>JAPUBX010002076.1:0-421184 GCA_028672205.1 Proteocephalus fallax | reverse complement strand
CCCTCACTGCACGCCTTCAAAGTATATTATAATAGAATATCGGAACTCTATAAAACTGCACAATTAGTTCATTCATTCCTAACCACCGAATGTATGCTGATTGGCTGATTTGGAAGCCAAGTGATCCGCTTAACCTTTTTATAATGGATCTATTTTAATGCCCATGCTTTCGAAACAATATAAGGTCAGGCAAAAGAAAAACCCTCATGTGGGTTATATATACAAAACAAAGGCTTTGAAATCGAATATTTCTCAAAGGGTGTACCAACGGCCATCAACTTATAAATGCAAAAATATATAAACCCAAAGTCTATGTCGTGTGTAGGAGCCGTTCCAAAAAATGAATGATTATCGCAATAGGTCCGCTTTCTCGGAACCGTAATAGAACTGATGTAACAGAAACCTCGGAGTAACAAGACCATAACTTCATAATCAGTCCGCCAATTGAGAATTCATTACATTCACACGATTGAACAGCGTACCTCGGGTAGTTCATGCCAAGGCTAAAAATAAATCGACATTAAGAAGGTCTAATGTACCATTATTAATGACTATTGATATTATTTGCTAGAGGTTTGAAGAATATTCAGTCTATATACGATAATACGCTGTCTCAATTCGTTCCAATAAGTCAGCAATTTTCATTCAAGGTTGTTTAAGAAATGCAATTTAAAAAGTCTACAACTAGTGTATTGCTCACATGCGAAATTTTGACGTGATTCAGGACGGCTTCTTTATTGTCAAATGAATGCATGCACATCGGACAATAGTGCTTCTCTTTCACCCCAGGGACATCAGCCTAAATCGTCAAAACATAACTCTGGAGAAGCATCTTAACATCGTTTTTGCAATATACTATTTAACGGCATCATCATCATGCGTCGATTAATGTCACAGCAGTTAATGGAAGGGCGAAAATAGGAATGCAAGCAAACGGCTGGTTCGACAAATAATTTATACGGATGGCACACATTCCAATCGTCACCTCAGACGGTTGGGCAAATTAAATGTGAAGGACGATGTCTGGCCTTGGAAGAAGTAGTACAAATTTACTTCTATGACTTACACTTTTCGTGTTTTTGGCAAACGGAGTTCCAAAGTGTTCTTCCATATGCCTGTTTATCTCTTTCGTTGAGACCATTTGTCTACAGACAGCACAGTCGATATCCTGCTGAAATAAATGGATGAGATTAATTGTCATGACGTGATACAATAAAATCAAAACCCATGACAACATGTTGCCTGTTATTAGTCGCATCAACAATAATAAACCACGATGAAGAAATGTTTCGAATGTTGTTTAATAATCAGGTATACTTAAAGAAATTACACCAAAACTTACTCCTTGTTCTGCGTGGGTCTGTCTTAGAGGAGCCGATTGGAAGTTTGACTAGCCGGAGGAAAATAGAAAACTGAATACTTCGACTCTATATATACCGCATTATTTAATAATTTCTCTCGGAAACGCTTTATTCGACGTTCGGAAATAATAAACCCGTATTAACAGAAGCAAAGCTTACCCGTTTTGCGTTGCCGTCGAAACCGGCGTAATCAGTAATTCCCTCGTGAGTCAAATAAAGCGATAACCTTACGGGCAATGTGTTTTCCCACTGACAGCCAATTCGTTCGTTTTCAATATTTTTATTTTGTATTATACAATACTATGAATAGGTTACCAACCGGAAATGCAATTCTTAAAAGAAACATGTCAACGAGTCTGGATGCAATCTTTGTGTCGAGGAAACAGCAGACATTAGTGTGCTGCCTTTTACATGACCTACACTTTACAATTTACATCTGAAAACCATAGCACCGTCCTCTCGCAGTAATATGACCTCATTGCCCGCCTTCAAAGTATATAATCATAGAACATCGGAACTCTATAAAACTGTCCAATTAGTTCATTCATTCCTGACCTCTTCATTCTGATATCGAGTTCGTCAATTTACCCAAGAAAACCTTATTTTCAGTTTTTGAGATTTGAATGTTGCTTTAGAGTAGAATTATCTGGGGTGGGTTGCTATCGGGATGCACTGTATTCATCAAACCGAACAACAGTGAAAAACACAGACGATATGATATAGTCTAAGCCGCTCGGTTTATGTTCTCGAACATTTTTTTTGTCGCGTGGCTCGTTTAGAAATAGTGATTGCGAGGTTTTATAAGCGGCTTCTGAATTAACATGTTAGACAGTTCATGCATTATGCAGTTCATGTCATCTGGTATGTTAAATTTGTCAGTGCTTGCGAAATTGCAAGTCATGTCTACGGATAATATGACCTCGGAGAACATCAAAGCCTTCCAAAATAACTTGAAAGATTCCATTAAATCATGAATTGGCTATCTTGAAATCGTGTGATTCATCGTTCTATAATTAGGGAACATACTGACTACACATAAGAATTTTGTCGTGGTCCATAGTGAACTCCAAAAGAGAACGACGAAAAGCAACATGCTGATAGTACGAGATCGTCAAAAATATTTCCCGCAAGAACATACCCCCAGTGCTGATTGTGTCGCTCTTGGAGGCAGTTGTTGCTGATTTGACTACTCCGAGCAAAAAAGAACGGACACAAAAGATTAGGACATTCTGCAGGTGTATCGCCAGGCGTTTACGTGTTTTGAAAAAAAAGATAAAAAGGTGAACAGCCAGGGCCCTGTTTTTGGGTTGCTGCTGACAATCAACATTGAAATCGGGGCTACAAAATATCGTCAATCCTGTTCGTGTATTCATGTTCTAAACTTAGTGCTACCAAACCAGCATGCCAGAACTCGTCCATTTCATGCGAACCCAAATGCAAGGAATCCGTCAATCCCTAAAGGGACATACCCGAGCCCCGGCTGCGTCTCTGGGTTTGGGATTTGGCTACCCGGTGTGAGCTAAACCCGTATCAATTACCCGTATGCATTACACAGTAAATGTTATCTGGTATATTTAATTTGTGAGTGCTTGCAAAATGTAAAAGTAAGTCTTGGGATAATATGACCGGCGTAACCTCGGAGAACATTACAGCCGTCCAAAACGACTTGGCTATTTTGAAATCTTGTAATTGATCGTTCAATCATGAGGGAACATACCGTAGAAAACCGCGACTGTTCGACTGGTCCATAGTGACCTTCCATATGCCCTGCAATTTCCTGCGATGGGACCATTTGCCTACAGACAGCACAGTCGATATCCGGCTGAAATAAATGAATGAGATTAATTTTTCATGACGTGAAACAAAGAAATCACAACTCATGACCACATTATGCGTGCTTTTTTTGCTAACTCATCCGTGTGGTTAAAAGTGATTGAGAAGCACCTCCTCTATAAATTAGATGACACGCTTAAAGCTGCAGATGACCCTCTTCAGTTTGCTTATAAATCAAATCGAAGCACTCTGGACGCCGTGGCTACGTTATCGCACACCCTCCACTCTTCACTTGATGCCGGAGCGAAAGCCGTCAAGGGAGTTTTCTTGGACTTCTCCTCTGCTTTCAACACTATCTCACGCTTCCGCATCCTTTCTCTACTATGTGAAGATGGCGTTGAAGGATGGTTGATTAATTGGCTTCAAAACTATTTTTCTAATCGACGTCAACGTGTCAGAGTCGGAAATGAAGCCTCCACCTCCTTGCCAAATAACTGCGGTGTACTACAAGGCGCAGTGCTATCTCCCTTCCTTTTCAACTATTACGCGACGAGCCTTCGGTCCCCTAACGACGTGACACTTATAAAATACGCGGATGACTTGACCTTATGCCATGCATGCAAGACGGATGGTGATTCTCAACAGCTCGGGCAGGCAGTCACTGAGGTACTAAAGTGGTCTTCGGAGAATGGTCTTTTGCTGAATGCATCAAAATGCATCTATATTACATTTTCCCTGACAGCCAATGTTGACACTCCCGAAATCCCTTCACTCCATAATTTTTATTAATTATTATTATTATTATCTTCTGATGGAAACAGGTACACTGTAAGAAATTACACCACAACTTACTCCTTGTCCGGCGTAGGTCTGTCTTAGAGGTGCCGATTGCAAGTTTGACTAGTCGAAATTAAATAGAAAACTGAATACTTCGACTCTATATGCCCCGCGAAAGGTTTCTCAAAAGGCAATTTGTTTATCAAGGGTATCGGCAGTAAATAAGTGTAAATCTAGCATACGCGTTGCATCCCTGGAGCCTGTGTTGAAGAAGCTGATGGGTAGACACTAGCCTAAAAAACAAAAAAAAGGTTTAAATTAAAGTTTTTGGTTTAAAGAATTTAAATTCACAGTTAAAAAATAATGTTTTGCTCGTAAGGTTTTTGCAAAACTTGAGACGGTTTAGTCATTGGCCGAAGTTCCAGTAGGATCATTACGAAAATCAATTTTACCTGCGGCAAAATCCCAAGAATACCTCTCAAGTAGTCAGCGTTACATTTGAGTTATCTGGAAGAGTGTTTAAACCTCTAGGTACCCATGAATACAATATGTTTCGCGCGGATAGTCCATTAGAGAAAACGCCTGCTTCAAGCATATTTCCACGAGGATTCTAGAGATTATTTTACCGGTGTCATCCACAGTAACAACCGCGGAAGTCGAATTGACGGTCGTAGCATTCTACAGTGACCCAACAGAGAAACCACATGTCAAACAAACAAGGCTGGTTTGATGAGCCATCCGTTTTCGACACCCATGGTCCTTGTCCTTGGGTTACAGACACACGCCTAAGGATATAGGTTCGGGTTTCATCCGTGGTACTTCTCACCAACCCTATCGACTTTTTGGCGCAACTTACTTTCGGGACTTACATAAGTGGGCTCCTTGGTTTGTGAAGGTCGAAAGTGTTCGTCCATATGTCGTTTAATCTCCTCCTCTGGAATCATTTGTCTACAAACGGCGCAGTCAATATTCTGAAAATGAATTAATGGGAATTAGAACAACTTTGGCCATTTTCGCCATTAACTTAACACCCAGAGTCATTTAAACTATACAAAAAGACATAAGCTTAGGCAAATCAACCATTTGATTCGTAGTGTATATCTACTGTTTAATTGCCCGTCCTTATCTGGTAACAGAATTTTGCGTTTGCTCATTTATTTTAGCGAAAACTGCCCTTATAAGTTTATTAATCGCCAAGGAAACCAACAGCAATACAACAGGGTCGCATTGGTGTCAGAATTAACGAATCTTACGACACACACGACTGCCTCGACCATTTCCTCCAATGCTTGGTATAACTTCTACGTTTCCTATGGATCTGTGACTACTTCTTTGAAACAAACGCGCATCCGCTGACGCTTACATGTCCTTACTCATTTAGGAGCTGATATTACCCTCGCCTATCACCAAGACCATCCTCTCCACTAGCACTGAGGACAGTGCTACACCTGAGAAGGGGGTAATGTAACGCCCCGGTGTTTTACCAGGAAATCGCGCGGGATATTAAGGACACACAATGTGGACTGCGCGCCAATAGGATGCCATCTTGTGTCAACCACCATTAGACGGGATGGCCGTCTTCTATGACGGTGAAAACTGCAATCTGGTTCATCTAGAGTGAGACCACACACTCTCTTCTCCAATACAGGATGCATCATACTGGATCACACAAGGACACAGCTGCCTTCATCCACAGTCGCCGAGACGAGAGCAACTTCCTCCCTTTCCAAACTCATGGACCAGCATCGTAGATTTCCCGTTATAAAGACCCATCCCAGTTTTACTCTAAGTCAATAGAACCTCGCCAACCATTTATAACTGTTTACCTCATTATATTCATTCCTTTCATTTCAATGCGTCTCCTCATTATGGCTGCCTCGGACGTGTATCTATGTTCTACGATTACCGTTACAAAACCCCCAGCCAAGGTCTAATATTTCTTAGATATTTCAACAATACAGTCGATCATTTCGTGATGCAGTTTTTTAAGAAACCTGGCTGACGATATGTTGTGTACGTGTTGTCAATTTAAGAGAGCATTTTGTCTTAAGATAATACATAGGCAATAATCTGGAAACTCGAATACACTCATTGGTTTTTAGCACATTTACGACGCTGGTCATTTCTGTAATCTAATCAGATATTACACCGCACTGCGCCGATGGAGATTCTAATTGGCCGCGATTCTGTTTTTGTTGAAATATATTTTATTTGGTATTTCGGTACTTTACTCTGTCATTTATTGGAACCGTCCACTGAACTTAGAGACCGAAAAACTGTATATTACAATTAAAATAATACAATACAGTAAGACATACCATTTCTGCAGTGTCTAGGTACGTTATCTTCCTCCTCGAAATACTGAATTAAGCATCCTTCATGTGCGTGGATGAAATTGTGTGATGGTGCCAAGTCACTTTAATCTTAACCAATCAGACGGTGATATAAAGCACCGTGTGCCTCTCGAAAAAACTGCTTGTTGGATTTTTATTGATATATTTATTGTTTCAAGGTTGAGGCGATTTCAAATTATGCTCTTAACACTTTTAGTTCCGCATGCGGTTACACCTAAAATAGCACCGATATGTATGGTCTCTTGTAAAATTGTTTTTCCTCGTCATCTTGTTTCGCTTAAAGGTGATTTCTTTTGAATTCCAGAAGAGCAGTCCAATACCAGCGTTTATTTGAGTAAATTCCAATTTAAAACCATATTATTGGATGTAAAAAAAGTGAGCATTGGATGCGCTGAAGAATCCATTGACATGTGTAGTCACCTTGGCGATATGTACGCATGCACAAACAAATCCTTGTCGACGCGTAACAAACCACTGCAAACCGTGATGTGTGATTTCCTTTGGTTTTCATCTTCTATTGGCAAACCTTAAATCAATTATTCGTTAATTAGCAAGTTGTCGCAAGTTAAAGCGAGAATCGTCGCTTTATTTGAGACTTTATTTTAAAGAGACCTTCGGCATATTTTGCAATTGGCCGAGTTTCATGTTCGTGCTTGAAACCATTTAGTGCCGCGAAAGCTTAATTTTAAACAGAAAAAGTGTTATCGAAATAAATTGAAACAATTCCACTGCTTTTAAATTTACGGAATTAACAAACGAAAATATGTGTGAATAAATAAACCTCGATTACGATTGGAGATTAAAGCCCATTAATTGGTACACGAAACTATAGATTAAAAGATTGAAGAGGGTATTCAATAAAGACGAGAGACGATTTCATAAGTTCATAATCTTTACATGAATGTGTTTTTATTCTAATTGAAGTCTGTAAATAGGCTTTTTGCTGATTTTATTCAGCAGTCTATGGAATTCATCATTTTCTTCCGACGACATCTCGCAAGTTGAGCAACGTATCGATTTGGCATGAGACAATGGCAGAAAGAAGCCAATGCCAATCACACACTTCGATGTGCATTGGTGAAACGACGACGCACATTTTCTCAGTAGCCCTGCCACGTTCAAGGTCGCTCCATAACTTGCTACGCTTGCAAAGATATTTTGCAAGACGAACGCGATTGGTTTATGTTGCGTTTACACGCATTATAAACGGATTCCATGTATGAATTTACATAAAGAATGGCGTTCATTAAAAATTGGTTCTTGGGAAAAGATACAACACCAAACGCATTTGGAAAATGCGGTACGTTTTATTGATTGAACAAGCTGGTTTAAGATTTATTGACGGCGTACGTTTAATGTCTCGATTCGCGATTAAGCTGTCTGGTTCTAGCTGATTTTATCTTAAATATCATTTCAAAAAGACTTTTCAATTATGAATACTACGAATATTTAGTTGGGGCCGTTTAAGAAAGTCAACAAGCATATTTTAAGCATAATAGCTTTTTTGCATAACTTCTTGCCTTTTTGAATTCATATTGATATTTGTATCGATTTATTGTTTCTATATTATAAACAATGAAAGATTTTGCTATAATTATTTATTAGCGCGCGTTTTCGGTGGGGCCTTTCAATGGCCGCCATTTCCCGTTTGTCAAAATTTCTATGCTTCGTGGGTTAAATTGGCATTTCTTGCTAATTTACCCTGATGTTACTTCTTTTATTCTTCTTAACTTATTCTGCATTTTCTACGTATAATCGTCACTTTCTGTAACATTTTTGTTTATTGTTTATTTTAATGCTGAAAGTTTTGGTCCTCGTGACCTTAATAAAGCGAATATTATTATTATTACATTTTATCAAAGACACGATTAATTCAACTTAAGTTAATTGCAATAACATTACTTGCTCTCATTTCACGAAAATTGCAGTGCGAAGATTAGGTGACTTCGGAACTTCTAATGGCCTATTTGATTTCATTTATCTGCGGGAGGCCGCCTTGGATAACTCCCTGACGTGTGAGCAGCAGGTGGATAGTTTGCTGGGGGAACTTAGACAAGAAATCAACGGTAGGAGGCGTCAACCATATTACCTTCTTTGCGCCATTCAAATGTTAACCCAACACGGAAAACCTGGCTTTCTTGACGCTCTGATTAATCGTGTTCGCATGACGGATGTGGTAAACGGCTTAAGTTTGAGTGATAGAAATATCAGGATCGAAATTCGATTGGAAGTTGCACGACACCTAAAGGCAAGTAGATAACCTGATGTGATTTATGCCATTACATAGTCTTGGTGTCAACAGGCATCACTGCGGTCTGATCAAATGCCGAAAATTTTGGAAAGTTACTTTTACAACAATTTATCCGAAGTAACCGTCGGAAATTGGATTCCTGCCAGAGTAGGTTCTGTGGGTCTTGCGTTGCATTTACAATTTCCTGTAACTTATGGTCGAAAATGGATGATGATATCCAAGTGACCTTGGGATACTTTCAATTTTCTTCCATCGCTATAAATTGTAGATTGTGGAAGGTGGACCGGATATTTCGTATGACGATGTAAACGAATTTTATAATAGAAAGCACTACGAAGTGATATCGTACATAAGAGGCCTTATGTCAGAAACCCCTGATGATGAGGTAAGCCTTATATCACTCTTTGGCAGACTGCGATTTCTATTTTTAAGCTGTTCAATATCGCTGCTGACATGCAGGCAGCCCTAGAAAACATAGAACCAGACGACAAATTCGTGAACGAGATAGGTCAAATATTCAAGCATCGACGAACAACATTTCTCACCTCCTTTTGTTCGGAAGTGCGTGTCGTTCTTCTGCAGTTCCGTGTGATTCCGGTAGGTTTAAGGTCCGGTTTTAAAACCTGACGCTGTAACTGATTGATTAACAAATTTGCATCTTTGTTTGCTTACACTAGGGTTATCAGTTCCAATCCTCGTGTTATGGTTACTAAGCCTTATTAAATGACTTTATCGAGCTTATAAAAATGAACATATTCATCGATAAATAGATGTAAATATTGATATATTTGCGTAAACCGGTTTGATCATCCATTCCACGACCAATCGTGTTCTTCTATAAAGCCACAAAAAATTCTTTCGAAACAAACGGCGACGCCAAACATCACTCCGATTTGTGGTTTATTTGCAAAAGTAAAATTTGGTCCGATTTTATGTTCTTTCGAAGAGCCGATTCCGAAGTCGTCTTTTACTTGAAAGACGAATATTTCCGTCGTATTAAGTCTGCCCACAAAGTGCCTTAAAGCTTTTAATTTTCTTGTGCATTTGTGCCTATTCAGAGTGCCAATGATGTCGAATAGGTTAAAAATATTTTTCATTTTGGTTATTTCAATAAATTATTTTCCGTGTCACCGGTGAGCCGGCCTACCCGTACTACTCGTTAAGAAGAAGCTGGCTATATTTTGGTAATCGTAATGGTATTTTTTTTAAATTTCTGACTGTTAATATAATTTCAACCATTAATCCACGAGCGTTAGCGTTGTTAAATCTTCATTCCTATTTTAAAATGGTATCTGCTTTTAAAGTATTGTTTCGGCATATTTTAATTGTTGTTTATGGTCACATATGGTGGCTAATTCTCCCGTGAATATTTACAATCATTGAACACACTGATGTAAATCTTTGAATTATCACGGTTCGACGCATTTGATTTTCAGGCGAGTGAACATCACCCAACTCTTCCAATTTCGCAATCGGTTCCTCCAAGACAGGTAACCGCCCGACAATTGGTATACATTAGAGAAATAACATGTCGTGGTTATTTTTCATTTCTTCACAATACAAGCATGATATGTGGTGCCTTGACCACGAACTAAGTAGCAAAGATGATAGTGCTCTCCACAATACAAACATGGTATTAAGATGATCTCGGTGTAATGTACGCCAGATACCTTTAAGTACTGGGCGTGTATCTATTTTTATTGAAGAGTTGGCGTAACATCATTTTCATTAAATGACAGACTCACGAAAAATATAGTCGATATTTTGTTGTCACGAATATAATGTTTATTGTGTATCAATAGTTGAGTGATCTGCAGAAACCAGCAAACACGTCTTTTATTCTAAAGAACTTAGCGCCTCCCAATATACCTGAGGAATGTCCTAACCTATTGTGTCCCTTCTTTCATTCATTTCTCCGGAGTAGTCAAAACAGCCAAAACTGCCTCCAAGAACGACACAAGCAGGACAGGGGGTATGTTTTTGCGACGAGATATTTTTGACGATCGCGTACTACCTTCGAGAACTTTAATTTAAAGCTTTTTTGTTTTTTTAGGCGAGTTTCAACCCATCAGCTTCTTCAACACAGGACCCAGGGATGCAACGCGTATGCTCGATTTACACTTATTTACTGCCGAAATCCTTGATTAACAAATTGCCTTCTGAGAAACCTTTCGCGGTGCATATAGTGTCGAAGTATTCGGTTTTCTATTTACTTCCGACTAGTCAAACTTGCAATCGGCACCTCAAAAACAGACCTTCGCCGGACAAGAAGTGCGTTTTGGTGTTATATATTTATGTTTACCTGTTTCCATCAGCAGATAATAGAACTACATTGGAAACATTTCTTATTCGTGGTTTATTCATTTTTATGTATGAATTTCATGACAACAAAAGCAGGCATAATGCGGCCATAGGTTTTGATTTTCTTTGGCTTACGTCATGACAATTAATCTCCTCCATTTATTTCAGCAGGACATCGACTGTGCTGTCTGTAGACAAATGGTCCCAGCGCAGGAAATTGCGGGTCATATGGAAGGTCACTATGAACCACGTCAACATTCGCAGGTTTCGTCAGTATGTTCCTAAATAATAACATAATAAATTCATATTAACTTTAACTAGTTGGTCAAATTCAAACATATTTCGTGCAGGGAGCACACAAAAAAAACTGCCTCGCAAATATCTGTGTAATATTCAGACTCAAAAAAATCATGTTAATGTGTAATTACGCAAACAGCTATCCGCGACAAAATTTCAGAATGAGGAAGTCATGAATGAATAGAATCTTTTAACATATCGTAGTAGGATTTAATGCCGACATAACTTGAAAGGTGGCCGTATATGCCTGCCGGGATCCCGATACAAGTATACCATTTGACCTATTTAAGATGACCGATAACAAATGCTGCGAAATTAAAGAAAAAAATTGCTCAAGGAATATGCGCAGTCATTTGTAGAACTGAACACAAATATTGTCTATGTTTAATCAATCCTTGAATTATCGCAGTTGTACAGCCGAATTAGGACAATTGGTTGATTCAACCTCGCAATGGACAGCCGTTTGGCGGAAAATTAATCGATATTTGTTAAATATCTTGAATAGTGCCCTATTGCCCGAAGTTTACGCGAATGAGATTTTTTCTTAATACTAACGCCGAAAACCGCTTCGTATACTGCAGACCACTGAAAGTGCAGTGTGTTTGAAAAACTTCCCAATGCAGGATATTTTTATGCTGATCAAAACACACTTTGGGCCCAACGAGGAATCAATCGCCCATTTTTTATGTCATCCAAATAAATTTTGAGTTATGTCATGTGTGTAGGTTTCATGGAAATTGTCGTTTTATGGGAACAGAGCACAAGTGATTTCTTTTGTAGAACAAACATTTGTCGTCTCCTCTTGTTTAACACGCATTATTTATGTTCCTGCTCTTAAAAGATACAGTTAGTTGCGTGCTTTCTTGATATAAATACCTCGATATCGTTGTATCGCGCGTAAACATAAATAAAATGCGCAACTCCAATAAACATTTCCATTCCAGTTCATTGATATATGTATATTTTGCTGACTTAGACGTATTGGTTTTCGTTACCCCAATAAAGCGCTTACAATTGTTACGACCGTCAATTCAACTCCCTCAGTTGTTACTTTGGATGCCACAGGAAAAATATTCTCTAGAATATTCATGAAAATATGCTTGAAGCCGGGATTTTATCTCATGGACAGGTGATTTCTTTTGTAGAACAAACGTTTTTCGTCTCCCCCTTGTTTAAGACGCATTATTTATGTTCCTGCTCTTAAAAGATACACTTAGTTGCGTGCTTTCTTGATATAACAACCTACAGATCGTTGTATCGCGCGTAAACATTTTTATTTAACATTTAATTTAAAGCGTTTTTTGTTTTTTAGGCGAGTGTCAACCCATCAGCTTCTTCAACACAGGACCCAGGGATGCAACGCGTATGCTCGATTTACACTTATTTACTGCCGATACCCTTGATAAACAAATTGCCTTTCGAGAAACCTTTCGCGGGACATATAGAGTCGAAGTATTCAGTTTTCTATTTTCCTCCGACTAGCTAAACTTGCAATCGGTACCTCCAAAACAGACCTTCGCCGGACAAGGAGTACGTGTTGGTGTAGTATCTGTATGTATGCCTGTTTCCATCAGCAGATAATAGAACCACATTCGAAGCATTTCTTATTCGTGGTTTATTAATTATAATGTGTGCATTTCGTTACAACAAAAGCAGGCATTTCGTCATGACAATTAATCTCCTCCATTTATTTCAGCAGGACATCGACTGTGCTGTCTGTAGGCAAATGGTCCCAGCGCAGGAAATTGCAGGGCATATGGAAGGTCACTATGAACCACGTCAACATTCGCAGGTGGCGTCAGTATGTTTCCTTATTATAGAACGATGAATTACACGATTTCAAGATAGCCAAGTCGTGATTTAATGGAATCTTTCAAGTTATTTTGGAAGGCTTTAATGTTCTCCGAGGTTACGTCTGTGATATTATCCGTAGATATGACTAAAAATTTCGCAAACACTCACAAATTAAATATACCAGATGACATGAACTGCATAATGCATGAACTGTCTAATATGTTAATTCGGAATCCGCTTATAAAACCTCGCAATCACTACTTCTAAACGAGCCGCGCGACGAACAAAATGTTCGAGAACATGAACCGAGCTGCTTAGACTACATCATATATTTTGTGTGTTTCACTGATGTTCAAATTTGATTAAAACAGTGCATCCCGGTGGCAACCCAGAGAATTCTACTCTTACGCAACATTCCAATCTCAAAAACTG
This sequence comes from Proteocephalus fallax, assembly GCA_028672205.1. Taxonomy (NCBI): domain Eukaryota; kingdom Metazoa; phylum Platyhelminthes; class Cestoda; order Proteocephalidea; family Proteocephalidae; genus Proteocephalus; species Proteocephalus fallax. Next base: position 407,844 of record JAPUBX010002076.1, on the reverse strand, counting down.
AAAATAAGGTTTTCTTGGGTAAATTGACGAACTCGATATCAGAATAAGGAGGTCAGGAATGAATGAACTAATTGCACAGTTTTATAGAGTTCAGATGTTCTATGATTATATAGTCTGACGGCGTGCAATGAGGTCATATTACTGCGAGACGACGGTGCTATGGTTTTCAGATGTAAATTGTAAAGTGTAGGTCATGTAAAAGGCAGCACACTAATGTCTGCTGTTTCCTCGACACAAAGATTGCATCCAGACTCGTTGACATGTTTCTTCAAAGAATTTCATTTCCGGTGGGTGACCTCTTCATAGTATTTGATAATACAAAATAAAAATATTGAAAACGAACGAATTGGCTGTCAGTCGGTAAGGTGATCGCTTTATTTGAGTCACGAGGGAATTACTGATTACGCCGGTTTCGACGGCAACGCTCAACGGGTAAGCTTTGCTTATGGTTATACTTCTGTGGATATGTCATAAGGTTTCTGTCTATTCTTAGAGTATGCCACCGAGTTGGATTATGCAGGCCTACGTTAAAATCGTTATACGGGCTTAGCTCACACCGGTTAGTCATAAACCCTGCGAACTAAGTCACAAAAATGATAGCATGTTCCAAAGACGGCATCAACATCATAACTCCAAAGTAACCGCTTGTTCAAAAGGGGTTTGTACTTCCTAATGCCGCGGATGTGATAAGTTTTTGATCACGTTTTGCCACCTAACAATCGTCTACCAGGTAGATTTTCGTTGAGGAAAACGTATAGAACGCAAACTTGTCCAATGCCAGTCAAATGTATGCTCGTGGAAGGGGGGCATTAAGCGTTCGAGACATTAGCTAGAATTATTAAAATGGGAAACATTGCGACTGCGATTAAAAAATAAGTATTACGAGGTCCACGTTTCTGTTCAAAATGGTTTATCTCATTTTTAGACGGCATCTGGTGTAGCAGCCCATTCTATCAACCCAGGGGGTCATGATGGGGTAGGTGTCAAAAGCCTATTTACATTTATTATAATCACTCGTTGCTAGGGTGTATTCCATTCCAAACTTACGTAACAATTTATGTGAAATTTTGTGACACCGAAAGTAAAAAGTAAAACCGTCGTTTCAATGTTTTTCTTTATTTAAATTTCTTTGCAGACCGTGACATCGTTCAAGTCGACGGCGACAGAACAGTCTGTAGGTTTGAACCGTTGAAATTTCAATCGCTTTAGTGCATAAATGTCCTTTTTCCAAGTTGAAATAGAGCAACAGATCGAAGTTTGCCAATGGGGTCTTAATAGTCTATGGCGCAACATCCAATCAGATGCGAGCGTCGCGTAAGCGTGAAGAATTGACATATGAGACGACAGATGCATTAAATCTGTTAGCGTTTAACCGCGATCAATTGGAGGAGAGTAAGGTGAATGGATAATCACTAAAAAACGTGGGTTTGTCTCGCAAACGTGGACAACGTGAAATTGTTACAATAAAATGCATTGTAGACCTTTTAAAAGGCAAGGTTTTGGGGAAATATCTTATTCTCAAATAGCAAGTCCTTCCAAATACATAATCTTGCACTTATTATGACGAATTTATTTTCCTGATTGCCTCGTTCAGCTATATTTTTTTAACTTATTCGTTCAACCAAAATAAAATAACACTTTCTTGATTTATAAAGAGGAGTACTATCAATCCCGGTTACGACGGCAACGCTCAACGGGTAAGCTTTGCTTATGTTAGAATAAGGAGGTCAAGAATGGATGGACTAATTGAGACGTTGGACAGTTTTATACCGTATAGATGTTCTATAAGTATATACTTTGAAGGCATTTCCGTGCAATTAACCAAAATAAAATCCTGCTTTCTTGGTTCATGAAGGGAGGAACTGATTATCCCGGTTTCGACGGCAACGCTCAACGGGTAAGCTTTGCTTATTTTAGAATAAGGAGGTCAAGAATGGATGGACTAATTGAGACGTTGGACAGTTTTATACCGTATAGATGTTCTATAAGTATATACTTTGAAGGCATTTCCGTACAATTAACCAAAATAAAATCCTGCTTTCTTGGTTCATGAAGGGAGGAACTGATTATCCCGGTTTCGACGGCAACGCTCAACGGGTAAGCTTTGCTTATTTTAGAATAAGGAGGTCAAGAATGGATGGACTAATTGAGACGTTGGACAGTTTTATACCGTATAGATGTTCTATAAGTATATACTTTGAAGGCATTTCCGTACAATTAACCAAAATAAAATCCTGCTTTCTTGGTTCATGAAGGGAGGAACTGATTATCCCGGTTTCGACGGCAACGCTCAACGGGTAAGCTTTGCTTATTTTAGAATAAGGAGGTCAAGAATGGATGGACTAATTGAGACGTTGGACAGTTTTATACCGTATAGATGTTCTATAAGTATATACTTTGAAGGCATTTCCGTACAATTAACCAAAATAAAATCCTGCTTTCTTGGTTCATGAAGGGAGGAACTGATTATCCCGGTTTCGACGGCAACGCTCAACGGGTAAGCTTTGCTTATTTTAGAATAAGGAGGTCAAGAATGGATGGACTAATTGAGACGTTGGACAGTTTTATACCGTATAGATGTTCTATAAGTATATACTTTGAAGGCATTTCCGTACAATTAACCAAAATAAAATCCTGCTTTCTTGGTTCATGAAGGGAGGAACTGATTATCCCGGTTTCGACGGCAACGCTCAACGGGTAAGCTTTGCTTATTTTAGAATAAGGAGGTCAAGAATGGATGGACTAATTGAGACGTTGGACAGTTTTATACCGTATAGATGTTCTATAAGTATATACTTTGAAGGCATTTCCGTGCAATTAACCAAAATAAAATCCTGCTTTCTTGGTTTACGAAGGGAGGAACTGATTATCCCGGTTGCGACGGCAACGCTCAACGGGTAAGCTTTGCTTGTGTTAGAATAAGGAGGTCAAGAATGGACTGGACTGAAGTTTCGAGACGTTGGCACCGTCTTAACCAAAATAGAATCGTTTCGTTATAAGGATATACTTTCGAAGGCTTTGCTTACGATAATACTTCTGTGGACATGTCATATGAGATAAAGCTACAACTGGAATGAAACATCTGTGTGGCCGACTTAGGGTCAAATGTCCAGTGTGTTTTATAATTAGAGAAAAGTGGAAGAGTTGTATTTTGCATGCACTCAAGATAGCCTTGATAAGATGTGAGCGCACGCCAGGTAGCCTCGACCTCCGAAATTAGCAACAAAGCGACAACATTTCCTTATACAAAACGGTTCCCCAACAGGATAGCAAAATATATGTTTTCTTTTAATAAGATAACCTTCCACATTCTTTTAAGATCATAAGTTGCCAGCATTGTGACAGAAGCTTCGTTGACGAAAAAAACCTCGCAACACACGTAAAACTTATTCATGTAAGTATGTATGTGAATTCCGAGTATCTATACGCATTCTAATGCAATTCATTGTGCTTAATGCCGGGTGCTTCGTTATGCGGTGTGCTTCATTGAGTTTGACATTTGGATTGATTTTCAGAGCTCGTCTTTTATCGATGAAATTTCAAAATTGAGTTTTTTATTTAACTATGGTTTTGTCATTTTAGGGAAACTGTAATCAATAAGGAAATTCTCCATGCCATTCGTTATTTCTCCATTAATATGTGATCACTTTTACTTGTTAGCTTAAAATAGCATTCCCCTTTTAAAATGTATCTTTTCTTATGGAAAATACTAATTTTCCTTCGGTTCCCGGCTTTGTCTTCCTGAATTGACGAAAACGTTTAATTGATTTTAAGTGCCAACTTGAATTGAAATACATTAATCGTTTTAATAATAATAATTATAGTAATAATAATAATAATAATAATTGTAGTGACTTTATTGAGGTCACGAGGACCAAAACTTTCAGCAGTTAAAAGAGGCAGCATAACAAGTACGAGATATTCAAATTTTCTTTTAGTTCCTGTTTCACCTGCTCTGGTGAAACTAAAAATCGGGACAAATAAGGAATGACCGAATTGCGATATGCCGCCGTTCTTGTTGGTATTGAGCGGTATAGTCTACGCATTGGTCGAAGAGATTTACATTCAGATAAACTGGAATGGAGGGGATGGGAGGGGATGGGAGGGGTCACTTAAAATACGAGCAGCGATTAGTGAACAGTTATTGAAGTGGCGTTGAACAATGATTTCTTGAATACAGAGAATAGGCAGACCACTAGAAAACGAGATTATTTTAAAAAGTCTATGAAGGGTTGAAAAGTCAGAATATTTAAGGCCGGGGAAAATTATTGGAGAACAATATACAATGAGGGGAAATATATTAAATGATTCTGCGCAGCACTGCTACATACATTGTGCGTTGCATTGTATCATAGATCCCCGAAGTCTAACAGAATAGACGTCCTAAAAACGTTCTTGAATCATTTTTTTCGTCCTTTGTGGTTGGTTTTTATTGGAAGAGCGGCTTCGTGATCATTTATATATGGTCAGCTTTGCGAAGCCATGGTGTGCGGTGCTTGAGTAGCGCTAAGAAGGCGGTAGGTGGCGTAGCGACGTTTATTAACCCCATCCGTTTGATCTCGAGGCCTTCAGATCGGTCACTTATGTAAAACTCTGATAAATATGACAGGATCTTACCTCTAATTTCATCTATGTTTCTCATATGACCTTTCATGAGCAACGATCGCATTGCGGTTTTGCAAAACGTGTGTCTGCAAACGATTTCTCCGTTGTTTAACTCTTGGACACTCAATACCTAACTCGGATAGGCTGCTACAATGGCGGTTCTGAAAATTCGACAACTTTCGGAATAATTCTCTAGATCTGTGCTTTTTCCTTCCCTATCAGAAGTTATTTTCATTGCGCCTATTCCTATACAATCAATTTTTACTCGACAGCTGTTCAAATAATCGAGTTAAACACACTCGGAAAGCCATCACAGGAGACTTGATTTGTGTGTTGCATACTCAGTTGAAGCATGAAAACCAGAGATTGAGTGGTGTAACCTACGATAAATGATTGAGCCATCATTGGGTAAAACCGGATTCCGATTGCCGAGCATTAAGTAAAACCGTAAGAATGATAATATTCGCACGTCTACAGTTAACCGTAGGCACTCGTGTTCATTTAAATTAACAAAATTAAATGTATTATTTACATAAACATATAAAGCGCATCGGTATATCTATATAACAAACGTAAATGATAAAAGATTTCAAAATATTGAATTGCTTTATTTTCTATGCTGATTTTCGTATCCTTACCATTGCTTCTGTCATGAGTAAAATATTGAATGCGATCTCCAACGGTACCATAATTCCACACCACATCCCCGTTCACGTGAACGCTCTTCTGGTGAACGTGTTTAGCAGGGCACTTCCGCATCGTTGAGGGTGTCTTCGTCCTGCGACTCGATCTTAGCCAGGTGGACAGGCCCTGTCGAGGAGAGGTTGTGTAAAAATCGGGCCTAGTTCGGTCTCGGTTTGATGGAGTTTGGAACCCACTTTGCGAGCCTTATGGGGTTACCGGTTCCGAGACGTCGGCCAAACACCGGCGTAACATTAACTGAGAGATTGAAATTATTGGACACCGTCATAAAAACACTGATGACAATATTTTAATCTGATATTAATTCAAACATTTGGTGTCAAAACTATTGTCGCAGATAGTTTACGTGTAACCTTTCATGTGAGAGTGGGAGAAAATTAGGCAAACAATGATGTGAAAGTACTATCCTTTAAACTGCGCTAAGCGCTTTTGTGCGTGCATAAACGCTTCGCGCATTTGGAATACGGTTTTTCTGTACAGTTCGGTGATATTTGTAGTATCAATAGATGCTGAAATATCAGCAAGGAACCGAACGGATTCAGAAACATTTCAGAAATATCCATTGATATTCAACCCCGGATTAATAAAATTAAACACGCCGTTGATTAAATATTATTATATACTATTTGCGAATAACCTTGACGATTCCCAACTATATCAAAAGTCCTTCTAACTCGTCCATTATTGGCCTGGTGAGTGTAGCAGCTAACCTGGAGTATCATTTTTTAAATTTAGTTTTCATTTTCTCATAATCTGCAATAGCTCGATGAGATTATTTGACATTAATTTATAATTTCTTATTCATTCTTCATTTTTGCTGTCATTCTTGTCACGGAGATATCATGGGACTGATGGCCGGCCTGGACAACGACGTCCTCATTGTATTCTTTGTTTCATCAATCATCGGTGCCTACATTATCAAGTTATCCATTAATAAATTATTGTCTCATTCGAGGTAATTTTTTGCATTGTTGGTTGCTTGTTTATCGCGGCAACTTGGTTTGTACAGGTTACAGCGTATCCATCCGGAAAACGAGGTAGCGGTAAATGAGATTCGACAGCTAAGACCTTTCCGTGTGAATTCTGGTGACAGTGACTCGTCCGATGGCAATACCTGTCCCATCTGTCTCGATAATGCTTCTTATAGGATCGAAACGAACTGTGGACATCGATTTTGCGGTAATTATCCCTACTATTGCTTATTTATTGATCCTACTGCTTACTGTATATTCACGAGGTTCTATTTTGCTCCTTTTCTATATTTTAGGCCAGTGTTTTTGCACATATTGGCAGCAGCGTTCTCCGTTTTCTCAGCCTAATTGCCCAGTTTGTCGCGGTCAGGTGTGTCCTAATTGTTTATTTTTTGTTAATTTCACCACGTCCATGGTGCATCAATGCCCCCTTTGTGTGAAATGGGAATCCTCTGATTCGTTTCATGCGAATATCTATTCCTCTACTCCTTATTGCTTTCTCTTTTATCAAAATATCAACTGTTGAATCATTCCAAGCACGTCATTTCGATGTTTACGCTTCCCACCGTCGAATCTCGAAATATCGGAAATTGAATTTTGGAACTGGCATGTTGTTCTGAAGCCTCTAGGCTGCTCTTTCCATGGCCTCTCCCGGAATGGTTTAATACAAGATGCCCGCCTTCCTGTCCGTTAGGTCCAAGTTGAGTTTCGAGTGGGGACCGTAGACCTACGGCTACCCTGAGGCGGTGCTAAGTTGAGTTGGAGGGTGGCTGGCTTTATTTTTGTCGATGGTACACGGTTGCGACCCTTTCGGCACCGTGGAGAGATTACTTTTTTCTGTTGACTGTTGCAAGACCACGTCGTAGGATGGGTCCCGTTGGGGGGAGAATAACCTTGGTGATTCTTCTCCTCTTGTAGATACGCTTTCTGCTTAAACGCTTTACGCCAGAAGACCTGCGAAATCAAGAGGGATCTGAGACTCGAGTTGTTGAGGATAAAATCGACTTGTTCAATCGACGATATTCGGGAAATCCTGTGTCCGTATGTCCATTTCATTAATCGTGTTATTAATTGAAACTAGAGATCGAGATTCTTTGCATCGTTTATATGAGCACATTGCCTCTTCGTTTATACCAATCCTAGTCTAATTAAAATCCTTGTCGAGGGTCTCCGAAAGTACCCGACCGACATTTTGGCACACCGGTCGCCAGGATTAATGCTCAAATCGAAATTTATTCTATGGCAGGCGCATGGTCATGTAAACCGTCGTTGCCCCTTGTGATATCCCGTGGCCCCGTATCGATTTACCGCAGTTAATGCTTGTCTGAAATGCTCTACTTGGTGGTGATACGTAAAGACGTTTAAATAGAACGCCACCAAGAGCAACGAGTTCACCTCGGTTGGGTTAATGCCCCCACGTTACGGTCACAACTGCGAAGGTCATGTGAATCCCCAAAGTGTTAATAATCGAGTTCGACTGCCTTTTCAGACCACCTCGGGTTGGTACTGGGGTCGCTGGTACCCGAAAATCTTCATGGCGAAACCACTGTGAAGCCGGTTTATCCTCTAGTGTAGGAGTAGTGCCACGAAAATTTGGATTTGGGGATTTTGGGGGGAAACTAGTGAAATGGTTAAGAATAATGGAGTCTTCGACTGGGTCCATAGATAATTCGCTAGATAACGACATAATTTGTGCTACTGAAATTCTCTTGTTATTCTTCTACAACTTAGTTTGTTGACCAGCTGAGAGATCTACCGTCCCTGGTGTCTTATGGAGTGCGCGCCCTGTTTGACGGCGAAGGAGAGGGCATCTCCTGGTTCCTGCGTCTTCGTCTCATCGTTCTCTCGCTCTTTGTTTTCTTCTATGTCATCTCTCCTCTGGATATCTTCCCGGAGTCAGTGATCGGCGCCTTTGGTCTACTGGACGACGCTCTGGTTTGCCTGATCTTCCTTATCTACTTTGCGGCATACTTTCGACACAGACTGGCTACGGCCGCGTAGCACATCTTTTGGTTATTTACAAGAGTAGTAGTTGCTTTTGGAGAAACTCCCCAACTGGTTTAACGCGCTTTCACTTGTCGGAGTATATGTGCGCATTGGTTGAGGTCACTGCATCGTATGTTTTAAAAAGATTGTCTGCTTGAGGAAATACACATTTTTGCTGTTGTTGGGTTTATTTGAGTTCGTTTCTACTGTATCCCCCCCCCCAATGCTCTGCAACCTGTACTAAGCCGAATGATCGACCTTGCAATGGGAGTCGAGCTGGATTTAAACACACTCTCTCTCTCTGAAAGTGCCCGGAATTTGTTCAAGCTGCTGCATACTACCATGTGAGATTAAACAGAGATTAGATTTCGATGTGAAACCTGGCCACTGGGAGTTTGCGACGAATACTGGAATCGGATTTGCGTGACCGGCCCTCTAACAACTGATTGGCGCTTCCAGAACGGTGAAGAAATGAAAACGTCGATCGGCGCTTTCAAATTGAACGTGGACCGCCTAGATATGCGCGTCGTTTGAAACATGACTACCTCGAAATCTGGTCTGGCATATCGCCGCGTTTTTGTGGCTCCGATTTGTGAAATCATTGAAGTCGGCTCATCCTATGACAGGAGTTAGCCGCGCGAAATATACAGTTTGCAATGTGACTAACCATTCCAGTGGATGACCCGACTGGAGGCTGAATCCGGTATGGCCAAAAGTATGAATTAAAGATCGATTTGAAAATGGGCTTTTATGCACGGGGATTAAGAAAACGGTTCAATGTTTAAAATAAATGGTTTTCTGACTGTTCCCACCTTTGACTCATTATTTTTCCTAACAAAATAGATTCTCTTAAAAATCTTATTTAACAGCATACCCATGTTCTACCACAGGATCATCTAGCAGCAGGCTTTTTCTAGCACAGAAGTATTTATCCATTTGGTTGACAAACTCAATTCTCTGATTCCAAAATAAGGATGTGTTTTGTCTGCATATTTTACTATTAGTTTACTGGACTACTCCCCTTACATGGACGACTTATTCACATTATCATTTGTGTTAGGTCTAGTCATTTAACTAGATACCAAGGTCAATTATATTAATGCGCTTGCTATAACGTGATTGCTTGTATTCTCTTTTGGAACTGGGCATAACTTAACGCTTCTGAATGTCGCAAATAAACCCCCAAATAATACTTGAAAGAACTTTGGCTATTTTCAAGCATAATTTTTTGAAGAAAGAAACACTTCTATTAGATGTTCTGATGAAGCGCGGCATTACAATCACACAAGTATTTAGAGTTTTACTATTTATGCACAAGTTAAGAAACGATATGTCAAACTTTCCTTGGAACAAGCCATGGAGTTTTACGGGCATTACAAGGAACATGAGAACTTTGTTAAACTGGTCGAAGATTTGAGTTGTGGAATTATAATTGTTATGGTGCTTGTGCAAGACGGTATTACTGAAACATGGAAAGGGATTGTCGATTTCAACAAGAAAAATAACCTTGAAAATGAAATTGGTCAATTGTAACTAGAATTCTAAACTTTTATATATGATAGGTTTTGGTCGATCGCTGGTGATCCCCAAAAAAATCACGGTCTTCACGCGAGTGAATCTACTGCTATTGCTCAGAGAGAAATAAAATACTTCTTTCCGGACAGTTAGAAATTACAATTTATAAATTTACATTTAAGCTATCTTCGAACCTGTTCCGTCTCGAGACGAAGCTAATGATTACCTAGCATTAAAAGTAAATCCAACTCTCCTTGCAGGCCTTACAGAAGTGTGTAAAAAGAAACCAAAGGACCCTGTTGTACGTTCACCATTTTTCTTGGTTTCGCGTCTGTAGATAATCAAATTTCCCCGGTTTGTGTATAAAGAGTCACACTGGGTCCGTAAAACGTAGACCTGAATGTTTTGATGTCAGAAGTCATGTTCATTCAAAAAGTACCTTTAATGTACTGCAAATTATGCGCTACCTGCACGTTTATCTGTTTCATTTTTTAATTATAGTTGTTCTTGGCGGATTGGCTCATCCAGAATAACCCAAACCAACCGAGACCAAACGAGTTGTGCCCAAAAGTCAAACCAGCCCATCCTGTGCAACTCATGTAGACTTTAATCTTTGTTTGTTGAATAATACAAAGGTCTGCATTAAATAAGCTCTCTGTGTCCGATTCCGTGTGTTATTCCATGAATTTATGTCTCTATGTGAACGACGTAGCGATTATCCTTCTCCATCTACCCACGAACGCGGTCTCAGCGTGTCGCAGTTGTCGAGTTACCATTCCTGAACTACACTTTTCTCAGTCTGCTTCCATTATTAGTTAATTACTTCGCATCGTTTGCTCGATTTTTTCATTGGTTTAAAGCAATGTGTCCTAACATTTTACATATCTGCGAGGATATAGAAGGTTTTGACCATTTAGAGGGATGCGCTGTATTCTGACTATAATTATTTCAATGCCACACACTCCGAAGAGTAGAGTGCATTTGAATTAAATAAGCGATTGTTTTAGCGCGTGTTGTGGTTTTCGTTAACCAATGGGGGGCCAATAGGATTGCTATTGTAATGAAATGCTTTCATCTAAAATGCCACAAACCTATCTCCCACTTCAACGAGTTCTGATAGATCGTATCCAATGACCAATGGTTCCGTGGGACCTGTGAAGTAGTATTGACCTATGGCCAACTCCTCTGTGTGTGTGAAATTGATTGAGAAACACATCTCTAAATTGTATGACACGCTTAAAACTGCCGATGGCCCGCTTCAGTGAACCCTCCATTCCTCGCTTGATGCTGGAGCGAAATCCGTTAAGGGAGTATTTTTGGGCTACACCTCGGCTTTTCACGCTTTCAAATCCTATCTCAACTGTATGAAGATGGCATTGTTCATAAAATGGCTGTAAACATATTTATCTTACCGACACCAACACGTAATAGTCGTCAACGAAGCCTCCTCCTCTTTGACGAATAACTGCGGTGCTCTACAGGACTCGGGGTTTTTCCACTTTTGTTTCAACTATTACACGTCTAATCTTCGGTCCCCTAATGGCGCTTTACTCATCGAATACGCGGACGACCTGACTTTATGCCAAGCCTAAAAGACGACTGGGGATTCTCTGCAGCGCGGGTAGGCTATCACTGAAGTACTCCAAGAAATCATCATTCAACGCCACTTCACTGGTTGTACGCTCTTTGCTGCTTAGATGACCTTTAGCCCTCTTTTCTAAATGTAAATATATTTGACCAAAGCATTGGACATAACGTTCAATGACGGCATATCGCCATTCGCCCATTCATTATTTGTCCCGATTTTTAGTTCCACTCCAACGGGTGAAAAAGGAACTGTGGGATTGTATGAGGCATTGTAGTAGTATATTTTTTATGCTGAAGGTTTTGGTTCTCGTAACCTTAATAAAGTTCTAATTATTATTGCGAACCTCTACAGAACAAGCATTTTCCCTGGGAGTGTCGCTAAAACATCGTCCCTAACGGTTAGTTATAAAGTTATGTTTCGCCTGACATGAGCCTCTTTAAGTTTCTTAAACATTTACGTTAAGTTTACGCATGGAACGGATTTGGTGTTAAAGCCCTGGGAGGTTGATACCTGCCATCAGCTTGTCCCTTGTTGAATTTTTAACTATTCACGGAAGTTACACTTCTCAGCGTCAATTTACTCATGTCAGACTGTAAAAGGTAAAGGGCTTATCGAGAGAAACACGATGAGAGTCGACTCCGGGCGTCCTGGATTTTTCCATCGAGGCTATCGGGTAGGGCGCGATACGTCGAGTCTTCGCTCTTCCATCGAAGATGAGGATCCTGTCTCCGTAACTAGGGGCCTTGGTTCTTTCGTCGGGGCCGGCGACGGGTTCTTCTCTGTCTGTCGGTAATCGACCGCGGACATCCCTCTCATCTGGGTCGTCTCCTAACACCGTCCCGGGTAGAGGAGAAGGATTATCGGGCGTCGATAGACCCAGATCGGGAACTTGAGAGTTCCTATTGTGCGGTCTGGATGATTTTTCGCGTGTCATTATCAGAGCGCGGAAATCGACAAATTCCAGTGTCCTACGCTTCTCACGCGTTGAGCTTCATTTTGGACGACTAAAACAAACTTTATATACGATTCACATTTTTTGATTTCACTTGAACTGAGAGTTTATAATTATTCCACGCAGCCATCAAACAGAGATGGCAATATTTTAATCTGATATTAATTCAAACATTTGGAGTCACAATGCCCCATTGTCGGAAAAAATGACGCAGGTAGTGTGCGTGTACCTTTCATGTGAGGGTGATGGGAAATTAAGCAAACATTGGTATGGCAGTATGTAAAAAGGTGAACGATAACTACGAAATTAAGGTCTTAACTTTTCGGTATGGTTGCTTTTTGTTTGAAATGTGTTGATATCGGAAGTGGCGCGTCATTCGTTATCCGGACTGTGTATTTGTTTCTTTAAGATTCATAAATCCTACCAGTCCGGCTACGAATCAAGTCAAGAATTTTAGCCTCGACCATCTCTATGTATATCGAACAGTGAGGGATAACAGATGAGACGTTCCAACCGCGGCTGAGAATGCTCCGGCTCATTTATCCCCGTTCCTCCGACACGCTCCAAAGGTTAGTCTTTTCTTTCCTTGTTATACGTAAATAAAAGGCAAGCAATCGCTACCTTTTACAAAGTATGTTAAGCGTTACAACTATTATCGGGAGAAATGCGAGAGAGAGTGCATTCGAATCGACACCCTGCTTCGTCCATAGAGGCAGTCGGGGTAGGGGGCGCTGCGACGGGTCTTTGCTCTTCACTTGGAAGACGAAGATCCTGTCTCTGGTGCCCTTGGTTCTCCCGTAGAGACTGGTGTTGGGTTCTTCTCTGTCTTTCATTTGGCCACAAACGTGGACCACACCCCGGGCATATTTTTCATCTGGGCCGAGAGAGTCCGATAGATGTTATGTATCATCTCACGTGGAGGAGATGGGCTACCAGGCGTCTAAATAACTCGATCGGGAACTCGAGGGTTCCTGTTGTATGGTCTGGATCACCTTTCGCGTGTCATCCGCAGAGTGCCGAAAAGCCGAAATCTGAGGCCTCTCAAAACCCTCGACCTTCATTTAGGCGGATTAAAACAAACTTCCTTAACGATCATCGATCAACATCCTAAAAACCGAGCTTAGCGTTCTTGTGCGTTTCTATGCCATTTCACGCATTTGTAAAACAGTTTTTCTACACAATTCAGCGAAATTTTTAGGATCAATATATTTAGAAAGATTCCGAAACTTTTCAAAATATCCGTTGATTTTGAACCCCTTATTTTGAACCCGGATTTTTAAACCCCAGGCAATTGATGAAATATTATTTTATAATCTTTGCGAATAACTAAACGATATCAAAAGACGACTGAAAAAATGTGCTATACGATTAACATTTGTATTTCAGGATTTCACAATCATGAATGGAGAGTTTATCATTATTCAACATCCTCATCCTTAAATCTGACGAATCAATACAATTTCGTTCGTTTTACAATTTCGAAATTCCTAGGCTGGGGGAGATGGACCATTATAATGCGATGATTTTGATATTTCATTTTTGTTTTATCAACACCTATTCTTATTTGCATAGCTCCTGGGAATCAACTGATAAATATTTCAGGAGAAATTCCAATGCCTTTATGTTTTAGTCTTCCTTCCTTTTTGTGTGCATAAGTCGATATATTACGAGTGTAGCTGGCCGATTTCGCCTGTCCTGACGCTCCCACTCATGTATTCGTCAGCAAATAGCTTTCGTTGTGTGACTCCTAACTTCGTTGAACCGGGTCATAACGACTGCATTTTCATTTCATCCTGTGACCCTGAGCCCCTGCGTGTTTTGACAGGACTCACTGCGGAAGGCATCGTCCACCGTTGGCCTTCTACCCTAGTCGGGCTCCATCAGAATATTAATGTGTCTAATTTTTCAAGCAAACCCGTAAAAATTGAAAAATCGTAGTAACTGGAGAAAAGATAGAACAGTGTCGCTAGATGTCTTAGATATAGATGCGTAATATCGATAACCTATCTTTTAGATGTAATATATTTAAATTGTTTACAATAGTATACGATAAAGATTGTATGAATAAATTTCAAGCCGTGATAAAAAATATTTTTAATACCCGTTTGATGCGCATAATTCTTCGACTGCTAACCCTGCATCATGTTGTCTTAGGAGCCGCCTGTTTGGGATGAAGCAGATTATGATCGTCCCTAAACAATAGACCCTGGAAAATTCTGATATTCGGGGTTGCAAACCTTGTGGTGCTACATAATTCACATTTTTAAACGCATCACGACGATTCGCATACGGCTTAAAATTACTGAATTCCGGATCTTCGTTGTTGACATGCAGTTTTGTTACTTAAAATAAATTCACGTTTATAAACCGATGAAGAGCATAAATTTATCGCGAATTTAATGCCTCTGGGTAGAGAGTTTTTATAGGTATACTGTGTACCCCAACCATTGCCGACATCCGAATAATTTTGACAATCGTATATTATCCGTTGCGTAAAATAGGACAGATAAAATTTTTAACTTATTTACATTTTACATCATTTAATTGTTTGAAGATTATCTTAGCTTTTAAATATAAATATTTTAATTCAACCTTACAATTGTTTCTATTGACAACTTTCAAGGGTGCAAGCAATGACTTCACCTGCCATTGGTTAACGATTCTGTTAAAAAAACTTTCTCTGGGTATTCGGATTAAAATTTATTTCTGTGATTACGATGAACCGTCGAATTTCGTTAGTTTGTGCTCCTCTATCCAATAGAAGTACGTTTCCATATATGTTTACAAGTTTTTAGCTCTTTGCACATCAGACGAGAGAACAATTATAGTCCTCGTTGGATTGCCAGCCCGAGGAAAGACTTTTATGTCCCGTAAACTTACAAGATACTTAAACTGGATCGGGATAAACACTCGAGGTAATCGAATCACCAATTTCTTACGAATTTTAGTGTTTAACGTCGGCGATTACCGCCGTAAAGCGACTAGCCTTACAGGTCATGACTTTTTTGATGACACGAACCAAGAAGCTGCAGCTATTCGAAAGTATGTTATGCCCATTGAACTATGAAGCGTGGCCTCTCTTAATCGGTTCTATTTATTATTATAGTAAAGCCGCCGAAGATGCTTTGGAGGATTTAACTGTATGGTTGAAACACGAAGGCGAGATCGCAGTGTTTGACGCCACAAACACTACACGCGAAAGGCGTCAGATGGTTTTGTCACACTGTCAAAATAACAAATTCAAAGTTATTTTTGTCGAATCAATCTGTGATAATATGGACGTTATTGAAGCTAGCATTCTTGTACGTTTTCCACGCAAATGCTTTATGTTCAAAGTCCTACATTGTTCGATTAAAGTAGTTCCCTGATCTGTGTTATGCTGGCACCTGTGTATTCGGACGATCATTTTATTCTCCTCTTTCTATTATTGAAAGCAATGTATATTTAATTCAAATATGTTTGCATTTGCCAAATATATTTTTTCTTTTTTTAGGAAGTTAAAGTCGATAATCCAGATTATATTGGAATGGACAAAGATTCGGCCGTAAAAGATTTCCTCAGGAGAATCGATCACTATGCCGCCCGCTACGAAACCATCGATGATGCCGTCGATACAGATCTGTCATATATTAAGATTTTTAACCAAGGTCAACGGTACTTGGCTAACGAGATTGCTGGTAAGGAGTAACACGTAATATAAACGCAACTCATGGATGCTTGGCGTTATAACACATCGTTTCTAATCCAGCCAAGTTCTTTGAATCAACATATTCCTGACTAAAACAGCCACTTGATGTTAAATACTTTTGGTCATTCTCCTCGAACCCTGAAATAGCTAAATTTACTATTTAGCATGAGAGTATTGATGTGATAATTTTAATTTCGGGAAAATTGTCTTTTAGGTAATGTCAACAGTCGCATTGTGTATTACCTGATGAACATCAATGTCGGTAAAAGGACAATATATGTCGTTCGGGTACGGCTTGAGACTTAATTTTGGTTTCACAACCCCCCTGCCTCAAAAAATTATCCATTTTCTCTATAATTTAGCATGGCGAATGCGACTTCAACTTGCAGGGAAAATTGGGCGGTGACTCACGCCTTTCGCTCGGGGGCGAACTGGTATGTCCAATGCTACCCAATTTATTCCCCTTGCCCTTATCCTGCTCTTTATTTCGTCTGATTCGGGTTTATTGACTAGTAATTATAGTAGTAGTATAATCTTTTTATAACTGGTCGAGGCAGATGAGGACGTGACTTGGTCTGTACGCGAGGCTGTACGTGCTAGCTGCAGAAATTTTGCGATATGCCTGGACGCTTTAAAGTTCAGTTTTTCCATCAACCTGGCGGAAATTTGGTGAGATTTATTGATTAACACTTTTCGCGCAACGCTTATTTTCGCCGGTTCTAACTCCCCCACCCCCCTTACGAGACGGTGACTCATTGTAGGCCAACTTTACAGCCCCTTTGTGTTTGTGAGGTCATGATTAGTTTATGACACCCGTGTGACACCGGTTCACATGACACCGGTGTGACTCATCATCACCTTCCACCAATTGACCCCTGCGAATTTAATCATTTTAGTTTGCCAAGAAACTTGGCAAATTCATGAAGAACGAAGCTTTGGAGGACTTGAATGTGTGGACCAGCCACATGCAGAGGGCTATCCAGACCGCTAAGGGTATCAAGACCGCTCGGCTGGATCACTGGAAGGCTCTTGATGAGCTGGATGTCGTAAGTCTTCCTCGTTGTAGATTGTGTGCTCTTTTTGTTTGTCTCACGCTGACGGCTCAAAGGTCGACTGATCCTGCCTTTTCTGGGCGGCTCTGTCTATTGGTCATCTACCCCTCTCTCTCTCTCCTATAGGGTGTTTGTGAGGGTATGACCTATGATGAAATTGAGAAGACCTATCCCAGCGAATTCCGACGGCGAGATATCGACAAGTTTCGCTACCGCTACCCAATGGGCGAAGTGAGTCCCGTTCTCATGAAAAATACAAATTTAGATGCACAGCCTCTCGACCATGGCAACAGTTGCTATCGCTCTTTAAAGGCTCGCCCGTATCAACTCCAAATGAAGGCCAAACCGGGTTTTGCCATGGGGGGGCAGGTGGCGTGCTCACTGCCACCGAGATCGCCTAAGGTGGGAGTCGAACCCAGGTTCTCTGGACCGTCGACCCACCTGGTCACTCGTATATTCTGCCAAAACAATATCCAATAAGCACCTGGCATCTCAATCCTATTTGTCAGTGCTGAGGTGACGTCTCATTTCCGCTTTTTAGTCCTACGAAGACGTCGTGGCGCGTCTGGAACCGGTTATCATGGAACTGGAGAGAAAAAAGCACGTCCTCGTCATCTGTCATCAAGCCGTCGCGCGCTGTCTTCTGGGCTATTTTACCGATGTCAGCAAAGGTGGGTTTGTAGTCCTTTTCTCGACTCCAGGATACCCGGTACCCCCAGCAGCTCATTTGCGGTCAGCATCCTTTCAGCGTCTGTTGAGAGTCATTAACTCGACTCCCGGTGGAGGCCACCACGTGTGATTGATGCAATCCCCGAGCGATGCCGTATGTGTTGCCGATATTTTCATCACGTGTTTGTTTTCACAGAAGAACTGCCCTACATCAAAGTCCCTCTCCACACCGTCTTTAAGCTCACCCCAACGGCCTATCGGTGTATCGTCGAGACCATTCAAATCGACGTCGATGCCGTTGATACGCACAGAAGGAAGCCTGTGGTAAGTGATGAATGGCTTAAAACGTATTTTTTCTGGTGGTTGTTTCAAGAAGACGCGTTGTGGCGGCAAGTGAGGGTCAAGGGTGTCCGCCTTAAATGTACCATAAATGGAAAGCCAAACCATATTTTAAACCCCACACCCTCCAGCCGGATGTACAGTGAGTTTCTCGTTTGTCTGGATGCTATTCCACTGTTGTTGCTGCAAATGGAACCCCGTCCCACCCACTTTATTTGCTAATGCACGCCGCCTATGTAAAAACGCAAAAAATGACACTCTACTGCCTTACATTGCGCTAAAACGGGCTTCTTTTGTCATTCTGTAGAATCCAGAGGTAGCCCAGAGTCATTTCGAGGCTCTTAGAACGGTGCAACCGAAATATTGAGCTGTGGTAAGGTATTCTTAATCGCGTGACTTGAAAAGAATATTGATTTTCTCTTCCGTTGTAGAAAGGAAGAATAGTTTTTCTCGAAGTCGTCTTGACTCAAGATATTCTCAGATGTTCCTGTACTATATTGAACCCCTTACCCCCATCGCATCCCTTCTCTCTATTGCTAGAGAATTGTGCTTTTTCGATCCTTTTATTTTACGTACACGTTTTTTGCATGTGTTTGTGTGTTCTATGGACGGGTAACAAGAATGCCAAATGTAGGAATGTCTGTAACAATATTATTACTACTGATATCAAATTAAGTAGGCGTTGAATAATCCAAACATGATGCTCGTAGTGCAGAAATGGTTTTAATAATTTGAGATGGGCGATTATTTTCGCTTGTTTACTGCTTGTGACTTTATCTTGAAGGATAGGCGTGCACGGCTCATATTTGTCTTCCTTAATATGGCCAGTTTAATACGTTTTGGGTGAATTGAGAGGCCGGTCAGCTTGATTTTACGTGCCTCCTAAATTAGCCTCGGCAATTGTAGCAGAGAGTAGAGATAATCGACAGGCTCCATAATTACCGGTCTATATATACTTTAAAGATGTATTAGAAATACTGTTTATTCTGATGCCGACGTTTTTCGGATTATCGACACGTTAGCTAAAGCATATTTTCAAACATCAATGGCGTGCTTCCACGGTTTTTCTAAACGCCCATAGAACTGAAGAACCAGAAGGCCAACTAAAGGGACAGCAAAAAAACAATTTTCCCTTTAATCTTCCCCTTTTGCGTTTACCTGATAAGGTGAGCAGAAAGACGTAAAATTACGACGGGCTGCATTGCCCTTTAGCAAGCAGAGCAGCACTGCCGACTTATTCAGTCTGCGATGAATCCGTTAGGGGTATGGCGTTGCCAGCGACGAAAAAAGGCGTCGATGTTCAGACGCGGAGAGGCTGTCAACCCATCTATCGTTCGGCCACATTCTGCGCTGGTAAAATATAGATCTTGGCGCTGCCACAATGGTGGACAACTAAAAAACGTAAATCAGCCCCGTCAAGGCGACAAAAGGTCCACTTGATGTGGATCACAATCTCTGCTGATCTGGCCTCAGATCCCCATTTAAGCGCAATGGAATGCGTTGGCGCCGTCGTCATTACGACGAGCTCGTAAATGACGCCTTTCGGTGACAGATTACAAGCACATCCGCAGTTTATGGTCGGAAACACGCCTTTTTTGTTTAAAGTAGTTATTTAATCCATTTTATTTTCGGATTAAATTTGGTCCCCGAAATTGTATCATTGATAGAAATTACGATGGCGTTTTGCTTAGTTGACGATTCCGGACAACGAAAAATTGTATTATTGAAACTTCGTGTAAATTAACTGTATCAGCGTTCATTGCATTTTAATTTTTTCGATTCTTGTATGGTAATTCGAAGACTTCGTGGCCCAAAAATCAGAATGGCACGATGGCCAAAGACGAAGGTCGTGAATGAATAATATTGTTTATTATTCAAACAATAGTGAGGGCCCGACCTGGGCCGAAAACGCCGACAAGGCGCGATGCTTAGCGCCCGCTGCAGGCGTGTCCTGTCTGGACACACGTGGGGCGTGTCGTGGTAAAAAGTGTGGGCCGGCCAAGTGTCGTCGATGTTGTCTTAATTTGTCCACATTAAGGTCACAGCATGCGCTGTGGTGTGCGTTAGCCAATAGGGTGCCAGTCTAATGGATGTCATGCGTCTAGAATAAATAAACACACCATTTAAGGTTGCTACACTCTGAAGAATCACCTGACGTGTTCGTGTTTTTAAATATAGATGCTTAGCTTCAACTGATACGTATTATATTTTCAATTTGGCTATTTTAGGTTCGTGAAGCATTGATTCGATTGTCATTCTTTGAATAATTAGTCACAACGCACGAGATTCCGTTGGTCCCTGTAATTCAAACGACGTTTATTAATATCTCACCCGAGAGATCAAAAAGACAAACGTTCTGTTTACTTGAGCTGACCCGATGCCATTCTATACAGATGATGACTTTTGAATGACACATTACATATTACAAGTTCGCCCGTGTATACGCTTACAAATGTGGATTATTTGAGGAAAGTTTCGATAAAATTTCGGCATAATTGAGGCTCAGTGACCCAGCGACAGCACGTCTATCGTAGACGCTCTTCTATACAGATGATGCGAACTGAACGCTCATTGGTCAACATTTGGAAAGCCATGATAGGTTAAATTAAAGTCAATTGAACCTTCACTGGTTTTCATACAAAAATTCCACTAATTCGCGCCGCTGATTGGTTCTGCGGAATTTCAGACACGCTGGAACGCCCACAAAACGCGCTTACAAAAGGGCTGCCTTAACCATTATACACATCATCAAAGGTCGCCCAGTCGGTTTTTACCTCATCTGCTGTTGGGTCGATGCAAAATCGGAGAGCTTCAGGGAGCCTGGCGCCATGCTGAGAGCTTTCAGGCGGCATTCACGTCGGTTTCGGGATGTGCATGCAAGGCGGCATCCCATTGGCTGATGTTAACCGGCGTCTGTGGCGTTGAACAGAATACGACTCATCCATAATTATTTGATGTGTGCATTTTAGGAAACACTTTGATGAAGTTTGGAAACAATCGATGCCTCAGACTGGTGTACTTGTCTACGGTCAGGAAAAAATGCACTCAATTACATCTGTTTTGACGAGTTTGGGGCAACCGAGTCGAAATTCGTTTCCCGCGTCTCTTGCACCGTGGCGGTCAGTCGTCTTCAGGCGTTTCTGTTCTTACGATGAAATTGGTTGATTAGGACAACGTTGGTACAAATGAAAGTGAAACTACCATGCTTTCGTCCTTTCTGGGAAGCTGTATTTAGTTGGTGGTTTATCTTGCGACGGTGATGAAACATTTTCAACTGTAACTGGGATTGATCCGAATACGGCACCCTCAACGATTACCCCTTGAAACAGCGCAGCCTCTTCAAACGAAATCTTCGCCTGTGGTGGATTGGGAGAAGAGAGTGCGGCTTTTCTGCACTCCTGAGAGAGCTTCGTGGAAGGAAGGTGAGTGGGTTGCGGTTTTATCACTGCACAGTCATACATTTTCCTGTCAATGACCTTCGGGCACCCTTCGTCTAGTGTTTCCCTCTCAATAAAGTCCGCGATTGTGCAGCTGCGATTCTGTTGGGCGAAGACGAGCATACATTCCTCAACGGCCGGCACCTCTTGCTTACTGGCAGTCGGAATAGTGACTCTAGACTCTAGTCTGGTTGCTTCCAAACGGGTTGATCACCCAGTCATATTCGTCGATATTAAGTGATGGAAAATAATGGTGAATTGCTAATTGAAGGCTTATCAGTGTGGACATGATGTCATCAGCGACTGTGTTCTTTAACTGAGATTCCTTTACGGAAGGGAAGCATTCAAACATACCCTTCGAAACTTTGCTTTTCCATAGCGTCAGTTTTTCATCAAAACTTTTCCTTTTGACAACCAGCGAACCTCGGTGTGTTAAAGCAGCGACGTGAAGTCGGAATCCATTGCATCACAGAGCTGTGCGAAAATTCTTGAATTAAGCGGCCGAGACTTGATGAAATTCACTACTTTTATAGCTTGATTCAAAACTGACTGAATTTATTTCGGTAATGATTTGGACGCGAGGGCTTCGCGATGAATCATGCAATGAGTGGTGATTCTCTTGAAGGATTCTCTTGAAGAGTGAGCGTAACGAATCCTTTATGATTTCCTCGCATAGAAGGACATCCATCAGTACACACACTGACGCAGTTCTTCCACTTCAAGTTGAAAAGCAAAACATTTTTGTTCACCAAATCAAAAATGTCTTCTCCTTTCGTCGTGGTCTTCAGTTCATCGCAAAAAAGGAATTCATTTATGAATTTATCATTTTTAATGAAGCGGATGAACGCAAGAAGCTGAGCTTTTCCGCAGATATCAGTAGATTCATCGACTTGAAGAGACCACAGCATCCTTGATTCGACTTCAGTTTCGAAATTTTCACGAATTTGCTCTTTTAAATCGGATGATAAATCTTCGATTCGGCGAGACATTGTGTCAGTTTAAATACAAACTGAATTATAAGTTAGAAAAGAAATGTCGGAGTTCAAAAACCCTAGCATTTTTGAATATTTTTCAAAACTCTCGCGACACACCTGGGCATCTCTCGCGACACACTGGTGTGTCGCGACACACTGTTTGAGTACCACGGCTCTAGAGCGATGTGCGACGTCGCGCCGGTGAGTCTTGACGTGGACGCGCCCGCTTGTACCATGGAACCGCTCTCCTCGGAGGGCACGTTGTCGTTGCTGGGGTCAGGTTTTCAACTCTGTTGAAATGTTGACGCTTCCAATGACGATCGGAGAGCTCGAACAGTGGACCTTGCTGTCCCAGATGAGTGATATTTCCCAGATCGTTTTCCTTCCAGTCCACCGAAATCGCCTTTTCGTTGGCGGTAAGTTTCTGTCGTGATTGAAACGATTTCAAAGATTATCGAGGCTTTGTCGCATTTATTTACTTTCTCATCTTAAAGGTGACACACAAATCGAGGAATTTCGCGATGATGAACAAGGCAGAGACGACGAAATGGTTCTTTGTTCGCACGTTAGTCACTCCGATAACTAAAAGGAATAATCTTTTAAGCGAAACTTTCAACTCGCTCTGTTTTTCTCCTTTTCAGGTTGATTTGCAGCGTCTCAAACGGTTTACATGGTTTCCGGAGTGTGGTCTACCCGATATTCTCAATGACTTTCGTAGCACGGTTATTCTTCAAACCAGCGGGAAACGTAATCATTAATCCAAAAACCAAATGAACTATTTATTTCAGAAAGTTATTTTTTATAAGACCCTGTGGAACGATCTATCTCGTCCAGTCATCATGCACGCGTCTCCCAGAGCAATGATGTCTGCCAATTTTCTCAAGAAAGTGTGACTCGCTAAATTGTGGGAATTCTAGCCTAGCGCTTTACAAGTCTACCAATGAAGGCTTAGTAGACGCGGCTGTTTTTGAAGCATGCGATATTCCCGCCAAAAAACAACCGACAAAATAAAATTATTTTATGTGAATCAACGCCCATACACACTGATCCACCTACATAACTTCGCTTCGAGCCCAAAATCGAAGTATCTCGGGGTGATTTTTAACAGTCAGTTATCGTGGAGTGATCATGTCGATGTTGTCTTTGGTAAAAGCCGCCGTCTTTGCTTCCTTGTTCGCCGATTCAGGAGACTTGGTTTGAGCTCGAGCCATATAAAAACCTTCGTGCATGCCTGTATAATTCCCCTGATTGTATATTGTTCCCCAGTAATTTTCCCCGGCCTTAAATGCTCTGACTTTGTAACCCTTCATCGACTTTTTAAAATAATCTCGTTTTCTAGCGGTCTGCCTATTCTCTCTATCAAAGAAATCATCGTTGAACGCCACTTCAATAACTGCTCATTAATCGCTGCCCGAATTTTAAATGACCCCTCCCATCCCCTCTATTCCAGTTTATCGGAATGTAAATCTCTTCGACCAATGCGCCGTCCATACCGGTCAATTCCAACAAGAACGGCGGCATATCGCAATTCGGTCATTCCCTATTTGTCCCGATTTTTAGTCTCACCAGACCAGGTTAAACAGGAACTACAAGACAATTTTCGCATCTAATATTTGTTATCCTGCCTCTTTTTTAATGCTGAAAGTTTTGGTCCTCGTGACCTCAATAAAGCCACTACAATTATTATTATTATTGACCACAGCGATTTCACTTACACGGATTTATCACAGCGGAATAATGTATGAGTTTTACGTCTACTTAATTAGACTTCAGTAGGAATACTTTAAGCACTGACATTATATTATTCGAATGGGACACACTACTTAGTATACATACCAAAATACAGAATATTAAATCAATAGTAATCAAAAGCTGGAGTGGATACAATATAGTATAAGAAAACCCGCAATATTGTTAACGACCGAGAATAATTGTCTTTTTCTTTATGCAATGGGAGAAAAAATGAATATTCCATTAAATTCACGAGATTGGAATTAATTTACAACACCGCAATATCCTGATCGCACCGTTTGAAGTTCCTCTAGGGCACTCTGGACTTCATGCGCGCATTATTTGACCTAGTAAAATCAGCTAACACTGTTAATGTTGCCCATCATACAAAATAATCGTTCTTGTTGTTTACTGATTGCTCTTGAATTCCTCATTTTCAAACCAAGCCATTTCGCCCAGTTCATGCAATTAGTGCTTTATTGCCGTTGATTAAGCCTCAGCCGGGTCTCGTCTGTATGGCGAATTTGTTTTTATGCTACTGAAATGTACGCAAGTAGATGTGGCATAATTGTTTTAAACCAGAAACTAAAGTATCGTTTTTTTGCGAGGCCTGTTGCTGCGTCCCAACGGAGTTTGACGACTTCCACAAAAGACCAATCATCCTCCGCTAAGCACTGCACGGTGCTAAATAACACCGATTTATGATCAAAGTAGTCATATGGTCTCCACAACAGCTGTTGTCTTACTCCCCCCGGTGACAACAGGTGACTTGGGATGCTTCAAGGTATGACTAATTAAGGCGTTTTCCTAACAGTCGAAGTCAGTGTCAAACATCAATTAAGCCAATCAATACTTCGCTGAACAATGCTTAGGCTTCAACGTTTTTGCAGTATTATTACTTTCCTAGGTTTTATTACATCTAACTCATGAAGGTTTCTTGATAGGTTTGAGGAAAGGAGCTTGAAATTATTCCGAATTGCTGTGCGCTGATTGAAAAAAAAACTGCATTCAAAGCCATTTTTAACAGCTTGGTTAGAAATGGGATAAAAATTATTGGTTCAGCCACCAATTGTGCAAGTTCTCTTGCTCGAAATTTAAGTGGCGACAAAATTGATCTCGAAATACTTTTCGCGGTCAAGTGAGGGCATCTCGCAGCTGGATGAAGGTCTTGATCCGGTGAAACAGAGGCGACGGCATTTACTGAAGACGACATCAGCAGGATCACACCAAGATTACCGACTGTAATAAATATTGCAGAGGAATCAACGACTGTTCGTCCGCGTATTTGATGATTGTAACGCCATTAAGGGACCCAAGGTTCGACGTGTTACAGTTCAAATGTGAGGTAGAACGCACTGTGGCTTGGAGCACTCAACAGTTGTAGAAGCTTCGTTTCAGACTCTTAATTGTTGATGTCGGTTCGAGATGCGAAATGTGATCTCTCCTTACATATTTCTTGTTCGTGAAATACCAATTTATCAACCATCCTTCCAGAATGTCCTTAAGGATGGCCAACTATGCCGAATAGGTACGAGACATGACTTCACTTAAAAGTAAATCGAATTTCCACTATATGTTTTGAACACAAGCGGGTTAAACAAAAAGAAAGATGTGCTGAGTGGTTAACCGATTAAAGTCAAAACATTAATAAGTTAAAATATTGGATTAATTTCGGGGTTAGACGTTGAAAGGTGAAGAAAACACTAATTATCTGCCGTTGAACCCCCAGCATGGAAAACATACCCAAATACATCGATTCGGCAAGATATAATTTGATTTGAAGCGGATGGCTCGTGCGCATTTAGCATCGGTATAATACTACTGATTTACGGCTTTATTTATGTCATTTGAACAGTCACCACAATCACGTCCACCCGGTGCAGTTGAAGTTGCTAAATTCACCCACAAAATCACATTTGGGCACCATCAGAAAGGATGACACCAGCGGTCGCTAGTTCCCAACAATTCGTGACCAATTAGGAAGCTTTGGAGACAGCTGTCGTTGTATAGTCGCTGTTAACCACCTGTTACTACCAAATCCACTTGTGCTCGGAAGGTCTAAAAAAGTCCCCAATGTTGCTGCTGCCATAGCTAAAATGTGTGGGCAATTGCGCTGTCTCGGGTGTGTGTCAGATGTTTGGTAAATGAACAGTTACCCGTTTTTTTTGGTATTTTCGAGCCAATGTTGGATTTTTACGAAACGCGCACTCTTACCCATCTGTAGAAGGAGGTCTACTTGATGATCCGATTGGAAGGAAGATTTGTTATGACACCAATAAATAAGTACTCTTAACTGTCTGGTTTGGTGAGATCTACTCGAAGATCCGATTTGAAGGTCTTTTCTACCACGCCGGCTTTGTTGAAGGGCGCAGTTGATTGGGCGAGGGCTGACAAGGAGTTTAAAGCGGGGTTTCGCGGGGGTCATCACTTTTTCAACATTCTCAATATATTGAATGAGAGTTTCTCCAACTTTAGACTACTTCATTCTGTTGCATTCCCAAGAAACGAGGCATATACTACTCTCCAAATAGCCGAGGCAACGTTTATCCTCCTCCTCCTCCATTTATTTGTGGAAGATCTGCATTTTTACGGAACTGTCGAGAGAATTATTCTCACTTTTTCTCTTGTTTTAACTCACTAGCTTGACCTTGCCCTTGACCAAGAGTAAACAAGAATAATAAAAATAAGTCCAAGCGTTTGGTTAAGGTCACGAGATTAAAAGGTTAAAAAATAATATAATTAGCAATGCGAAATGTAGAAGTCGTGAACGATAACTACTTCACTTTTATGTGTGTTGGCTGTTTGTTTGAAATGTGTTGATAACGAATGCGCGCGTCATTCGTTAACCGGACTGTGTGTTGGTTTGTTTGAGATCCATCAATCGTACCGGTCCGGGGCGAATCAAGTGACGAAAACACCTGGAATAAGAGCCTCTCGACGATCACTTCATATATTTAACCGAGAGGAAGAACAGATGAGACGTTCTAACCACGGGGTGAAAATACAGCGGCTAATTTATCTCCGTTCCTCTGGCACGTGCCAAAGCTACGTCTTATCGTACCTTGTTGTAGTCAAGTAAAAGGATAGCAATCGCTACCTTTTACACGAAAACTCTTTTATTTAGTCCTTGCTTTACTTTTTCTAGTGAAACATAAAATCGGTACAAATAAAAAATGGCGGAATTGTTGAATGCCGTCGATCTGGTTGGCATTGAACGATATTGCCTTCGCATTTGTCGAAGTTGTTAACATTTAGACAAACTTGAATGTAGACCATCATCTGGTTTGATTGCTTGTTTCTTTCATTACGGAATTCTACGATACGTGAATAGGAATTGAAACGCGTTAGGTGGTTGCTGGACATTCAGAATCACAGACCAGTATTGCATTCGAATTTAATTTCATCATTTGATGTCATTTAATTTAAATCCAATTGCTTCATTGAGTTCACGTTGACGGAATTGTGTTGGCATACCGCTTGCTGCCGTTCAAAGAATTTAAATGGTTTATTCAATAATAACTGAGTTCCACGATAACGAAAACCGCAATCTCTCCTACTTAGGAATGCTGGGATCAACATTCACCAAGGTCTCTCAAAAAGAACAACATCAACAAGGCAGCATTCCACGTGGACGACAGCAGAATCACTCGGCCAAAGGGACTGCTAACATTGCCAGCATTAAACGTTTGTCAAAGTATATGTTTCGGGGGGGGGTTGGGATTATTGCCGAGAATGTTCAGGAGACTGCCATCCATGAAGCCGGTTCATCATCTAGCCGCGAGTGAAAGCGTATTCGTGATTTTAGAAATCTTCCTGCGTTCGTATTCCGCACAATTTATCTGAATTATTTTCTATTTATTTCCAATCAATTAGTATCACACTCTTTGAGAAGGTGAACAAGTTTAGGAAAACAGTTCTATGAACACATATGCAACGCATCATGTTATATTAATCATTCTAGAAACAGCTCCCCATGGACCCATAGAGCCATGAGTTCAATAAACACGACTGTACGACGTCATTAAACGGCCTTCGTCTCGCGTGAGTCCTTGTAGGCTGTTACTCTAGCCGCTAGAGTCTAGCGTGTACTTTTATCTGGCTGTAGTCTGGCAGCTTGAGGCCAGACAAACACTGTCTGACATCGCTATAACGCACGCTGTCTCTTTTCTAATTGGTTAATCAGATCGACTAATCAGCTCTATTGTTTCAATCGGTTGAAATTCATTGATCTAAAACCAATACAAATCATCGCGTTTTATGAATCATCGATAAACGCGGAGGCCCTCGTCACCGTTTTGGCTGTTATTGATTGGCCACTGCAATTAGTATCCGGAATCGGCTAAAAGATTCACATTGGTAATTAGCTGACCTGTTTTATTTTTCCCGTGCGCAGGTTTATTTTGTTCGCACACTTCTTGGGTGGCACCGAATTTTATCCCGGCTTTTGCACGCTGACAGCAGCTGCCCCACCACATCTTCCTTTCATTTAAAGCTGCCTTTCAAGTATAATTTGAACATGTTCCATCTACTTGATTGTTTGGCGGCTGATGTGGCTGAGAGTCTGGGAATCGTTTTATTTAACGAAACCTCGTTCCTTAGCATCGATTCACGATCAACCAAAAGTATAGGTCAGCCTAATTCTCCAGTGCTGGAGGTTTTACAGTGGGTTTGGTTAATACCTTTGCATTGGCCAATCCCAAGATTTTTAATTTAAAGGTCAGCCATGAAGTTGGCTTATCAGCGAGTTGGAGACGATACCACAAAGCAAACAACAATGTTAAGTAGGTCCAACATCTCCTCTTGGACGTCTGCTGATACCTCGATATGGTCACGCCTCGCATCTGCATGATTGGTTCTGTGACCTTCTGCAAAACTCCTCAAAATGTGTATCCACCATGTTTTCCTTCAGAGCAGATGTCCACACACGCTCGGCATGTTCACTGCATAATTTCGCCTGGAGCGCAACATCAAAATTCTTGGGCGCGATTTTCAACAGACGGTTATCTTTGGGTGATCAATTGGGTGCTGCAAAAATGGAGACGTCTGTGTTTATTAGTTTGCTGTGAACTAAATCCGTATCGATTGGGACATTCAGGCAAGCCGATACGCCATACTTCACTCGATGGGGTCAATAATAATAATAATAATAATTGTAGTGGCTTTATTGAGGTCACGAGGACCAAAACTTTCAGCAGTAAAAATAGGCAATATGACAAGTATTAGATGTGAAAATTGTCTTTTAGTTCCTGTTTCACCTGCTCTGGTGAAACTAAAAATCGGGACAAATAAGGAATGACCGAATTGCGATATGCCGCTGTTCTTGTTGGTATTGAACGGTATAGTCTAAGCATTGGTCGAAGAGATTTACATTCGCATAAACTGGGATAGAGGGGATGGGAGGGGTCACTTAAAATACGAGCAGCGATTAGTGAACAGTTATTGAAGTGGCGTTGAACGATGATTTCTTGAATAGAGAGAATAGGCAGACCACTAGTCAAGATCTAAAGCATCTGTGTGGGTGCAAAAACCTCACATGTCTTATTTCGCGAGTGCGTTCAGGCGTGCGTGCGTGCGTGTGTGCGTCTGCACATTTGCAGGAAAACCGAAGGGCATTCGCCCTCCCAAGAAGGAAAATCCGCGAAAGCACACACACGTACGCGAAACAGAATCCCGCCACCAGCACCAGCGGTAGCAGCATTCCATGTCGACAGGAATAGAGAAACAAGCGAGCAACAATTGTTGCCATTCATCAGGTATTATCCGCCGAGCGACCCCACCCACACCCCCGGTCCAGCCTCGCGCCTGTAGGTAGACACGGGAACAGGTGACGCTGGGAATCGCCCGACACAGGTGTGTGTGTGTGTGTTCGTGTGCGTGTGTGTGTGTGATGGGGTTGGGGAGGAGGGGGGGTGATGGTTTGGGGGTTAAGCGATTCAAGGGTCCCAACAGCACGGTTCAGTACGGTTGCCAGTGGGGATAAAAGAGCACCTCTATCAGCAACAATTAACAGCTGTTGCAATATTCGTCCGCGAATGCCCATCACGAGGGTGCAGGGCTGTGGGGCGGTCGAGATGCCTTTTGTATTGGTGATAGAGGCAGGTGAGTCGGTGTTGTTGAGGGGAGTTTGGTTATTTTTATTCCAGATAAAATTATTGAATTAGTTATGCCTTCTTGGACAATTACGGAGCTGTAAACAACAATAAACGAAACCTTTGATCGTTTTTTATGTATGCGTCATTGTTAAGACTAAACTTTATCAACCATCACAACGTGGAGAGGTCTAGCAGCATTTAAATACTTGTTCTAAAACTTCTAAATATTATTTCCGATAACTGCAGGCTTTTGAGCAGCAGGAGGAGGAGAACGGGGATCCCACGGTTAGCTAGAGGAACAGAGGTTCTGAAAGTTGATAAATAAAGGAGGAGGAGGAGGAGGAGGAGGAGGAGGAGGAGGAGGAGGAGGAGGAGGAGGAGGAGGAGGAGGAGGAGGAGGAGGAGGAGGAGGAGGGAGGAGGAGGAGGAGGAGGAGGAGGAGGAGGAGGAGGAGGAGGAGGAGGGAGGAGGAGGAGGGGGAGGAGGAGGGAGGAGGAGGAGGAGGAGGAGGGAGGAGGAGGAGGAGGAGGAGGAGGAGGAGGAGGAGGAGGAGGAGAGGAGGAGGAGGAGGAGGAGGAGGAGGAGGAGGAGGAGAAAGTATGCATGGAGGGGCACGTTATTGATATGGAAAATTTTGGCTAATTGAATCAACCATCGCAACGTGGAGAGCTCTAGCAGCATTTAAATACTTGTTCTAAAACTTCTAAATATTATTTCCGATAACGGCAGGCTTTTGAGCAGCAGGAGGCGGTGGCGGATGCGGAGGCGGAGTCCACGGCGACGGCCTGTCTCTCCGCCCTCCTCCGATCTCCGCGTTCCCACCGGCAGGGCTTCTTTCTGGCGCGCCCCACCTCCAACGGCGCCACGACGCCCACGGCTGGGGGGTCGACGGGCGCCGCGGGTCTCCAGCGCTACTTCGGCGTGCTGCTGCGTCTGCTCGCCTTCCACGCGCCCGTTGTGGCCTCCCACTGCGCCCACCTTGCCGTGCCCCTCACAGGGCTCACCACCGGCTGGGTCTACACGCTGTTCGCCCACTCCATGCCCCTGGACCGCACGGAGATCCTCTGGGACAGCCTCCTCGCAGGACCCCCCAGTCTGCCCGCATTCGTCTACGTCGCCATCTTCCATCAGATCAATCAACAGTGCCGCCTACAAGTGAGTGGTTGGACCACCCTCGGGGATCCTAGACAGATGTGGGGAGGGGCGTTCAAATCAATGCGTTTTGGGACCACCCTGAAGCACTTCTTCGGCATTCTACTCCGTCTGCTCGACTTCCACGAACGGACAACTCAAACACGTCGATTGCCACCGTCAGAGCAGACTCGACGCGTCTGGGACTGTCGACTGTTTGCAGGCTGCGTCGCTTGAAACAGAACTGGATCACAACCTGTTGCGACCTGGACTCCGATCGCCGCACGTGGATAGAGAAGACATTTCTCTGTGGATTTCTCTCTGTATAAACTTCTCGAGCTTAAAGCACCATAAGAAAATAGCAAAGGCGATAGTAAACTCGTTGTCGGATGCAATGTTAGCGTTTGGATGCAAACGCGTAGTCTCCAAATGATTATTTGCGTCTTCAATTATGGCCATATATTAACAACTATACGTCTAAACGAAGGACAAAGCTCAACAAGGCGCTCCAACAGTAGCAAATAAAGCGCTTGGCAATTGTCGTGCCCTTTATGGAGAAGAATCTAGATTTCTTTCGAAAGTGTTTAATTACTTTCCTCTTGTTTAAACCGATCAGGTAGCAGGGGTTACCTTCAGACAAGAATAAGAACACACAACTCATCTCCCAAAGTTGTTTTACCCGAGGGTGTTTCAGTAAGCACCCTCCCTCTGACCTTGAGAGACCCCGGCCTCGAGTCCCGCTTAACACAACCAAAATAAGCCCGACGTAGCGGTGTGCAGCGGTAATCCAGCGTCACGAAGGCTTTCGTTTGGCGGAAACTGACTGTTGATGCGTCCCATAGGGGCCCCTTGTGCTGGTTGACTGTCTAGATGATGCGCAAACACATCTCCATTGTATTCACGCAAGAACTGCTCAATACCGCCATTTGCTAATTCGATATCCTGCGAGATTTACATGCAACCTCGAACCCTTGAAATCCGGTGTTTAATCACTTCTCCGCCGTCGAATTGTCACGTTTCTATCTAGTTGTGCTTCAAAGCAGCACTTTGACAGCGCCGGCTTCGTCAATTATGGGCAGCCGTGACTGTCGATAAACGTAATTCTGCTGCAGCGCCCAACGTATTGCCGGAACAATAAATGACGGCTTTCAGGTACCTTTTTATTGCAACAAACCTAAACAGGGCAGATAAAGATGGTTGGAGGTAGGAAGGCGTTACGAAATTGCTGTTAAATTTGCAGTAAAATGCGTTGTGTGGTGTAGAGCGGTGTGCGGCAGATTCCGTAGAATTTCGCGTCCAGTCGAAATATCGATTACCTGATTGGTGGGGAATTATTAAAAGATATTGCAATGGATCTCTGTCGATTGGAAAACAGCAACAATGCAAAGCAGCTTCCAAGATCAATGGTTTTAGGAATGCAATGACCTTCCACTTCAGTCCAGCCAGTCAGACATATTAATTTTCCGTTCTTCCACTCAAATGACTACCGATAGACAAATCTAGGCCACTTCGATCGATGTGCGTCACCTCTAATTTACCACGGCTCATACACTGTTCTACTCCACCTTCCAGTAGATCCGCCGACACTGTAAATGTGCTTGAAATGCAACGCTGGCCATTTTGGACGATACACCCAATGGCGAGGTAAACTATCCAGAGAAGAAATCGTATTTCGCTTCATAAAAATCGATACACTATCCCCCACCTCACACGCAGCTTCCATTTTATATTTTTCCCTGTTCGTTTGGGTTTCTAGTGCCTTAATAATTAACATTATTCAAAGATTAGCCCAGATCATTTTATACCAGCTGCCATATTTGAGTCATAGTTGCAATGACCTAGTAAATCCGCCGACTCAAGTTATAGTCATCAAGGATGCTGTCAACATTGCAAATATTAATATTTTTTCACATCCTCATCATCATCACCCTCAAATTTCCATGATGACGGCAAAAAGTCGACTGTCTTCAGACCTCGTTAGGCCACTTCGATCGATGTGGGCCACCTCTTATTCACCGCGGCGCAGACTCTAGCATTAAATGTTCTTGAAATGTGATACACACCATTTGGACAATACACCTGTGCCCGAGGCTAATTTCTTCTGCATCTCCTCAGGATATTATATATTTTTTAAATTTTTTGGACGCAATCGTAGACTGTCTTACTTCCAGCCGTGATGCCCACCAGACACCAGCTCCTCTATAATTATTTTCGAATCAATCCGAACGTGGGAGGGAGGGTGACATACGGTAACACCTGTTGCCTACGTCGTGTTCTCTCTGTCAGTTGAAAGTGGGCAACTGTTGTGGGCTGCTGTTGGAATGGTGGTGGAATGGGCCGAATTATTATTGGCATACCAGAGGCTGCAACAGGTGACGCGACAGGCTCCTGGAATCATCTCATTTCGGGCGCTCGCCACACGCAAATCCCTGCCTGTGCGAAACGCTTTATTGGAAGTCTCGTTTAAATGACTACAGTTCTGGCTCGCATCGTCGGCATTATCCTGTCGATCATTCCACTGCATTGTCATGGCGCTCGGTGTTTTTTTATCCTTCCTATTGTTTCCAGGTAATCCCGAGTCCCCAGTTATCGCTGTTTCAAAGAGTTCGGAGCAATCGCTGGACCTCTCATTTTCTGGCCTCGAACCGTGAAGTCGGGTCACGGCATCCACTGTAGCTCAAGGATTTAGGGGTAACGCAGGCTTCGATTGTGATCCTTGGAGAGGTTGTCGGAATTTTTCTGGTGAAGATGACCGTAAGAGGGTTAGACGTGCTTATAGCCGATTTCTTGAGAATCCGGTGGATTATAATGCCGAGAAGATCGCAAAAGGGCTGCGATTGTGATTCTATGGAGAAGGAGAAGGAGGAGGAGGAGGAAGAGGAAGAGGAAGAGGAAGAGGAAGAGGAAGAGGAAGAGGAAGAGGAAGAGGAAGAGGAAGAGGAGGAGGAGGAGGAGGAGGAGGAGGAGGAGGAGGAGGAGGAGGAGGAGGAGGAGGAGGAGGAGGAGGAGGAGGAGGAGGAGGAGGAGGGAGGAGGAGGAGGGAGGAGGAGGAGGAGGAGGAGGAGGAGGGAGGGAGGAGGAGGAGGAGGAGGAGGAGGAGGGAGGAGGGAGGAGGAGGAGGAGGAGAGGAGGAGGAGGAGGAGGAGGAGGAGGAGGAGGAGGGAGGAGGGAGGAGGAGGGAGGGAGGAGGAGGAGGGAGGAGGAGGAGGAGGGAGGGAGGGAGGAGGAGGGAGGAGGAGGAGGAGGGAGGGAGGAGGAGGGAGGAGGGAGGAGGAGGAGGAGGAGGACAGGGCTCAGACGGAAAGAACTTGGGATGCCGAGGGTGAGATTATGAGGTGGTTTGATGGGTAGTGTCAGGTGGCCGGGAAGACAAAGAACAGTTGTGTATGCAGGGGGGGGTGGGGGAGGGGTAATTGTGAGTGTGGCGCATCCCGCACACACCACCCATTGTGGGACACCGAAACTAACAACTCCGACAATCATCACATAAAATCGTTTTTGTCTAGGGTGAATGACGAGAAAAAATCCCTCGATTGGCCTCACAATGGGACCCCGGGTATAACAGGTAGCCGCGAATCGCATCAAGAGGCCGTCTGACAGGTGTCCGGATGACAGGCAACGCGATCAATTATCGCATGACGCACCCTCGTTCCAAGGACTTAGAATTTATGAGACAACTGTCTGATTAGCCTAACAGTTGCCGCAATCTGGGAACATCTTAAGGATTCGTTTGCATCCCTGGGACTCTAATAAGCCAATCATGAGGTTTAGTGGATTTATGAAGGGTATGGGGGTATTCCAGAAATTACCTAATTAGGCCCACATGACGCGACGCAAGGGTTGCCGCCATTTGTTCTTTGTCAGGACAAGGTAATGCAGCGGTCAGCATCCTCGCTGTGTTGGTGAGCTACCCGGGTTCGACTCCCATGTGAGGCCACAACGGGTGGCATTGGGAACGCCACCTTCTGTTAAAACATTCCCGTGAATCCTCACGACAACACCTGGTTTACCTTTATGTCGGAGATTGATTTTTGTATTAGTATTGACCTCTCGGGCAATATATGATCGGATTGGTCGGGTGTGAAGGGCCTTTCTGAAGCGTTTCCTTAGTGTAGGGATCACTTTCGTGCAGATTTATCAAATGAAACATCTACGAGACATGCTCTGGCATGGGAAATCTATTGCCCCATGCGAATATCTCGCTGTGGCGACCTTCAAGAGAATGTGCGATTGTTATTTTTTGTTGAATCTCTGCGCACCCCAAGAAGAGGTGGAAGTGGAGGACGGTTTCTGCTACCCAACCAATGGCGGTGGTGCCACACTTTTAGCAATTAAAGTATCCGGGTAATCTATGCCTTAAGCCAAGTATTGCCTTGTCTGAATGCCGAATAGAGAACCCAAATATTATTTGATAAACGGCGACCGTCACTTGGTTACATCCCAGCATACAGTCGGCGGCTGTTTAAGGTAAGGAGAAGTTTAAAAGTTGTATTTTTTGTTATGCTGATAACTTCACCAGCGAATTCGTCGATATTCGTCGATGGACAATCCCCTCTGCTTCGCCACGCGATTGGTTCTAAATCCTCCACATACCTTGGATCCTGAGGCCAGTCTTCCCGAAAAGCAACTCACTTATTGTCACAGAGGCTCTTTAAAAAGACCACAATTCGTAAACTCAACATTTCAAATCTCCTCATTTTACTCATTCGAATAGTATGAAGGGCCGATGTGAAAAGGAATATCTTTAACCCCTGTCACCTTTGGAAATCAACGGTTTACAGAAATCGCTGTCAAAAGGCCCTCATCAGAATAGGTATAAAACTCAAAGAATGTTAATCGTATTCTTGTATGTGCATATAATATTTATAAATCGATATGATACAGGTAAACGGGGAGTGGATCGTCTTAGGAGAAAACAGAGTTCACGGGCCACATTTGATGATGCTGATTATCGCGTATGGGGGTGGTCGTCTTGGACGATGCGGTTGGTCTGGGAGTTGCTGGTGTTGAGCCCGTCTCCGAGGGAATGACGTCAGGAGACTGGCTGTTGTTTTGTTCGCTGACGGAGTTGCAGCCAGCCCTGTTATGTCGTGTCAACAGACCCATTCGTGAAAACGTCTTTCCACAGTCGTCACAGCGATAGCGCTTCACCTCGGAATGTGTTTGCATGTGCGCCCGAAGATTGGAGCGATCGGCAAATGCTCGCGTGCAAACGCGACAGCCGAATGGTTTTTCGCCTGTAAACAGATACGAATTCACCCTTGATGCCTGCGTTCACCCGAGAACTCGAAAAAGAGATTATAGATTACGACGTAATGCTCACCAGTGTGTGTACGAAGGTGTCCGTTGAGAAGCCACATTCTTGAAAAGGCTTTTCCACAGACGTGGCACTTGCATGGGAGCGTATGGGTCCTAATGTGCATCTTGAGGGCGGACATTGAAATGTAGATCTTGGTGCAGACGTTGCAGGTGTACTGGCGGCTGTTGGGAGAGACCGTGGCACAAGTAGAGTCGATGCAGTTCTCCTGAAAGCTATCTGGCGATCCTCCGTCTGGAACTGACACCCTCGTGTTGCTGCACTGGTTCTGGTGACGCTGGAGTCCCGTCTTGGTTGCGTAGCTGCGACCGCAGTCGACGCATTCGAAGCAGGCGTGGGGGTGGGCGCGGTGATTGGCCGTGTTCTTGGTCGTCTCAGGCGAATTTGGCGATAAAAGGTCGGTTATGGAAAACTTGTCATATTTCGGGGGCTTTTCCGTGGATAAATCGATGGGTGGGTGGTGGGATGTCTCCGCGTCTACCGATCGATTGATCGGAGGCTGGGAACGAGGGGTAGGCACCGGAGGATTGGAGGACAGCAGGCCGGTGAAGTGGGGGAGCCAGGATTCGGTGGAGAGATTTGGGAATGATGGAGGTGAGTCGCTGCCAGAGGTGATGGTTCCATCTATCATTGTCATCATCAAAAGGAAAAACAGCAATCTTTAAACCAACGCATCGTGTTGATTGGACTTGGGCGGTGTGCGTCGCGAATTCGAAATCTCATGAATCACTGTCGCGCGTGGGAAGTGGCTTCAAGCTTCTCAGACTCCACAAAAAATGTGTGTTTGTGTCACACGATGTGACCACAAAAGAAGATAAAATCGAGCAGATGAGGAGGTGGGTAGGGGTAACGCTGGGGGGTGCAGGTGGGACATGGCAGGTGTTGATAGCTCCCGAAAACGCAATCCATTGTCTAGACGTACTCATGTCTCCATGCCAGATGGTATTCACCAAAAAATTTAACCGACAATTGTGTCCACCCACACAAACAACTGGAACGTTTGAATTCCCATGCGCTTTAGAATGAGGTTAAACTTTTTTATTTGGCCTGGGAGGGGTGTCAGATAAAGTTCAAGTTGAAAATGACCCGCATTTTGCTTCCCCTAAGACCACTTGACGTGCTTAAAATAACTCAGCCAAAGGATACTTTAAATTCGCATCTTCTGTAAATTATCGTATTAAATAGTACTCACCCGATGGTCCGATAATTGAGTGCAGGTTGTCGGTGGTTTGTTCAGCGTCTGTTTTCTTGGTAAGAATTGAAAGTGCCTGGTGCAACAGGGAACTGGCACAGAGCTGTTTTTGCAGAAACCCGTCCTGCTCAAGGTTGGGGAAGACTTGGGTCGGTGAAACTGCTGATGTCGTAGGAGGCTGGGGCAGCACATTCCTCCACATCAACATCTGGAGGAAGTCGTGGCTGGCGCTGTAGGCGGAGGGGTCGAAAGCGGACCACATTCTGCGTGTGTGAACAGACGCAAGTGCGCGCGCATCTGCGGCCTTTATAGCGCATTGGACAGGCTGCGCGCGCTCACTTGACCAATCAGGTTGTGTGCCTGCACTGATTCGTCCAGCGGTCAGGTTGCGATTGCGTGCGCCCGAACTGGGGGAAATAATCAGCCTATCAAATAAACGTGTGATAATCATCTCAAATTATTGAGTACTTTGGGTTTTTTTGTAAACCATAGTCCATGGACCCATTTTTTGATATCCGTGCATAATTAAGTGTCAAATTGTGGCCGATAATTGATGGTAATTGTGGGCAAAATTTTGATTTCATTGTTTGTGTGTGTATATCTATTAAACTCTCAAACTCACGAAAATTCACAAATAGATGTTTATTTTTATTCATCGAAGCATAACCAATGAATGTGGCCGTTTGTGCTCGAGATAATTCCATTTATGACTCAAATTTGGCCGCTGGTATCAAAAGATCTGGGCTTATCTTTGAATAATGTTAATTATTAAGGCACTAGAAACCCAAACGAACAAGGAAAAATATAAAATGGAAGCTGCGTGTGAGGTGGGGGATAGTGTATCGATTTTTATGAAGCGAAATAGGATTTCTTCTTTGGATAGTTTGCCGCGCCATTTGGTGTATCGTCCAAATGGCCATCGGCGTTGCATTTCAAGCTCATTTACAGTGTCGGCGGATCTACTGGTAGGTGGAGTAGAACAGTGTATGAGCCGTGGTAAATTCGAGGTGACGAACATCGATCGAAGTGGCCTATATTTGTCTATCGGTAGTCATTTGGAGTGGAATAACGGAAAATTAATATTTCTGACTGGCTGGACTGAAGTGGAAGGTCATTGCATTCCTAAAACTATTGATCTTGGAAGCTGCTTTGCATTGTTGCTGTTTTCCAATCGACAGAGATCCGTAGCCATCTTGTGTCAACCACCTTTAGACGGGGTGGCCGTCGTCTATGACGGCGAAGACTGCAATCTGGTTCATCTAGAGTGAGACCACACCCACTCCCCTCCAATACAGGATGCCTCACACTGCTCTAGACGCGCGTTATGGAAAAGGCCTTTCAATGGCCGCCATTACGCGTTTGCCAAACTTTGTACACTTAAAGGGTTTAATTTCTTGCAAATTTACCTCGTTTTTATTTCGTTAATTCTTGTTCAATTATTTTGCACCTGCAATGTACAATCGCAACTTCTTATATCATTTTTGTCTGTTGCAACATTTAATGCTGAAAGTTCTGGTCCTCGTGATCTTAATAATGCGAATACCATTATTTAATAAAATAGCAATATCTTTAAATAATTCCCCACCAATCAGGTAATCGATATTTCGACTGGACGCGAAATTCTACGGAATCTGCCACACACGGCTCTACACCACACAACGCATTTTACTGCAAATTTAACAGCAATTTCGTAACGCCTTCCTACCTCCAACCATCTTTATCTGCCCAGTTTAGGTTTGTTGCAATAAAAAGGTACCTGAAAGCCGTCATTTATTGTTCCGGCAATAAGTAGGGCGTTGTAGCAGAATCACGTTCATCGACAGTCACGGCTGCCCATAATTGACGAAGCCGGCGCTGTCAAAGTGCTGCTTTGAAGCACAACTAGATAGAAACGTGACAATTCGACGGCGGAGAAGTGATTAAACACCGGATTTCAAGGGTTCGAGGTTACATGTAAATCTCGCAGGATATCGAATTAGCTAATGGCGGTATTGAGCAGTTCTTGCGTGAATACAATGGAGATGTGTTTGCGCATCATCTAGGCAGTCAACCAGCACAAGGGACCCCTATGGGACGCATCAACAGCCAGTTTCCGCCAAACGAAAGCCTTCATGACGCTGGATTACCGCTGCACACCGCTACGTCGGGCTTATTTTGGTTGTGTTAAGCGGGACTCGAGGCCGGGGTCTCTCAAGGTCAGAGGGAGGGTGCTTACTGAAACACCCTCGGGTAAAACAACTTTGGGAGATGAGTTGTGTGTTCTTATTCTTGTCTGAAGGTAACCCCTGCTACCTGATCGATTTCAACAAGAGGAAAGTAATGAAACATAGATTATTCTCCATAAAGGGCACCTCTATTGCCAAGTGCTATCCTCGAGAAAAAAAACCAGTTATAATGACCAGATTCCGTGCATTAATATATATAATCGATTACTTTTGGGGGACAAAAAGTCCTGTCGCCCACCCGCCTTCCACCTAATTATACGTTGCTAGGCCCCTTCCACCTCACAAACCAGCTGTTTGGACAGGGTCCTCCCGGGTACATGCCTGGGGGTTCCACAGTGGGCACTTAGGGTGGCGCTGCAGAAACAGCTGACGAGACAACAGCTGTTTGTCAACACACACGCACACAGTTAATGCATCCCTCGATAACCCCTATCCTCGATTTGGTGGAATAATAGCGCCCGCCGTGACCTCCCAACAGAGGTCAGTTAAATCACGCTTAATTGACTTTTATGACTTTCGAGGAAGTGTAAATAGACAGAGAAAGCTCCAAAGTGAACCACCACCCAAGGCACCAATAGGATGCTGTAGAAGAAGGGTTGGGTAACACAGCCAATCAAAAAGTAAAAGTCAGTCTCATCATGACATGTAATGATTCCTCTTAGAGTCTTTAACAAGGATATGCCAACATGTATAGACCCCAACTTGAAGTTTGGTCTTCGCCAAATCCAAGCAGCTACTCGCAGCCATCGCCGAATGTTTCGTAATTTCGCCAGACAATAGGAATGGCGCACGAGAAGTGTCGCTTCCATGGACGCTGTAGAGCGTTAGGGGTACCTGACAATAATGGGATAGCTGGCGCCAGCCAACATTGGTGGAAGTGACTGCGGAAAACGTGCACGTCTACCGCGCTGCAATCCGCCCAATCCACGGCTGCGAAAACTGGCCACTGCGAGACTATTGAAAGTATCGGATCAATTGTGCCTACGAGGATTCCCTAAAGCGGACTGGCATGATCTGCTTTCCTGCGACGAAATAGGACGCCGTTGGGCAAGCACATAGAAGCTTTTAACCATTTGACAACGCGTTGTCTCCAGTGG
Organism: Proteocephalus fallax; assembly: GCA_028672205.1. Lineage (NCBI taxonomy): Eukaryota > Metazoa > Platyhelminthes > Cestoda > Proteocephalidea > Proteocephalidae > Proteocephalus > Proteocephalus fallax. The sequence continues at coordinate 366,581 of JAPUBX010002076.1, read as the reverse complement.
TTCGGCCACGTTCTACATTCACGTAAAACGTGGGAAGAGACGATCAAAACCGACATGGAACGCCAGGACTTGCAGCCAGCAGTGGACAATAATTTGGATCCGACATTCATGAAGAAGCCGGTTCATCCAATCGCGGGGAAGATGGCCACGACAAAGAAGAAGATGAGATGATGAAGAAGAAGAAGAAGAAGAAGAAGGGGCGAGCATATGTAGCCAATCGGGTCAATCAAGTGTCCCGTGTATGGCCGAAAGAATTCATATCACCCAACAGAAGCGGGTTTCTGGTCGTTGAATCTGTGGATCAATCTCCAACGTAATATCATCAATGATTTGCCTACGATAAAGTGCTTAGTCACCTTAGGATATCTTCTTGGTTTGCAGTTACCTCGATGCCACTAACGGTCACTTGATTTCCGAATTTCGATATCTCAACATTTGGCGCCATTCGTGGCCTGATGATGGAGAGCATGGCTTTTCTTATCCACACATACTCGTGTCACTTTTCTGAATTCAAAATTGAGTTCCAGGACTCACCCCGCCAGTGGGTAACTCTCTAAGACAGACAGAGTCTTCTGTGGCCATCGGGCAGATTTTGGTAAATATCCAGAGAGATTCTGCTTACCAATAGGAGCCCGAAAGTCTGTTGTTTTACAAATCCAAAATGACGGCCATTTCACGCACCGAAATTGAATTGGAATCGTATTTTGGGCATCGAGAATCACTTTTGCGAACATCTTAAGCGTCACTGGTTTCGGAAAAACACGCTTTTGCAAGCTGGCCGATTTTAAATGCTCGCGATTCCGCACAACATGATTTTCAATTTGAATTGGTTTCATAAAGAATATCGATTGCGTCTATAATATGTATCTATTGCTTTGTCGGTAATCGACTCGGCACAGACAGGATCCGCCGTTCAAGTCCCACACAAACCTCTATTCGTGATAACGTATTCTATATATAATCCTGTAGCATTTTTGTCTGTTGCATGTCCGCGTGATCGTAATAAAGCGAATACCATTATTATACTGAGCTATTGTAGTTCAGGACTTCCGCCGCATGTGAATTTCTTTACAAAAACTAATATTTTTGTCACAACCACAGGAGAAAATGTTCCAAAAACAACAGTAAATCTTATCGAGGCATTCTGAGGTTCTGGACTCCATTTACCCTCCGACAAAAACGACTTAACCTGTGACGCAAAATACCCCCCCCTACTTTAGTGGTGTCACAAAACCAAGGCCTGTTCAGTTCAAAAGTGATTAACCCACCTAATGGATGCAGGCGCCATGGCCTACAAGGAACCCGCATTGTTCAGTTGAAATGCACTCCCGTAAATTGTGCGGACTTTGTTGTCGATCAAGCCCAAGGAGAGATAATTTACACAGATAATTTGGCATTCCAAAGCAGTTATAAAAAGAGAATCGATATGTGTCGATCAAGTTCGAGAATCGTTTTCAAAAAATGTAAATTTAACACCCATTTGGATGAATAGTCACCACCTGTTTATTGTAAGAGTTGTTAAACGATATATTTGAAATATTCCCGGATGGTTTTACCGAAAAAATCGTCCGATTTCGCTCATTTACATTTGAAACAAAATTGGTGCATTTAAGCATTGCAAAACCCACGGAAACATGTTGAGAAGCCTTTATATTTCTCTCTCGTTTTGGGTGCATTTTGGTCTGGTCTGGTCTGGGCCCAAATAATGCCGAAATGTTACCGAAACGATCACCAAAATAATCCACAACCGTAGGCGTGTACGCGGCGTCAATTTGCAAAACATGATCCATCATGTATTGTAGACTGTCTAATAAATAATAAATAAATAAATATATCGCCACACAGATAACAAACTTGAAAAGTCTGTACCCCTTCTGATACATTTGTGTTAAAAGGCATCAATATGTTCCTCGCATTGATAATGCGGCTTTAATCGACCGACCGCATGAGAACAGCGGTTCTGTGCCTACAACTACTGCTCTCTCTATTCGCTGCTCGTATTTTAAGTGACCCCTCCCATCCCCACTATTCTAGTTTATCTGAATGTAAATCTCTTCGACCAATGCGTAGACTATACCGTTCAATACCAACAAGAACAGCGGCATATCGCAATTCCGTCATGTCCATATTTGTCCCGATTTTTAGTATTCACCAGAGCAGGTGAAACAGGAACTAAAAGACAATTTTCATATCTAATACTTGTTATACTGCCTCTTTTAACTGCTGAAAGTTTTGGTCCTCGTGACCTCAATAAAGCCACTACAATTATTATTATTATTATCATTATTATTGTGATGGCTTGATTGGCTTCACGAGGACCAAAGCATTCCGCATTAAAATCTACAACACTAAAATCGTTGCTTGAAGTATTTGCAAAGAATTACACTATTTAGCGTTTTATTGCCTCTTCTATTGTTAGATTTTTTCCACTTTCTATATTTCCAAACATTCAAATAAGTGGGCCTTGGAAATATGTACACTTTGGCAAGGGCCTATCGGGGCTGCATTGCTTCGGGTGTGTCAGAGGATCTGGTCTGGACGGCGGCCTGGTGAGTTGGTTGTCAATTAGCCAAAATTTTCCATATAAATAACGTGCGCCTCCACGCATACTTCCCCTCCTCCTCCTCCTCCTCCTCCTCCTCCTCCTCCTCCTCCTCCTCCCTCCTCCTCCTCCTCCTCCTCCTCCTCCTCCTCCTCCTCCTCCTCCTCCTCCTCCTCCTCCTCCTCCTCCTCCTCCTCCTCCTCCTCCTCCTCCTCCTCCTCTCCTCCTCCTCCTCCTCCTCCTCCTCTCCTCCTCCTCCTCCTCCTCCTCCTCCTCCTCCTCCCTCCTCCTCCCTCCTCCTCCTCCTCCCTCCTCCTCCTCCTCCTCCTCCTCCTCCTCCTCCTCCTCCCTCCTCCTCCCTCCCTCCTCCTCCTCCTCCTCCTCCTCCTCCTCCTCCTCCTCCTCCTCCTCCTCCTCCCTCCTCCTCCTCCTCCTCCTCCTCCTCCTCCTCCTCCTCCTCCTCCTCCTCCTCCTCCTCCTCCTCCTCCTCCTCTGTGGATCGATTGAAGCCGCTACCAAGTCGCTCTATCTCTCTTATAAAAAACCTCGTATCCTTCGTTGTACCACAACCAGAATCCTCTCACCTCCCCCTCTTCCCCCATCATCCCTAACCCCCCCTCCTCCGCCTATTCGCGTCGATATTTGCGATCCCCCTCTAAAACCGCAAATCCGATGGTACTGTGGACGGTAACAGCCCTCCCACACCCCCGCCTACCCAACCTCTCAGTTTCCCAGGTGTGCTTGAGTTGTCCCACATATTCGCAAATCTCCGGTACACACCACCACCACCACCACCACGACGTCAACTCAATCCGCGCTTTAAAAGGATGCTGGGGGGACGGGGGAGGGATGATCACGCGCGTTAATTTAGTGAGTTCAATTAAAGGACGATTAACAATTGTATTTTGGCAATCATTTGTTTGCGGGTGGGTTCATGTTGTCGCACGTCTTTCAGTGGCTGCCTTTTCGCGTTTGCCAAACATTTATAAAATTCGAGGGGTTAATTTTCTCTTTTTCCACATTTACCTCGTTGTTATTCCGTTTATTCCTGTTAACTTATTCAGAGTCTTTATAATGTAAAATCACAAATTCCTATATCATTTTGTTTGATGTAAATTTTACTGCTGGAATTTTAGGTCCTCGTGACCTTAATTACGACAACAACAACATTATTATTATTATGCTTAGATCAAGTTTTGGGTGAGGGAGGTGCATGTCGAAAAATGGAGCACATCGGAAATAGATAAAATGCTTTCCTAGACAAGTTTGGGTTTTCTCTCTCTATGAATCAGTTTAGAAACTTATTGTAGCTAGATTCAGCTGTGATCTGTATGAACAAACCTTTGAAGTAACGAGCTCCTCTTTAATTGGTGGATTCTCATTTCGAATGAAGGATCATAATCTGTTCATTAAAATGTATTGTACAGTGTTTATTATTTATGATTGGTATGAATTTGGATGGGTACCAGAATAATCGACGCCTGTAAACATGACGCGGGGAATTTTTTCGCTTTAAAATTGATCATATTGTACAGCCTCATATACATATCTATCCATAAACAGAAGGTGATTGTCTCTTCAAAATGAGTGTTTAATTTGAATTTGAAAAAGTAACTCGAACTTGAAATAACCTCTAGATTTCCCATTTTGCCCCGACTTCGGGAAATTAATAAAAGCGCCCAGCGAATCCCACAGCTCTTTACCTACACAAGCGCAGCCCGAGACCACTTCTAATTCCACCAAAATCATATACCCTTGAAACACTGTCGTCTTTTATTTTCAGTCCACTTATCGATTGATCGTAGGCGGGGAGGGGTGTTATTCTCCCTTTATTGGAGGGCGTCCCGCTGATTTCCCATGCAGTCCAATAAATCAGTCTAATAAAGGAATCTGAGTACGTTTTGAGGTGGTGAGGACAGTTAGGGGGTTGTGCTGGAACGCACCTGGAGGCCTTAACACGGGTGGCGTGTATTGGGGACCATTGTGGCCAACGTGTTTGAGCACATGCTGTACGGAGGTTTGGGGGGGGCGTAGTAGACAAAATCCGAACGAGATAAAGGAAGCTGTGTCGCTTTTTCCAACGTCACCTCAACTCTCCGACCTCTTATCACCCGTCTCCCCCGCCTCGGTCACTATCACCGGCCTGCCAATCAAACCCTGCCACTGGGAATACGGGTAGAGAATTGGCAATCGTTTTTGTCGCATTCTCACGACGTGATGATAGTGGACTTGAAATGGGTTAAAATGAACGGTATATGAGTTCATGCGGTTTTCAGAGGATGGTGCAAGACGGGGCGAAATTTAAATTTAGACTTTCCTGTTTTTTGTAAGTTCTGAGGCTGCACAAAGCACTCCTCGTGAAAAGATATTATAATTTGAGTTCATTCCTAGTTGTTCAACAAATGAGTCCCTGTGGATAGCTGGACCACACGCATTTACAAATGGTTGTAGTCAACCCGACTTTTATATGAAGCACAACAGAACTGGTTTTATCTGGCATAATCAGGACAGTATGAATTCCCAGCCGGAATCAACAGGTGTCTCTTTTTTTACAAACCCAGGCAGCCTTCGACCTACTAGATTTTACCAGGGTTGAGCCAGACCGGAGATGGCCAGGGAACCCTGACATCGATTTTACCCTTCTCCGTGCGGGTGTCCCAGCGAGGCTGGGTGTCTAACGCACTACCAGCAAGTTAAGCGGCGACCACCCCACAGATGGTGGACTCAATCAATTACCAATAACTCGCACCGTCTACCGCACTTTCCCTCTACCAGGGGCATCATTAATCAGTCGAGTCGGTGGAGCAGGGTTGGGGGTGGGGGTTGGCGGGAGGCTGGCTTGCCGTTGTGGCGTATGAGGATTGTTCTCACACTCGTACAGTCTACAACACACAGATGCCGTGATTGGGAATCGGCGTGCCAGGATGTTGAACACATCTTTAGGCCGCGGAGCCTTGGGTTTCACGTCACGAGAGCAGGCTAGCGCCACTGCTGATGGGGGTACTACGGTACCCGGACTTCCCAGCATGCCGTGCAACCTAGTTATAGAGCACGCCATTAAGACCACACGTTGAGTAAACCCGAAGCTTGCTAGTGCGATCATGGTGGTTCTGTCTTCGGAAATTCGGCCGTTTGAGACGACCACAAATCGGATAAAGGCCTCCCTCCCCAAGTTGTTTTCCTTGGTTTTTAAAATAATCTTGTTCTCTATTGGATCATCTATGAACTCCATTTGAGACACTTTTCCTGCCTCTGTCTCAGTGTAAATCTCTTGGAAGCCTAAATCGTTTAATTTCCACAAGAACTCGTTTATTCCGTCCATGTTTCCATATTTAGGTTCACCAGAAGAGATAATTAGAAACGCTTTTATTGAGTAGTATGGAATGGATTAAAGCCTAGGATATGCCCAGTAAGGTCACGACGCACGATCGTGTCAACAATGTCATGGTAACGAGAGGGGAGTCAGTGATTTGGGGACCAATGGTCTTAGGCACCGGGAAACGCAATGGAACGAGGACACCATATCAAATTGGCGTCAATAACACGGCCATTCGAGATATTTGGCAGCGGCTTCCAAGTTTCGTCAGTTTTTCGCCCGGCGTTCCCGTTCCTTGCAAGAGGAGAGAAGGAGGAGGAGGAGGAGGAGGAGGAGGAGGAGGAGGAGGAGGAGGAGGAGGAGGAGGAGCAATTAACGAGCCCCGTAGGTTCACAAAATCCCATTAACCAATGCATTTTTTTGCAGACGTGAAGGCACTAGACGCTGTGCCTCTTTCGGTAGCCGCAGCCCCGTGAATCCGCGTCTTTTTGGGTGGCATGCGAGTGGATCACCTCCTCCCCACCAACACGAGACCCACACCAGCGTCGCCTCCCACCCCATCCGGACCAAAGTAATTTTCTTCACCATGGACGAAAGTTTCCCGTCAGCTGTCTTTAGTTCGGCCACCGGCAGCGAAAACTCTCCTCCGCTGCTGTCAATTCCCCCTCCTACACCACCACCACAAGGGATTTTCTTTACAGAAAAATCAACATTCTCCACGCCTGTTTTTCTACAGCCTGACCCGTAATTGCATTAGTGGAAGGAACTGGATAATTGCCTCGTTGAATTTTTATTTTATTGGCGAGTACAGCGTGGTAGACCGATTCTCGGGCCAATTTCACCTGAGAAAGTTGCCGAACCACCACAAGGGATTTTCTTTACAGAAAAATCAACATTCTCCACGCCTGTTTTTCTACAGCCTGACCCGTAATTGCATTAGTGGAAGGAACTGGATAATTGCCTCGTTGAATTTTTATTTTATTGGCGAGTACAACGTGGTAGACCGATTCTCGAGCCAATTTCACCTGAGAAAGTTGCCGAACCACAACAGGGGATTTTCTTTACAGAAAAATCAACATTTTCCACGCCTTTTTTTCTACAGCCTGACCCGTAATTGCATTAGTGGAAGGAACTGGATAATTGCCTCGTTGAATTTTTATTTTATTGGCGAGTACAACGTGGTAGACCGATTCTCGGGCCAATTTCACCTGAGAAAGTTGCCGAACCACAACAGGGGATTTTCTTTACAGAAAAATCAACATTCTCCACGCCTGTTTTTCTACACCCTGTATAATCGCCACTTCCGGTATCGATTTTGTTTGTTGCATATTTGAATGCTGCCAGTTTGTGTCCACAAAGCCATTAAATTACATTCCTTTATGCGATTGGTGAAGCTTAAACACGAGCACCATGACACTAGTTTTGAGTTTGGTCTTGCCATGATCGCCAAACAACGTCGTACGGGATTTTATTTTTAATATTCAGCATCTCGGAGACTGGCGTCATGGTTAATCGCTTACAAGTGCGCATCGGACGAGTACAGATGAGCACTTGAACGCTGCCATTAAAAGAAACACAGTGTGACCCCCATAGAGACACCCTTGGAGACCATAGCAACCTATTTGGTGCAGAGCACCGAATTACGCATTTTGTGTATGCCTACCTGAACACTCCGTGTATGTCTAAAGAAATGCACACATCAAAGCACAATAGTTAGGAAAATGGTTCCTTTATAGCACAACAAAAGTGCCAAGTCTATTTTATTGTTCCAACTCCTGACAATTGTCAATTGGAGATTGTGTTCCGGTTCAAAGGCGAACACGTTCAACAGAATTTCTGCAATTGATTGATGCTTTATCCGCGGATTAAATTTAAGTTCACGTGGTCTATGTAATTCTTTTCGACCAATGCGTAGGCAATGCCTACAAGAACGGCGGCACATCGCAATTCGGTCGTTCCTTATTTGTCCCGATTTTTAGTTTCACCAGAGCAGGTGAAGCAGGAACTAAAAGACAATTTTCGTATCTAGTGCTTGTTATACTGTCTTGTTTTATGCTGAAAGATTTGGTCCTCGTGACCTCAATTATTATTACAATTATGTATGCATGTATGCTCAGTTTACCAATAAAATAATATGTATCATTGGCACCGCAACATAAAATGTGGATCTCTGAGTCATGGTTGCTCACCTAAAAGTGCGCAGCAGACGATTTCTGAGGAGCAAGTGACGTTGCCATTAAAGGAATAACGGCGTGCCGACCATAGCAACCTATTTGGTGCAGAGCACAGAATTGCGCAGCTGGGTGTATGTTATAGCTCATCTCTGCAATTTGAGCGAAACCGATTTTGTATGAGAAAACCATTCTGGGGTTCAATTGAATGGAACCAAACAAATGAAGTCGGCGTCTAAAAATCCGCAAAACGAACGAGTCTTTCCAAATGAAGACCACTTGACAATAATCTTACTTTAACAAGTCAGTGCCTGTGGTTATTCACGTCTCAAAAACAATCCACAGTAAAGCGGACACAATTAACTGAAGTGAGTCCTGAACGAGCAGTTTATGCATCGATATACACACATCCGAGATTCGAATTTGCTAATTTAATAGTCTGCAAACTGGCCATTTTGTATCGAAACAGAAGAGAAATTTGGAAATGACTGTAAACCTTTCCCCGGTAACGTTATGCGCCCAATTAAGGATATGGGGACTAAACCGTTCTTAATTAATGTGCACGACAAGGAAGACGGAACTTACTTAATTAAGGAGGAGGAGGAGGAGGAGGAGACCTTTACCGTGGGCCTTGAAAGTAAATAAAACTGACCGCTGCTTTCCGAGGGCGAGGTTACGCTTGTCGCCGTCAATGTGTCAACAGAAGCACTCTATAAGAGACCAATAACGATACTAAGCTTCTTCAGCAGGAGGAGGAGAACGGGGATCCCACGGTTAGCTAGAGGAACAGAGGTTCTGAAAGTTGTTAAATTACAATAGAGATTGGTTTTGTCGAATTTGGGCGCACGTGGCAATATACGAAGTTCAACGCCGGCATAAATGGTGGAATGTAGTCTTTCATCTTCGGGAGGAGGAGGAGGGAGGAGGAAGAGAGGAGGAGAAGAGGAGGTGGAGGCTGTAGGGCGTTTCAACGGAGAGGTGTTCCTAAAGCTGGTAAAGAAACAAACGAGACTTCCTCTACGACTGTGAAACGCCGCCACTGCGCGTGGAAGACACAAGGAGATAGCAAGTACTCAAACAATGGCGGACAGCTAAAAATGTGAATCGGAACCGATAATGCGGACGTGGACCGCTTGGAGTTACCCAAGGCCTCTAGAGTGCGTCGCTCTGCACACTTCCTGCGGGTAAACCAGAGTTTGGGTTCCAAGGTAGCCCCGCCTGTAGGAAACAGCCAAACTGGAGAGGTAGGCCGACTAAAGACGCACTGGCCTTTTTCAGGGCATGGATTCGCTCGTGGCAGTCTTCACCCGCCTCTTCTTCGGCGAGGAGGAGGAGGAGGAGTCCACGGCGACGGCCTGTCTCTCCGCCCTCCTCCGATCTTCCTCCTCACCCTCCTCGCCGAAGAAGAAGAGGCGCGTGAAGACTGCCGCGAGCGAATCCATGCCCTGGAAAATGCTGTTACCGTCCACAGTACCATCTGATTTGCGGTTTTTAGAGGGGGATCGCAAATATCGACGCGAATAGGCGGAGGAGGGGGGGTTAGGGATGATGGGGTAAGAAGGGGTAGGTGAGAGGATTCTGGTTGTGGTACAACGAAGGATGCGAGGTTTCTTTATAAGAGAGATGGAGCGACTTGGTAGCGGCTTCAATCGATACACAGAGGAGGAGGAGGAGGAGGAGGAGGAGGAGGAGGAGGAGGAGGAGGAGGAGGAGGAGGAGGAGGAGTCCACGGCGAGAGAGAGGAGTAGGTTCGGGGGAGAAAAAGAGTTAAGAAGAAAGAGAATGAAGAGGAGGAGTTGAGGGAGAGATGGAGGGTAGGGGAATCGGTAGGAGGAGGCGGACGAAATTAAATAAAGCCTTTTATTTTAAGTAGTTTTACGGAATTTTTAACTGAATTGAAAATAATAATAAAAACTGCACCCGATATCGCTATAAAACATGCCAAGTCTTCTTAATTGAAATTGAAAATAGTATCTGCTTCTCTTCAAGTAGACAAAATATGGTTTGAATGATCAATTTACTAAAAGAATATAGAATTTTCATTAAGTTTATTAATTTCGATTTTTATAAATTACCTTGCAGTCGGCTGCGTATCAAACCACAATTGGCAACCACATTCGCATATTAGTAATTTTAGAGTTGTTAAACGGTCTACTTAACATGAACGAGTAGACTTACCACTAGAAACGAAGAGATCACACATTCATCGATCTCCAACAACAAAGAAAACGAGTCTTCCAAACTAACCAAAGTCGTAACTTAAAATATTAAAAAATATTGCACATGCTGACTTATTGATTTATTTATTGGTTTTATATATTACGGGTAGATACCTTGAATCCATTTGTTTATTCGGGTAACGCGATAATTTTATACTCCCCGAATCTTCTTTCAGTTTAAATTTAAATTCTTTGGGCAATTCGAAACTGCAACCGAAGTCTCAGTCAGAGACCAGCTTATCGATTGTTGCAAATGAAGCGGAAACGCGCGTGAAAAACGATTTTAGGTTATCAGACTGAAACACCAGAGAAAACACGAAGAAATGGCAAAACCAACTCTTTTTCTGCAAATAATAGAAACGATTATTATAAAATAGGTAAATTTGAATTTCAGGGTGTTTTTGGGGAAACAAGCTTTAGAAGTTGAGCTGACGTATGCTTTGGGAAACCATGGTTTGAAGTGAAGCCTCAGTGCTATCGCTTATCAGAGAGCGTTTTGACTTATTTAGAGCGGCTTTCGTGAACCCGTCAACAAGACCGGCCCCACAGAACCACGACACGCCATTTTTTGGCGTTTTCGGCTCAGGTCGGGCTCTAACTATTGTGTGAATAATGAAAAAATGATTCATTCCCGACCTTCATCTTTGGCCATCGTAGCATTCTGATTTCTGGGCCATGCCATATTGGCGCACGTTTTGGATAGGGCCTTTCAATGGCCGCCATTTCCCGTTTGCCAAACTTGTTATACTTCGTGGGTTGAATTGGCCTTTCTTGCAAATTTACCTTGATGTTACTTCTTTTATTCTTCTAAACGTATTCTGAATTTTCTTCGTATAATCGTCACTTCCTGTAACATTTTTGTTTATTGTAAATTTTAATGCTTATCGTTATGGTCCTCGTGACCTTAATAAAGCGAATGTTATTATTATTATGTGAGCAACTTCGATGAACGAGTCTTCACCAAAATATGGACTAAATGGGGTACTAAATTCGGTGTCCGTTTTGGCGAGGCGATTTAGAGACATCAACAAGTTAGTGGTCAATCAATGTGAGTATGTGGCCGAAATTATTTAAAATGAGTTAAGATCAAACGTGCTTAGCCGATTTTAATTATCCTCGATGAAGATGAAATGGAAAGTGAGTCTCCGTTTGCAATTGAGACGATTAAGTCGTTAATCGAAGGTTTTGATATTACCCCACCCACCAGCTTTCATCATCAAACCGTTATCGAGGTTTAAGCGACCAGATTTATGAGGAGGAATTATTTAACATAAGAGCCGTTTTTAGATCTACCAACTCGGAATTGGAAGAAGACACGCGTTCGGTATTGCTCTTATTTCAGTGGCTCGAAACTATATGGAACGGTTCCAGGAAACTAGAATATAAAATGGGATAACCTACTAATGAATAAGTCCTTTCGTGGAGATTCGGATGGGAAAACCAATACTATGTAGGGAAGCCTAGTTATAGTCGGTCCTTCCAGTCATAATGTGCCAGAAATTGTGAATAAAGCGCAATCCAAAGGTATGACTAAGCTAGGTTGGTTTAAATGAGCCAATCTAATAGGGGCGTATGAAGGCGTTGAAAGTTGTCCAACCAGCGCCCAGATAAGCGGTCAGAACTGATAAGGCATGACTAAGCTAACAAAGTGACAAAAAGGAAATACTCACGAAAACAGCTTACCGAATACCGCAAACACTTTATCGTTGACGTAAGTCAATCTGAGACTTTCTAAAGTGCAAATCGCACTTAAAAAGGCATCGATTAATCAATATGTTTATCGCACTGATAATCCGGCTTTAATCGACCGACCGCTTGAGATCAATGGTTTTGTGTCTACAGCTACTGTAGAGTTGCATTAATCTGAGCTGTTCAAAATCGAACAAAAAGTTTTTTCTTTGCCGCTAGTGTTATTGAATGTGTTGGGATTATGTGTCATCCCACGTCTCTTCAAAACTGTAAGCCTCTTACAGTCTTTAACTTGTATCTGCCCCATCTTGTACCAAAGCAGAAATAGCTACGTTCTATGATACCATGATATATTTTATTTCTTAAATTCTTTTGTTTTACTGTGTTGTGATTTTAATTCTGTGCCTATTAGCCCACTTCTTACACTTGGTCTCAACACCATAGAAAATTTTCCTACACGAGAAGGTAATCTTCTTTCACCTTAAAAAACTTCGCATCCGTTCGCGCTGTATCCAGAACCAGTGCAATTTCAGAGATGCCGTTGCCACAACCAACTTCAAAGTTTTCGCGTATTCCGACTTCGCTAAGGAAATAGACCATCTCCTGTCGTTTCATCTCCATTTCTTAAACATTTGAGCCGAAAAAAGAACGGCTCTGTCGCCAGGGTAGGTATCGAGAAATTTAAAACCAATTTCGATAATGATCACAGCTGAGATAAATCGTCTTAATCCGATTTTTGTAGATGGGCTGTTCAGAAAATCGAAATCCGGGGACCTCTGAAAAAATATAAGTAGATTGACGGGAACCTGTCGCTCATATCTACCAAGTAGTTCCCAAGACCTTGATGCTCTGAATGATGGCTTCATCTTAGAATCCGCTTACCATTCCGTGGTGCCTCATGTTGCCTCTCTTAATCCCAGCGCTTTTCAACCCACTAACGAATCGCCTGTCTCCCAAATTTTGACTGGCCTCAAGAGCTCCAGAGCGACTGGTCCCGACGAAGTCCCTCCCGCGGTTCTTAAAATCTGCCTCAGCGATATTTCTCTGATTGTCACCCAGCTCGTCAATTATTCGTTAGGCGAATGCTCCTTTCCTTCGGAATGGAGAGATGTCGGTATAACACCTATTCCGAAAGCGGTCAATGGTTTTGCTGGACCTGTGAAGTATAGACCTATCGCCAAATCATATGTGCGGTTAAAAGTGATTGAAAAGCACCGCCTCTCTAAATGGGAGGACGCACTAAAAACAGCCGACCACCGTTCCAGTTTGCTTATAAATCAAATCGAAGCACTCTGGAAGCCGTGGCTACGTTTTCGCACACCCTCAACTCTTCACTTGATGCCGGAGCGAAAGTCGTCAGGGGGGTTTTCTTGGACTTCGCTCATCTCACGCTCTCGCATTCTTTCGAAACAATGAGAAGATGGCGTTGAAAGATGGTTGATTAAGTGGCTTCAAAACTATTTTTCTGATCCAGAGTCGGAAATGAAGCCTCCTCCTTGCAAAATAATAGCGGTGTACTACAAGGCGCAGTGCTATCTCCATTCCTTTTTAACTGTTACACGTCTAGCCTTCGGTCCCCTAATGACGTGACACGAATAAATACGCAGATGACTTGACACAACTCTCCATACCATGACAAACTACTACCTGCGTCGAAGTCCCATTGATGCGGCGGGCAAAATTAATTATGATTGTCAATTTGTTCTTTAATAAAAAGATATGGCTGGATATTCGTTTGGTTTTGCCTACTCAAATGTTTCGTATCATTTGTTAAATAAATGTTCAGACATTTTTGTAAAACACCGAAGTTTCAAACAACACAAAATCGAAATCTGTTGGGTTTATCTCATTTAAAGTAATCTTAACAAGCAAGATCATCCTGTTTGAATCGCCTAAAAAATTATAGAATGTCTAAACAGTGATTGTAGCCTGCCCACCATGTTACAGCAAATTTATATTTTGTTTTGCCCAAAATAGTGCTGTTTATCCTGTATACACACACCTTAAGTTATAACATAGATATTTATAGCTTTATTCGTTAATTAATGCAGTAAACGTTTTTATTCTGAATTTTTATATTTATTTGGCCTTCACGAGTTTGTTTTACTGCATATGCAAAATGCGGATGTATAATCTGTCGCATTCGTCATATTATTGGCTGTTTCGTTTATTTGCTGTGTATCTCGTATGAGCATTGGTTATATATTATAATTTTCGAACTATTTATCCAATAATGATATTTCCAATGCATAATGGGTAGCTGTATTAGTAAATGCGAGAAGAATATGGAGCCTGTTGATAATAATCGTCCTTCGAGTGCTCATGCCAACCGACCGCTCCCACCTTATCCAATTGTAACAAACTCCCTTCAGGCTTCCAACCCCATTACCGTCGAACAGGAACCTTACCCATTTGTCTTCTCCAAAACACCGCCTAGTAAACCACATTTCGGTGGACATCGCACCAACTCTCGTGATAGAATCGACATATTCCCCTCCCATGACACGCCTATTGTCTTTTCGTCCAATCGTCCGGTCGCAGTTACATGTGCTCCCTGTACATCTTCGTCTAGACCCCAATTTCATCCATCAATAACTCCAATCCGTCAGCGAATGAATGCAAGTCTCCTTTCCGGCCACAGCTCCCGATCGCATTCCCTCCCACGGCCCAACGGCAATATCAGCACACCGAAGACCTCTCTTGTTTGTACACCCGTCCTTTCACGCAACCCAGACTCCGACCCCAATTTTGACCGTAGCCTTGAATATCACCGGTCCCAGCGAACTCTGCGACCAGGAATTACGGAACAATTGCACCGTGCGAGCATAGGCGCATCGATTGACGAGAGTCGCCGCATTAAACAGCAGCAGCCACAACACCACCGCCAACTTCTCGATGATACCCTGCCCCACGCAACTGAACTTGCCAATCGACTAGTTGCCATTTTCGACTATAACGCGAGGACAGATGAGGAGATTTCTTTGCGCAAGGGCGATTCTATGCGTGCCCTTAACGACAGGTTAAAACTTTTATTCCTTCACTATTTAAACTTTTATTTTACGTCGGCACGCTTCGGACTAACATGTACGGTTTTCATGGAATTTAAATTAGCGTTGATGTCTCGTTTGACTTAACGAGAAGCGCCTTTCTGAGTAAAGCAACTTTTTTTGAATATCGAGGCTGCCATATTAAGATATAATCTCTTGGTGCTCACTCCTCGAAGGGCACATTTTTTTAAAATCAAATAATTGTATGAAAAAAGTAGCCACAATTAGGGGATCTGGTTGGCAGCATATCGCCCTGTGGGTGCCTGTAAAACCCAAGGTCCTCGTGGAAACATTACCGGTCTCGGGTAGAATGGATCCCGTTTTAGGGGGCTACGGCAGACACGTGACGGTCGATTTTACCGACCCGTTAATTTTGTTTTAATTTTCAGCGACACGGAATGGTGGTTCGTGGAACACTGTCGAACGTCAACCATGGGATACGTGCCTTCCTCTTACGTCGCTGTTGCCGGGTCCTTGGAGTCTGAAGAGTAAGTGTTCCCATATTTGATAACCAAGTAGTCTTTGGCTGTCTTTGTATTCTGGGTTATCCCTATCGTGGACTCCTAACCTGGCGGGTTTATCCGGCATTACTCGTGTACCCCAAAGAGGTATAAAATAATTGTCCGATTTACCAGCAGCGGTTGCGGAGGGCCTGTGGCCAATCTCTTCGCTCTGTTGGTTCGAATCCCTGGTCAGGCATTCACCACGGGCCGCGCTGAAGACGCCGTCACCTGTACAAACATTCCTGCGAATATTCACGGCGGCTAGTTGGCTAGATTTGTATCCGTGCTCTAGGTGGCCCAGTAGGAAACACCCACGCACAGTTGATCCGATTGTTACCGACTGCGACGCCATCTACGAATAGTGCCACTGCAGGCGAACAAATCAAACGGCTAGGTGTTCACTTATTAGATGATGTTGGTTTACCGGATGTATGATTTCAACGCCAGAGACCGGATTACCATTGGTCTCACCAAGCAGCCTTCAACTTCTTTAGGCCTCTCCTACACCATTTTACACACATTTCACTGTTTTTGCATGCATGTGAGTCATGACTGCCTGTGGATGGGCAGGAGTGGCCGTCATCCCTGCCTCCCCCCTCTCGCTGTCGATACGGGCCGACCCCAAGTCGTCCCTGTTGCAGGTTTAAACCGTGGCGACGGTCCGGCTTGCCGTGCGGGTGTGGGGGTCGATTTGAAGGTTTTCTGGGTTCGAGAGCTAGATCCTCTGCGAGTGGACGATCGATTTTCAGGGTGGGGAGTATCCTTGCCGACTGGCGCTGTTGCTTTATCCATCTGTCTCCGCTTTAGTTGGTACATTCCACGAATCTCGCGCAAGGACTCCGAACGTCTTCTACTCCTCAACAGCAATACGGCCGGCACTTTCATCATACGTGACAGTGAAACCGCACAGGGTAAGTGAATGGAACCAGTTTTTGGTGCGTTAGCGATAAGTCGGCTTTGTTGATGACATTTCCACACCAATTCCTGGCCTACGACGCCACCCGACAGTCTCAAAGTCGCGTGATGTATACAAGCACACCATTTTCATTCCCAATAGCTATGGAAATCACGGAGTTAATCTGTGCAGTTGTCCCTATTTTAAATCTCACGTGGACACCGCTAGAGATGGGGAAAGAGGGTTGGGATTGGACCTATTAAAATTCATTCAAGACAGGCCGTGAAGTCCCCCTCTTTTTTCGAAGTAGCCCGTGAATCCTTAGTTATGGACTGTGCAGTTGGGACAAAGAACGGATTTCTAAACCCCGAGAAGTGCTTTTCGCGACGAGGCAATAAATCGCTTAGCGGTCTTCTTTTAATCTTGGTCTGGAAATCTCTAAGGTCCTAGACGGCAAAACCAAATTTGATTAATAAGAAAAATGATTGTCACGCGAGGGAAGCTTCTTTGGAAAACAATTTTGCCTTGCCTTGCCTTAACATGTTTAGTTGCATCGCTGACTAAATTTGCCGTACAAAATTCCTCAATCCACCCTAACCCCTGGATGACCCACCTCTTTGCAGGGGAAATGTCACAATTAATGCCACAACGAGCCACGAGAAACCAGGGCTTCTGGTTGCGTGATTGTGAATTTGTGGAATTTTTTCGCCTTGAGAATCAACTTCGCCCGCACCCATAATGGGGACGACCAGAATTGCTTTTCCTGGTTGTGTAAATTTAGTAACTTCCAGCGGCGCAAGTTTGAATGACTCAACTTGTGCGGCCATTTCATTGGCCAACTGCAGCTGTCACTGCTTTCGCGCGTTTTTCCAGTTATCCACTGCACGCGCGCGCAACGAAATCTTCGAGGTACAAAATAGTACCCAAATTCCCTCGTTAACGACATGCCTTCGTTTTACCGAGAATGGTTCGGCGGCATCCTTCACTCACGAATGTGCGTATCACTCCCTAACATAAACAATTCAGTATGGAAGCTATCTCTTCCATTGTTTACTCGTCTACACGTGTCATCGGTTGTGACGGTTAACTTCTATATCCTGGCGTTGAGAGACGGACAGACAATCCTGTTTAAACTGCACTTTTCGGGTTGAATGAATGGTTTGAGGGTCCGCCACGCCTGTCAACTATTTTTTGTTGTGTAATTGGGCTTAGTGGCCTACAAAAAAGGATAAGCACTGGAAAACCAGTTAAAATCCAGAGAAAGGAGTCTAAATGGTGCTGTCGAAATTCCAATGTGGCCTAAAAACCGGTTATTCATGTAAACACAGTTATCTTCACGATGAACAGTGCAAATACACGTATTTAATGTGTGTACTACGAGAAGGGCACTATCAGTCCATTAAATTGGTCACCTGTTCAGTGTTTCTGGGGCTTCTTTCTCGTTTCTTCTTTCTCCGTAAACCGGAAAATTGCCAAATTACTCCAGTTAAGTTGTGTGGCCAAAACGTGTTTGGATGGTGATCTCTAGCATAATGGCGGCCATCCATAACGCTCACCAACTTCTTGTTGGAAGAAATGTGAAAAGCGTTGCTTGATTTCTTGAAATTCAGCTTAATCTGTCGGCGATATTATTTATTCGTTGCCAAATTCACTACCGTTCTTTCTACTAGTATTGGCTGGTTAAGTAGCGAGCTGGAATTGTCGTTGAACGAGACAGAAAGTTGGCCTCCTGTGTCTATTCGGCTGCCCCGGATCCTCTTTGGATCGTATACTCGGGTTTGATTTGGTTCAAAGCCAAACGTTGCAGCGGAACTCTTCACTAGCGTTGTCTGCAGACAAGAAATGTAGTCAGCGAATGACCTAGTGCCTCTTGAAGGGTTTGATAAAAGCCCTTTCTTAGTGGCTGTTGTGTTGGTGGGACTAAGTTGTCTCACACATGTAAGGGATGCCCGCACCAATGTAAAGGGTCTCCGTCTATTGGTCCGTGTCGGATAGCACAATTCTCAATTAGAAATTCTGCATTTTATTTATAAAATAAACACTAAAACAGAAAAATGGACGAGTAGAGAGCGAAGTTAAACAGAACGACCGAGATCACTCCTAAAGCAGTCCCCGGCCGTGTGAGTTCAACTGGAAATGAACAATTCAAACAAAATAGCACTTTAACAGTGCAGGAATCGACCAATCGCGCGAAAAAGCGTGGGCGTGCCGCTTGTATTGACACTACCCACCACGGGAAACTTGTGCTGGGTCCATAGATAGGTGCCGGTATTTGGACAGCTGTCCGCAAATAGCCACGAACGCTTTTGGTACCGGCGTGCTATGTAGTAGGCAATAGAGGCATACTGTGTGAAGTTTCGCGGTTGATCCAGCGGCATATCTGGCCGAGAGTTTTGCCCACAGAGAGACTTCCCGGTTACCGGAGTGTCTGACCGCTTCCGTCTGGAGCCACAGGGTGTCTAGCGGATAGACCAAAGACAGTTACGTTACCACTGCAACGGAATGACAGTTTCGGCGACCCTAGCAACCGCACACCCTCCGCAACCCACAAGCAGGTCAACTTTGTACCTCCCTTTGCTCCTTGCCTCGGGAGATTCAAGCTGGGCTCAAGCTGGAACAGACACCCATGCTCCCTCGTAGCAATCGCGTAACAATTAGCCAATTAATGGATCATAATTTAGCAGCAGCCAAATTTCCCAAAAGAATGGACCTTTTTAGAGCTAAGACGTCTATTGTGCATTAGAATGTGGTTGTTGTTTTGTCTCACACACCGCTTCAAAAACCCTGCAATAATACCACCACTATTAGTACCTTGTTTTTTTTGGCCCGATGCCAAACACTAAGCCTTCTCTCTCTCTATGGTCCGGCTCTGTCCTATCTATTCCCACATTTCTATTGGCTGCTGTGATACACACGCCAGCTCTGCGCACACGAAAGTGAAACTCTCTATTTTTGTGTGTTTTGGCTTGCAGAATTGTTGCACCACAATCCACTCCCAAATACATCCTCCCCACCTCCCCCCACCCACCCAGAACCTCCCCTCTTGTGTCTTGTCCTCGTCTGTCCGCTGCGCCAAACTATAATAGTCCTCCCTTCCTCCTGCGTCGTGCCTGTGGGGAATATTTACTTCTTTCTCGGTGATCCAGAACACGATCGGATCTCTTTCTCTCGAGATTGGATCCGTTAAAATCAGGGGTTCTGTTAAGTTTTATTGTTGGCAAACGGATAACATTTTTTTCAAAAGGATTGTCGGAAGCTGGGCGGTTTTAATTGCTCCCAGGAGCGCTTAGACGCACTAAATAATGTATCTCTTTGCTGACGATGGCTTAGAAAGTTGGCTATCTGTGAGGTTGTGTAAATGGGAAAACCCTGTAGCATTTGAGTGCCATTCAGTGGCCCATTCGCCGAAGTAGTCGTATTCATGTGGCAACTGGCTCGCAAGACGGTAGGATCTGGTAATCTAACCAAAGGCGATGGCTTGGATTTGGACATTTGACGCGAGGTTTTAGGTTGATTCGGTGTTCGTTGGGAGGTCAACTTTAAAAAGGTTTTTTTAAACATCCTCAATTTTGTATTTAAGACAGTTATCGAAATCCTAAATCGCGTTATCGGGAAAAAGTAAGTAAAAATTGGGATCCGGAGAAGCAATATTTTGAGGAATGAGAAGGTAGGATGTTTTTATTAATTAATTAAAGGTTTCAAGCTGGCACAGCAGCACATACTAAACGAAAACGCCATTTTCAAACAATCAAACGTTTTCTGGGTTAGAATAACAAATTAAGCAACGTTTTAATTGCGATTAATTGATGGAACTGTTTGCTGCGATTGATTAAGCCGCCTTTAACTTTAGTACGCCCGTATGTGCTGATCGTAGCCGCCAAATTTGGCTTCTCATCTAAATGTCAAGTAGCAGCATTTTCTGAATCCCCATCGTCTCAATTTCTGAATAATTAAGCCTTCTTTACAAGTACCTTTTATTACATAAATCCCCAAAAATATCGAAAAGACAGGACCCCAAGCGATTTCGCTACACCAGCGAGAAAGAGGTTGCCCAATCGACTACTTCGCATTTAATTGTGCGCACTTCTCCGTTTGAACAATGCTGACAGATGAGGAGACATCGTCTACATTTCTGAATATTCATCCATCAATGTTTACAAGTACCCCAAAATGTCTAAAACTTGCAGGATTTCGGTACATAAGCGAGAGATCGATTGCCCAATAGACTACTTCGCATTTAGTTGTGCGCACTTCTCCGTTTGAACAATGCTGACAGATGAGGAGACATCGTCTACATTTCTGAATATTCATCCATCAATGTTTACAAGTATCCCAAAATGTCTAAAACTTGCAGGATTTCGGTACATTAGCGAGAGATAGATTGGCCAATAGACTACTTCGCTTTTTATTGTCGGTTTGAATAATGCAGACCGATGAGGGCCATGCCAGATGAGGAGACGAAGAGAGAAAGAGGGAGGGGAGGGGTTGTTGGCGGGGAGTCTGAGAATGCCCGACAAGCAGCACCCATTGGACTTCTGCTGCCAACGCCCAAAATTGGAGCGCAGCCAATTTGGCTTGGCAAATTCGCGCAATTTGGGTGTATCCGTGGCCTGTTTGACGCAAAGACAAGTCTTCTAATGCGAAATGAAGCAGTTGTTGAATGAATGCCACGCCTTAAGGCTACACACACACGGCTACGTTAATGCGTGCGATAGATGTCCCGACCACACTGCGAGGAGCACTTCGACATTCCTTTTCTGGACTAATCTTTGAAGAAAGATGGGCTCCAGTGAAATCTTTGTCGTGGTGCACTCTGAACGGCCAAAACACGTCAAGTTGTTTGCTGTCTCAAATGTGTCATTTCCATTTTGGAGGTTGTGCGGGTTTCAAGGTCATAAGAAGATGGCAAGGGATGTTGGACGAAACTGAACCAATCGTTGTGACCTTAATTAAGCGAATACAATTATTATAAATATTTATTCTAAAAGCGAAAAGCCATATTGTTTTGTTTTATCAACCACCTTAATCAGGCATTAAGATTAAAATTCCATTTTTATTTGAAAATAATCCAAGATATTCTTAATCGTTGTTGCCTTGATCACCCGAAGCCACCATTTGTCAAGTAGATAGTTGCAGATATGTGACCGAACCAAGTTGGTGGTTCTAAACGACTTAGATCTTTCAACTGATTAGTTAAATTTAATGACTATCTTTGGCGTGATGTGATTATACAAGCCGAATTCCAGACAAAAACGCACCACCCTCTTTTGGTGTCAGATTCCCAAAGACGAGAATGTTGAAGCAAAATCAAATAGCAAACTATACCAGTCAATTCCCGTGTTCGTATTGGCTGCGCCGTGAGAACGAATCAATATTATTGATTTGGCCGATTCTCACGTCCTCATTGGTCCCCTTTAATTGTCGCCTCAGGTACGCTGACGCTGTCAGTTCGCGACCGGGAACTGGACTCAATCAGCGCCCATTCCATCGACACCGTCAAGCACTACCGCGTCAAGTTCTTCGATCGTGGGGGCCTCGGTGGTGGATTCTACATCACCACGAAGCGCGGCTTCCCCAGCCTCCCTAGCCTCGTTGAACACTACTCAATCGACGCGGACGGCCTCTGCTGTAAACTCACCCGCTCCTGCCCTCGTCCACCACCCCTGACCACGGATCTCTCCGTGCAGACAAAGGACCACTGGGAAATACCCAGGACCTCCATCTCCCTGCTTGAGAAGCTTGGTGCCGGCCAATTCGGCGAGGTCTGGAAAGGTGCGTACCGATTTCCATGGTGTAACTCTGTTGGTGAGCGATTCGGGGTTTCGACTTCCAGGTCGGGAAACAAAAAATAAGGCGGCGCCTTTAATGCCGCACTTGGAGGCTGGGTAGCATTGCAGGGACGCATGATACATGGTTTTATGCGTCTCGTTTGATAGATTAAAGCTAGCTGTAAAGTGGTTCTGCGAAAATGCTGGAAGGTGGTTCTGCGGAAATGTTGGAAAAACCACCATCAAGTCCCACTTGAGTAGAGCGATGCTGAAATTGGTCAGGAAATAATGACGTGTCGATTAGGAAATTGCCCCGATCCCGTTTAATGGCCTTTGCAATTTGATGTATTTAATACCGAGCGTCGGCCGCAGCGTCCATTGAATTAAAACTTCCCAACACACCACCGCAGTTGTAATTAAAACAAATTGCAAATGGTGACTCTTTGTGTGTGGGTGGGTGGGTGTGTCCCTTTGTAGATGTTATCGGGCTTTCGCGGGTGAGTAGAGCCTGAGCTTAAGTGTGTCTCGGGATGCGCGCCTCTGGGCCGCCCGTGGTACTGATTTGTGCGGCCACCTTTCACGATGTCACCGATTGCCCTGTCGCCGATTGTCCAATGGCGGCACACCCCGAAGCGCTAGGCCTTTCATGTTCGAGATTTCTTTTAAAATTCCAATTAAACACTCATCTTGAACGAAAACTCATCATCTGTTGATTGATGTATGAAGCAGCGGTTCTACAATTTATGCGATTTATGCCGATTCTTTTTTGTCTGGAAAACCGGATTGTTTTGCTGCAAGAAATCTTCTTCTCTGACCAAGCTCGTTTTCAGTTGAATTGAAACCCCCACGGTAATATGTTGAGAAGTCTTTACATTAGCCTCGTGTTTCTATTTGGTACGTACTAGTGTCTGGTGGGTCATTTTTCTACGAAAATGTCGCTGGAATTTCGCTTCCTGTCAACGGATTGTGTCATTTTAACGACGCGTGTTTCGTGTTTTTTGATAGTCAGCATTTTTAACAGTCTAACGTATTTTAAGTGACCCCTCCCATCCCCTCTTTTCAAGTTTATCTGAATGTAAATTTCTTCGACCAATGCGTAGGCTTTACCGTTCAACACCCACAGGAACGGCGGCATATTGCAATTCGGTCATTCCTTATTTGTCCCGATTTTCGGTTTAACCAGAGCAGGTGAAGCAGGAACTAAAATAAAATTTGAATATCTAGTACTTGTTATACTGTCTCGTTTTATGCTGAAAGTTTTGGTCCTCGTGACCTCAATAAAGCCGCAGCAATTATTATTATTATGAATCGCCGAGATGTACCCGTAATTTATGAATGATAAAAAAATCGATGTGTGTAAGCGTTTCAATGTATCATTTATAAATGGTAGACCCTGTACCATATCAATGGACAGGTGATGATTGTCCAATCAAATTGGGTCATTTTGACGGCGAAGGACACAGGTCTGGAATCTGGGTCGGCGTGGAGCTCTTCCGAACCACTCCAGCCGACGTTGTTACAGGGGGAGGCTTAACGGCTTCTCGGTGTTTAGACAGCCGTGTCTTATTTCGTCGTAGGAGATTTGTCCACAAAACCCCGCTTTTGAGATACTTTCTGGAGTTCTGGGTGCAAATCCTCGCCATTTCTCCCACCCAGTAGACACACCGGGGAAGTCAAGAAAAGCCCCTCTTAAGATCTGATTCTAAAACAAACCCCCCCCCGATAATTCCGTGTCTGATTTTAATTTTCGGCGTCTTTGAACCCTCGAGTCTAGCGCCACTCCGGAAATTCCCGAAATCCAACTCAGACATACGAAATTGAGTGTTGTTGTTGTTGTTGTTATTGTTTAAGCTCACGTCGACCAAACCTTTCAGTTTTGAGGCGATGGGATTTTGAAGAAGTGTGCTATCATCAAAATATTCCCAATAATCCGCATAGCAACACCACTGAAGCTGGTTTATCCTCAAGAAGGATTTGAACATTTGATTGATTTGATGCATGTGGTCATTTATTCTGCAAATGTTCACATTTGTGGTTTCGAACGTCTGTAATATCCCAACAGAGTCACAATGCCTTACCCAGAATTATTTATATTCAACACCATGTTGAGTGAAAGTTGCTCCATTCACACGACTCATTGTTAATTCC
The DNA here is from genome assembly GCA_028672205.1 of Proteocephalus fallax. Taxonomy (NCBI): domain Eukaryota; kingdom Metazoa; phylum Platyhelminthes; class Cestoda; order Proteocephalidea; family Proteocephalidae; genus Proteocephalus; species Proteocephalus fallax. The sequence continues at coordinate 342,283 of JAPUBX010002076.1, read as the reverse complement.
GAATTTGGTGTGTTTAAACGTTGGTTTTCTCTGACTTCCAAACATCCTCAACAAAACCTGGAGTTTCAATGAATGTATTTTTATATATTCATTCGAGTCACGATGGTCAAAAATGTTGTACAAATTAATATTAATAATGGTAGGCGCTTTATTGATGTAACGACGATCAAGACATCCAGTGTAAAAATAATATAATTAACAATGAAAAACTATCTTTCAGTTTCTGCTTCACCGGCTCTGGTGAAACTAAAAATCGCGACAAATAAGGAATGACCGCATTACAATATGCCGCCGTTCTTGTGGGTATTTAACGGTATAGCCTACGGTCGAATAGATTAGCATTTAGATAAACTGGAATAAATGGGATGGGAGGAGTCAGCTAATATAAGAGTAGCTGTGAATGTACAATAAGTGAAATAGCGTTGGATGAGAGAGCCTCTTGGATGGAGAGCATAGGCAGGCCACTAGAAAACGCGATTATTTTTAAATTCCCGGGCAACGGTTTACAATAAGGGGAAGTTGTCCTCGAAACTTATAAGAAATGCAAAAATATGTTTTTTATCTGTGCGCCCAACTCCTGTTGGTGTTTATCCGGCTTTATGTGTGTTGCCTTGGTAACAGCGAATGCTGATTAAGGATGCAAATTTGTCAGAAGGCCCATCAAAACCCTCGAGATATTGATATTATGTTGTGGCATCATTTAAAAAATAGAAAAAATAAACATTTAAATTGCAAAATATTGATTTAATTGGTGATTACCAATCATACAATTATACATCAACCCAATATCAATGCCCGGACTTTCTATTTTTAACTGATGACAGCTCATCTGAACAAAGGTCACGTGGATAAAGAAGACTAATCCGATGGAACTTAATAAGACCGTTATAGACGCTGACATCGGCGTATTTTTTGTCAGTTCCTGGAGAGGCGGCAGAATGACTCATTCACTGCTCCCCTCCAATTGCATCCCACGGGGATTCTCGCGACGCGGGCTTGCAAGTGGCTTGCAACACGCTTGCATCAAGCTTTCCCGTCTTGACAGAAGTGTTGACGGGAAGTTGTGTTTCGACAGCACTTCTAATTGGTGCGATAATAGTGATGGCACAGTGACCCAATGACCCAAGACAACAGGTCGCCAATGAGTATTTTTAAATATTATTAAAACAATGGTGAGCGCGTTGCCACGACAGAAGCGCCGACATTGCGCGTGGGCGCTACGCCTGCGTCGACCGCGGCGTTTCCTCTCCAAACGAGGCGATTGAAAGCCCTTTGTGGTTGGCTTGCTACGCGCTTTCGCTATTTCGACTAAACGGGCAGTTATTCGTCACTTATAATAGCCTTGACGGGAAGCCCAACACGCAGGCTTTATGTTTGACGAACTTTTGGCAGTTGCCTTCTCAACCCCACTTGGTCCAAAATGTCGAAACTAAACAGAGCCCATGGAGGAGGAGGAAGGCTGAAACGAAGATAGTTGAAGTGGCACGAGGTCAAGAATCGTTCCGAAAATTGCACTCTTTCGGCACTTCATATCATTGCCTGTTTTGTCACGGGTTGACCTTTGGCAGTTGACCTTTGGCAGTTCAATGGTTTGGGGATCGAGAAATTAGTTCGATCCTTTTTACCGTTGGTCAGTCGATTGAGACATTCTTGGAGGTTCTGCCTCCTCGGGGCAATCAAGGAAAGACCGATCGCGGGGCCGTTTTAGAGGCTGGTGATCTGGATCAGGTTGTCGTTAAGACTTCCGCTCCTTATTTCGGTGTTCGACCTTCAACGTAACGATGCTGTCCCGAATTCAGCCACTGTTCTAGAAGGGTTGACAGCTTCTCTGTGTCTGACAACCCAGTCTCCTTAGGAGATTCCTCGCAGACAGCATTGATCGAATATTTCCAATCTCATTGTGTCTCCGACGCGCAGTGACCGTAGTTTCACAGCCGTAGATTAGGATTAGACAGATTGCAGGGCGGTAAACGTGAAACTTTGTCCGACTGAACGGCTCCAAGCGACGAATCGTTCGGAGACTAGCACTGTCTGGCCTCTTTTTGTCATTTGTTGACTGGTGGAGGTGGGGGGAGGGGAGTTATGGCGGCTGGTCTTTTGTCCTAAGGACTCAAATCCCGTCTTTTTGTTGGACCTCCAACGTAGCAATACATTGGCTTATTCTAGGTTCTATGTTTTGTTTACCTTTGCCGCGGTACCAAGCTCTTCGCTATTGAATGTGCAAGAAAACGGATAATTCGTAGTTGTGGACTATATACAGACTCGGAGGCAGCCATTTCCATCCATTTATTGCTTCTGCTTCCGGGTTCTATATTTTCACTGAGTTCCGGAAATTGGAGAAAAAATCCACAGGAGTTCTACGGGCGACTAATTCGCCGATTTTCTTAGGGGTCCAAAAGTGGTTGAACAATTGTTTAATCGCAGGGAGGTAAATAGTCTGAAATTCAAATTAAAGCCATATTTAAAGACTTTTAGATCAGTGTTACAAGAGGGTTAGGATAGTTGGATCAACGGTTTGGATAAATGTGTCCCCGAAAGGACTCTTCCAAAGGGCTCTTCTGGAATGCCCAATTGAGACAGCGAATGCCTGGGAAATTTTGGCGTTTGTATATTTGATGTTTTTTGCCAGAAAGGTATCCTCCCACTTGAGTCGGCTAGCCGAAAGCTAATTTAAATATGAATACCTTTGTTCCATTAATGTTCAATCACCCAATTGAGAATCAATCAATGCGCTTTCACACCACACACGGCACATTTTTTCGGATTAATTTTCTTGGCCTCTTACCTTTAAATTGGCTCTTATTAAGGTCGTCGTCTTCCAAACCGTGTTGTAAGTCGTTATGAAGGATTCTGATAATAATAATAATAATAATGGTATTCGCTTAATTCAGGTCACGAGCGATTGGTTCAGTTTCGTCCAACATCCCTTGCCATCTTCTAATGACCTTGAAACCCGCACAACCTCCAAAATGGATGTGACACATTTGAGACAGCAAACAATTTGACGTGTTTTGGCCGTTCAGAGTGCACCACGACAAAGATTTCACTGGAGCCCATCTTTCTTCAAAGATTAGTCCAGAAAAGGAATGTCGAAGTGCTCCTCGCAGTGTGGTCGGGACATCTTGCGCACACATTAACGTAGCCGTGTGTGTGTAGCCTTAAGGCGTGGCATTCATTCAACAACTGCTTCATTTCGCATTAGAAGACTTGTCTTTGCGTCAAACAGGCCACGGATACACCCAAATTGCGCGAATTTGCCAAGCCAAATTGGCTGCGCTCCAATTTTGGGCGTTGGCAGCAGAAGTCCAATGGGTGCTGCTTGTCGGGCATTCTCAGACTCCCCGCCAACAACCCCTCCCCTCCCCACCCTCTTTCCGTCTTCGTCTCCTCATCTGGCATGGCCCTGGTCGGTCTGCATTATTCAAACGGACAGATGCGCACAATTAAATGCGAAGTAGTCGATTGGACAATCTATCCCTCGCTTATGTACCGAAATCCTGCAAGTTTTAGACATTTTGGGGTACTTGTAAACATTGATGGATAAATATTTAGAAATGTAGACGATCGAGATTCTGAAAATGCCACGATTTAGTGTTTCTTCCTAATTTGGCGACAACGATCACCACATCTTGCGAAATATAGCGAAAGCGGCATTAATTGATTATTATTTATTAAAATTTAAACTGAAATTTGTTGTTCCAACCAATTCCCATCCAAGGAGGCAGACATTTTAATGCACCCACGAGCTTTTTCATCAAACGTTATGCTTCTCAAAAATGGTGGCTTGTTTATCGTAGCCATGTTTTAGTATTTTTCTATCTAACCTGATTCGTCGTTTGTAATGTAACCTTAACTCCCTCAATGGGGTTTTTTAAAAAAAGAGATGAGAAATGATCTCTATTGTCGTTGACAAAAGGTTATTCTTGCTGTTTGCAATTATTTTCATTGAATGCTTAATTTTGTTTCATAATCATAATTGAGGTCACGAGTACCAAAACGTTCAGCATACAAAAATATGATAACAATACAAGAATTGTCTTTTAATTCCTGCTTCACTGCTCTGGTGAAACTAAAAATCGGGAAAAATAAGGAATGACCGAATTGCGATATGCTGCCGTTCTTGTGGGTATTGAACGGTCTAGTCTACGCATTGGTCGAAGAGATTTACATTTAGATAAACTTGAAAACAGGGTATGGGAGGGGTCACTTAAAATACGAGCAGCGATTTGTGAACTTCTATTGAAGTGGCGTTGAACGATGATTTCTTGAATGGAGAGCATAGGCAGGCTACTAGAAAACCAGATTATTTTAAAAACCCTACGAAGGGTTGAAAAGTCAGAGCATTTAAGGCTGGGAAAAAATACTGGGAAGCAGTATACAATAAGGGGAATTAAACAGGCATTGACAAAGGCTTTTATACGGCTAGTGCTTAAACCAAGTCTCCTGAACCGGCGAACTAAGAAACAGAGGCGACGACATATACCAAACACAGCATCCACATGATCACTCCATGATAACAGACTTTTAAAAATAACGCCGAGGAATTTCGATTTTGAGCTCGAGGCGAAATTATGGAGTGAAGAGATTTCAGGAGTGTCATTTCGTTGTTCTATTTTATTTACGACTCGTTTCATGGGTCCAACCTGTAATATGAAAGGTCTCTTGGAATTGGCCTAAACAGTGGGTCTGACCATCTATTCACATTCGAAAACCTACTATGTTTGCTGGTCGTCATGTAAACCAGGGTTTCGATGATGATTGAGCATTTAATCTTGATGCAAGTTGATATGTTTTTAATTTGATTTCCGTAACAAACATCGACACTTCGGTCACATATAAATCTACTCAAAAACGAAGTCAGTAGTGGCCACCTCGCGTCCTCTCCAGCTTTGATGACAGAAATTAAATGTCCAAATGCCATAACCTCAACCTACTTAAAAGGTAATTAAGTAGGTACTACCACAACTTCTGTTCTACCAAGTTCCTCAAATGCACCCACCTAATCCTTGGTGGCCACATAAGCTGTGCTACAAATTTCCAACCTCAACCTACTTACAGCAGAATTAAGTAGTGATTTCTGTGAATTCCTTTCAGCCACCTGGAACGGTACCACCGAGGTGGCCGTCAAGATGCTCAAACCGGGCTCGATGTCGACGGAGGAGTTCCTCAAGGAGGCCCGCATCATGAAAGCCGCAAGACATCCCCGTCTGGTGAGGCTTTACGCGGTGTGCGTGGATGATCCCATCTACATCATAACCGAGCTGATGCCACACGGGGCGCTGCTCGACTATCTACGCAATGGGGCCGGCAAACACCTACCTCTGCGGCCCCTGATCGATATGATGGCTCAGGTAGAAACTCTACATCTTCATAACCCCTCCCACCACCTCATCAGATTAGAAGAGCCGTCAACACGTGCAGCTATCTGTTTTTTTATAGTTACAGGCATTCATTGAATATCATTGGCTGTAAAATAACCAATAGGGGAGCGACAAAAGGTGAGGGTAAAGTTTGAATTAATTTTTGAATGCTGCGCTCAGCTAAGCAGAACCGTCTCGTGGGAGCTTAAGGTGGCAGTCTGATCGCAATCTAGACCACTTGTGCATCTCAAGTTGTGAATTCAAGTCCTGTGGAGGGGGAGTGGTCTCGTTTTATTCAGCCCGCGTTCCATTTAACGACGAGGATCAGACCTTTAAAAGGCGTTCGGTCGATCTATCGCGGCTTCTTCCTCATCCTCCCATTGGTTAATTCATTTTATTTAAACCACTCGGAAGCCTTTCCCGAAGCAGGTCTTCCCCCACGAGAGGATTTATTACCCTGTCTCATAATTGCCACACTAGTAGCAGCAGGGACATTCTTGGAGCCGTGCCAAGCAATCTGATCCACCCGCACCTCCTTACCCCCTCCCCCACACACCCCCCCACACCCCCCAGCCCCAGTCTCAGGGGTATTTACATGTGCGCGGACGTTTATGGCCAGATGCTGTGTTTGTGCGTGCGTGCGCGCTTGTTTGTGCGCGTCTAGAATGATTTCAATGATCAAACCAAACCCGGCCCGGCCCCCTGAACCACACACAGGAGTCAAATTCACTTTGCGGTTAGTCCAGGGGGTGGACAGGAACCCACGGGCATATCTTTTATTAGCGGGGGGGGGGGTGTATTTAATTTCCGCCACCACACGCAAAGGCACTCAACTTGCCCGTTGCCAAACGGCCATTTCCATCATTAAACGAAGTCAAATATGTCCATAACGGTACTAGTAGTCGTCCAACCCACGACCGGCTTGACCGCGTTGTTAAGATCTTATTATGACTGCTTATTTGTCTTCAAGTCGCTGGGAACCAGTGAATTTCGTAATCTTCAGGATGCAAAGGACTCATCTAACTGTGTGAGACACTGCTCATTTGCCCAGATTCACCCGCGGGCATCAGTTCTGAGACCTTGATAGCGTAACAAAACGGCTCAATTGCGGACGATTATCGAAACCAGTAGCGTGCGATTGACCCGATTGACTCGATAATCGATACGACTGCATGACACGCGCTGCGGCAACCTTCCAGCTTCCAGTGACCTTGGAGCCGGGGGGGCATCTTGGGCGTCACTTCATCTCTTCGGGGTGCTCTGGGGACGCCGCCACACACACGCCAATACTTCCAAATAAACACCCTATCCTCGATTAGGGTATGTAAACAGAAGCTGAGCGCTGTTCTATTTATTGCCACGAGCAGATCGCCAGTGGAATGGCCTACCTTGAACGCGAGCACTACATTCACCGCGACCTTGCAGCGCGCAACATCCTCGTGGGCGAGAACAACTCGGTGAAGATCGCAGACTTCGGATTGGCGCGCATGGTGGGCGAGGACCGCTACGACACCTACGTGGCGCAGCACGGCGCCAAATTGCCCATCAAGTGGACCAGCCCAGAGTCCGCCTTCTCGAATCGATTCACCGTCAAATCGGACGTCTGGTCCTTCGGCATCGTCGTCTACGAGATTATCACCCACGGACAGGTAGGAGGGGTCTTTTTTCCACGGAGACTCTTGGGAATCCGTTGGACTGCCACGCGGGAGCCTGAAAGTCGCTGGATTTGGGGATCGATACACCTGTGTTGCATCGGTTGATAATAATAATAGTAATATTCGCTTTATTACGGTCACGAGGACCAAAACTTTCAGCATTCAAATTTACAATAAACAAAAATGTTACAGGAAGTGACGATTATACGTAGAAAATGCAGAATAAGTTAAGAAGAATAAAAGAAGTAACATCAAGGTAAATTAGCAAGAAAGGCCAATTTAACCCAGGAAGTATGTAAAGTTTGGCGAACGGGAAATGGCGGCCATTAAAAGGCAGCCCTATCCAAAACGCGTTCAAAGGTCAAAGGTCGCTCAAAAGACGATATAAATGATGCATACATTGTTTTGAAGCCAATATATGCCGATTATTTGGTTGCATTTTGGACGAAGATACGAATGCAACATTTATCCCATGGGTTATTAACTATTGCATGTTCTGCACAATAAAATACAGCCGTACTCGGTACATTTACTGCTACGGTAAACCTACCGGTTGAAGGACCCTCACGACTGTGGCGAGTCCAATTATGCTGGAGCTGGGGTTCACTGGAATGCTCCTCCATCTGGCCAATCCGCGAATGCGGACGGGGGATCAGAGTTGATGATGCCGGGACTAATCTGGGCTTCACCCTCATGTTGGGATCCCACACTGCCATTATTCGTTTTCCATGGAATTTCTATAAAATGGGTTTATTTTACGATAAACTCAAGCTATCACGACGCCTCTGCAGGCAATATCGCTAATTAAAACAAATGTAAAGGGATTTATTGTTTACTAATGTCTGCGTTCAAACCGCCCACGTCGATTGTTGAAGGTATTGGTCCTCATTTTATGCTATATTGAAAGAGGAATGTCTACACAGCGGAAATTTACGTCTTCCAGGTTCCCTACCCAACGATGAACAACACGGAGACGCTGAACCAGGTCAATTCGGGCTACCGAATGCCGAAGCCGACGGGCTGTCCAGACGGCGTCTACGAAATCATGCTTCAGACCTGGGACGAGACGGCCGACCACCGACCGACCTTCGAGTTTCTCTGCAACTTCTTCGAGGAGTACTTCGCAGCCACCGAGACTGGTTACCGTCGAGGCGCCAACGAGGTATCCGTCGGGGTTGTGGTTGCCCAGCAGCGTCACCGACCCCGCCGCGACACGATGGAGGTGGGGGATCTCGAGGGAGAGGAGACTGAGCTGGCCGATGTGGAGGTGATGAATTTCGCGGGCGGGGGAGTAGCGAATCGGCATCGGCGAAGGAGCGGCGCTCTCCCCGAAGTGACTCCCGCGACAACCAACCACACCAACGGTTCCTCTCTCATGGCAGTGGTTTGATCGAGACGACGACGACGACGACGAGGAGGAGGAGGATAGGAAGAGGAAGAGACAACAGTACTTATTGTTACAATTACTATTCTTATTTTGTATTCCACTGAAAGAAATCTGAAAAACAACCGGTGAAGCCTGTCACTCGTGTGTACAAATGAAGAAAGCAATCAGGTGCCCTTTTCAGTCGTCTCGTGGTGGGATTTGGGAGGGAACTTGTGATGATGAGAGCTTTCTCCCGAATCGCGAACAAATTTGTTTCGATAGGCGGATGCTCTCCGGGATTGGTGTGACATTTCTCATCATTTTGTTTGTTTTTGTGAAGAATTCCTTTTCCGTGGCAATCAAGCGAGCAGTAAACCATCCTCTCTTAAGGCACCACCACATTGAAGGAGAAAGTGGTTTGTGCGCCACTACAGAGGATTTATGGGATTCGTTAAAAGTTCCCACGAGGAAGTAAACGACGTTCATAGTTATTTGGTGCAGCGCCCGATGTCGTACGTATTTTTTCGAATAATATTTTGACAAAAAGAAGCTGTGGTATGATAAAGGCAGCATCTATTGAAGGTTGTCGTGGGTTTTATTCGCTTGCGCTGTTAAGGTCACGGAAAATGAAAATTCCAGCTGGAATTGCATCATCTTGTGCGCGGCCGACGTACCTTTGCGGATGAGGGAATATTGTGGACAGGTGATGTCCCCAGTGTCAGTAAACGGTTTGGATGAGGCAGGAACACTTCTAGATTGTGACCAGTCGAGTGCATCAAGCGACGTGGCAGCCGATATCCATGGCCTCTCGATGGTGCAGCTGTTGACATGCTCGTCCTTTTGGCGGGAGGCCTCGGTTCAACTTCCAAGTCGGGCGACTCCGTGGCCTGTAAAAATATTCCTTAGAAACTTAATGGCAACACCACATGAAACAGCCGGTTTATCCTCTGGTAGGGGAGATAGCCGCACAAATTGGGACTGGCGTGGAAGAGAGCTCCATTTCTGGTGGTTGAATCATCCACCGAGGGTTTGAGTCCTCGTCAGAGGTGTGGCAGCTATCACGGCCAGCTATTCGGCGCCACGTGGAAACGGACAAATAAACAGGATAAGCCGAACGACAGGCGCAAGGCACTGGTCCCGTGGGGGTTCAGCAAATGGTCTCAGAACCCCGAAAAGCCGGTCAGCAATATTCGGTCGGTTTTCTTTATGGCTCCTGCCAGAGGATGAACCGGTTTTGTGGATGTCACGATTCGTTACCGCATGGGGTATCGGGTAGGGGCAGGATTTCGCGAGGTCTGTCTGGTTCGATGTAACGGCATACGGCAGCGTCAAACCCACTTTAGACCGCTTGAACTAAACTTGGGGCGGGTAAGGAATCCTTATCGCGTGAAAACCTCGGGAAGGAGATTCGAGCGAATTTCATCTAAACGAGAAAGAAAATGGAGCCCTTCAGATCATTTTTAATCTTGGGTACAGAGTAAATATAGCCGCAGAGCGTCTTTAAAAGATAAAAAAAACGAATTCCGAGCGTGACGTTCAAAGGAGCTGCAAGTGGCACAAAACATTCAATTGAACGCCCACATGCAATCCTGCGTTGCAACACAAGAAGAAGGCAGTCTCTAGTACTGAAAAAACGAGCTATTCGTCTATTTTATTTTGCAATGCCGAGTTTTTATAACGAAGACCAACAATAACACACGGAACAGGCTTGGCATTATGATGTTATTAAATCAAAGGACAAACTGTTTTGAAATGTGTCAGCATTAAGATCGTAAATGGGAGACAAAATCGATTGTATTTAATCTCCCTGATTCGCAATAATATTATCTTAAATGTTTAAGTACAATGACCTTCAATTCTAATTCCATATACGTGAATTAGAAGACCGTCACTATTTATTTTCACAATTCTTATACTTTTACACCTTTTAACGTCTATTAAAACAACGAGAGATTTCGGCTGTCACACTTTCTTTTTCGAGCGGAAATAACCCATCTCTCTCGTAAACGTGCATAATTATAAGTTCTACGGGGTAGTCTCTCAACTACACATGCATTGCGAACCCGATACATTTTTCTCGGTGTCGAAAAGGTGAAAGTCTCTTTCAGAGCTGTTAGACAGGTGCATGGTGTACATGGTCGTTCAATAACACTCTTTTAACAAATTTGACAGGCTTACAGACCTGCCCCAACAGATCGAACCTCGTATAACAACGTATTTTAAGTTGATTTTCTTATAAATATTTTCGTGGGTGCATAAATGAAACCACGAATAGTTATTTCAAGTATTCGCCAGTACTTTGGCGCCAAGTTTAAAGTGAACATTTATCATATAATCGTAATTACTATCGTATTTTTTTGGAAAACTGAGCGTAACGGTAAATTTAGTGTTTTTTGTGTTTCTACTCACCCATATTCACTCGTTTTAACTCAACCGGCGTCAAAACAGTGGCTTAGCCAGACAAGCGATCTTATCAAACCTTGTTGTCAGGGCCTGTGCGCCAACATGTCTACCATATTTCTGGTCATACACAGAACACAAAAGCGAAAGATAATGATGTGACCTTTTATTTTTCTTAAATTCAAAAGAATATACGCCCCGAAACAATTGGCTCGAGATTGAGTAACATTATTACATCAGAATGCCGTAATGCAAGGCCGGTTCGTCTACTTGTCTGTTGTTATTGGTGTCTGTTGTCAGGGCATGGGAAATCAACATCGATGAATAGATCGATACTAGAGACAGCCTTCGCCATTCCATTGAACGTCTTGTACGACTTACTTGCTCATTTGAACATCACTCTCGGAATGAGTTTTTTTTATCTTTTAAAGACGCTTTGCTGCTAAAGTTGCCCAGAATTAGTTTCTTACTAACTTGAAGGCAAACCGTCGCTCGGCGTCTATAATTTTACCGATTGATAATTGTCACAGCCTCTATTCTGATAGCACCTCAGCATTATTGATCTGCAATCGACCTGTCTCTTAAAATACCCTTTCCCCCAAATCCAGCAAGAATCTGATTTTCTGGGTTTTGTTATTACTTTTTAGTTTTAATAATAATAATGGCAATCGCTCTATCAAGTTTACGAGAGGAAATCGCTATACATTTAGAAGGAACAATACTACTTATGAAAAGAGTCTATCAGTTTCTGTTTCACCTCATATTGCAAAACTAAAAACCGGAACCAATTGGGAATGACCGAGTTTCTGGTATGAAAATTCAAATAAAATTTGCGCGACGATCTCGTATCTCTCTCCGATGCTGTAGTAGTTAGCCTCGACGCTCTGTTGGTGAGGGACCCTGTTTCGATTCCAAGGTCAGGCCCGATCGGGCGCTACTAGCGACGCCACCTTTAAACGAGAAACTTCATGGCAAATCCCCATGAAGCCTATTTATCCTTTAGTAGGAGATATACTCCTAATGTTGACTTTTTTTCATAAGACAGACTCAAATAGATGGGGGTGGGGTTCATGTAATATACGAGAACCCGTGAGAGCAACAATGAACTCAATGGCGGCGTCCTTGAAAAGGCCCCACACCTAAATGCAGGATGAATAATCTCCCATTATGAAGTAGACGAATCATAGAATCGCGGGTTTCAAAGATAGGTGACAGGTCTACTTGAAGGGAATACCTCTGTTGCAGTGCAAAATACCACAGTCCCCCAAGAAAGCTTCCTATACGGCACAGGGGCCTCGGATCATTTTCTCATCCTAGGTCATCTGGATCAAACAGGAATTGGTATGCCCCATAACCGTTTCCCCAACAAAAGGAAGACAATAAGAAGACGGAAGTGTTAAGGAGAAATAACATGAACAGGTCTTTAAAACAATGATAAAATTATGCGTCCGAAACATTACTTTAGAAGATGGCGAATGCTTGTCTTCTATTTACCTTTAAGGGTTGTGATAAGATTTATTTTTGGCATGTATCGAAGGGATGTGTATAAGTGAGCCAGAGTATTCTCAGCCGTGGAGAGAACGTCTTATCTATTCTACCCCTGTCCGAGTTATATATTGTTTGGTCGTGGTGTTTTCTGCGCTTGATTCGCCCGGATTGGTCTGATCGTTGAACTTCACACCAGCCAACACACGGTCCGGTCAATGAATGCGCGCCACTTTCGTTATCAACACACTTCAAACAAACGACGATCATACGGAAAAGTGAGGACATTAATTTCAAGGTTATAGTTCACTTCTTCTACGACTTCATCCAAATTTAATCATCTCCAATGACTTGTTGGAAAATATAATTAATGCGTGATTGGATTGTATATGCCAACTTCGTTTGCTACCTTTTTCCCGTTGGGTTGCCATTTTTTTTGTTTTCGTGACCTTAATAAAACAAGAGAATAAAAACTGCGACAACGTTCAATGGCTGCTGTCTTTATCATCCAACAGTCATTTTTTAGAATCGTTTTGGCAAATTATTCTTTTCTCCCATGGAAAAATACGTACGACATCGGGCTCTGTACCAAATAGCAGCGAACATCAATTGGTTTCTTGTCAGAAGTTTGAACGAATCCAATATATCTTCCTTGTTTAACAGCGGGTTTTCCTGAAGCCGAAGCGATTTCCTTTTTTGCGTAGTCGTTTAATTCCCACCGACCATGTATTCCACAACAGCTGTTTGTTGGGCGAAAGCTCCTCCTTTTTTTGGAATTTTCACGCACGGAGGTCACGAAATAGGCTCAGTGCCGCAAAGTTGGGTGAAATGCAACAAGGTCTCCGATTAGTAGAAACATGTGTTCGAAAATTCCAACGCGATGGCTATATCGCTGCGTTCGTGATAATTGGGACTACTTCTGACGCAAATGTTTGTTATTTAGTTGGGTAAGATTTCGTGCTGTCTGAGTAATAACGGTTTCTCGGACTAAAACGCCAAAATAGGGTTCAAAGAGGCCAATTTAGACGTAATATTGGGAGGGTATGAATTTTCAGGGTGTGGCGTGGGTGATTGATTGATTCATTTTGCGTGGGTCGCCCGAACCCACGGACCTGAAGCAGGTTCCACGAACCCCATCCCCCCCCCAACCCAATGAAAATGGCTTTAAAATGGTTATGCGGACCAATCCTGCCGTAGAAGAATCTCGAAAGCGAACTGGGGTCGCCACCTCTCCAATGACGAAATAAGACGTCACAGTGGAGACACGGAAAAGCTCTCGTGAACGTCTACAACACCGTCAACTGCAGTCGTCTCGGCATGGTTTATGACGGCCAGTCACAGATCTTATCAAACCCTGTCTTAAACCGCAACAGTGCACACGCGGTGCTTCCGGGGCGACGGACAGCACCGTCGAAACGGACGTAGAAGGCTTTGCTGGACCAGCTTCCATCGATCGACTGGCATCAGCTACCACTATTGAAGGAATCAATGAAGCCGGTTGTTCAACCTCTGGTAGTTAACGTGCCATGGATAACAGAAAACAACGCATAACAAAGCACCAGATAGTTTCGCTTCTTTTGGTCGATGGAGAGTGAATTCAATTTACAAATTAACAGCTATTGTTAAGGATCACGGCTTCAGTCAAGCCGTTCTGTAATATTAAGAAACTGCGATTTAATCCATTCGCTATTTCCACTTTCAGAATTTAAAATTCGAAACATTGGGAAGAATCGATTGTTTTAAACAGTTATTACTTCTATAATTTTCTTTCATTTTATTAAATAAGCTATGTAAACTCCCGAGAGATTCCGTGGGATTTCCTAGTTTACCGCCACTGCGAATATATGGGCATTTCATTAGTGTGATCATGCTGTTGCCGTCGAGAATGAATCATATCGTTGGTAAGCATTGAAGGAATTGATGAAACCCGATGCCGACTGGGCGCGTAGACGCGAAATCTGCGTCGTCTATTGCATCGTCCTCTCACAATGAAGAACTTTTCGTGCATGAGTTTCCTGGACAATTAAGCCGGTTGCAAGGTCACATTTGACCGAATCCAAAGTCTGAGCAATACGCGGACGCAGTGAACAGACTTCTTATAGTGTAAACATGACCTTGCCAAGTTTCGTTTCGACGTGACCTCCATCGGTGACGCCGCATCATAGGACCATCTGTTAATACCGTACTTTTGTCATGTGGGCTTGCGCGACTTCCAGTCAGGCTATAAATTCACTTGTAGACAAGCAAACTCCCGGATTAATGACAATAATTGAGACTCCCAAATGCCTTCTAGGTCTTTTGAATATTTATAACACAAATAAAACACTGTACTGTAGACATACAGAACGATAACTACGAAATTAAAGTCTTCACTTTTCGGTATGGTTGTTTTTGCTTAAAATGGGTTGATAACGAAAGTGGCGCGTCATTCGTTAACCGGACTGCGTGTGGGTATGTTTGAGATTCTTCAATCATACCTGTAACGGCGAATCAAGTGAAGAAAACACCAGGAATTGGAACCACGGCACCCTTTATATATATCGAACCGCGAGGGAGAACAGATAAGACGTTCTAACCGCAGCTGAGAATACTCCGGCTCATTTTCCCCGTTCTTCTGACACGTTTACAAGGTAAGTCTTATCGTACCTTATTATCGGTAAATAAAAAGCAAACAATCGCAACATTGGGACCTTTCGTTATTCTTCATTGTATAACCCTTCGACATATAGGCCGCAATGGATATTAGTCGGGTGTGCAGAAAGGCATAATTCATGACCGCTTGATCAGCGAGCATATAATGCGGGGATCTAATCTTCTGATCTACGATGATCAGCGTCATTTTCGAACATCACGTCAATCCTACTACGAAGCAAACGACTGTATCAGACGACAAGAACGTTATCTTTGATTGATTAGCTACGCACTTAAGCAATCTTTTCCTTCGTCGACTTTGCTGCATAATATCCAGCCAACTTATCATCTTTCGCGATGCCTACCATCAAATGCCTATTAAAAACACTGTAACGCTTTCCGAAACTCGTCGGTTATGTCCCAAATCCCCAAGTCTCTCTTCCTCAGTCGACGAAACGTGTAGAGATGCAGCCTTCATCACATTGTTTATGCGCAAAAAAATTATTGCGTGCGCAGAACCCCGTCTAATATTTGACGACAACGCGAATTCTTTTACTATTTAACGGTTTTGTGACCGCTCGTCATTCTTCATTGAATATCCCTTTTACAAGTAGGTCGCAAGGGATATTAGTCAGGGGCGCAACAAGAAATAATTATCGACCTCTTTATAACAACGCAGAAGTAATAAACGTACTCGGATAAAAAGCTAAATATTACAGAAGGATACTTCTTAAAGAAATTCAGATAAAGTGAAATACTCCTTCCTCGTTTTTTTGTTAATTACACCATGGAAGAATTTAGACCAACAAATCAGTAGTTAAGGAATTCGATAAATGTATGATGGAAAATGTTTTTTCAATCAAAAATTAATTTCTATTTTGTTTAATAAGTTAGATTTTATAATTGTTAATTTCTGGTGTTTATGCTCTTTACGATACGGAGAACATTTCAAAATCGTGTTTTTCACATCCATTCTCATATTGGTTTGGATGCTAGCTATTTGCACTTAATTTGGCTGAAATTCATTTTGTTTCATGGCCTCAGCGTCCGGTAGTGCACGTGTTCCAGCCTATTGTTAGTTTATTTGACTTCCTATTTGCGGTGTTAACAAACTCTTGCTTAAAAAGTATGTCTGATCGTTTTTGTCCTCGTGGCCTCATCAAAGCGTTTGTAATTATTATTGTATTACTCGTATTCTTAAAATTAAGTCTTTATTTCTAGTCTTTAATCGTATTCATGTGTTTCAATAGCGCTCTCTTCCACGGAAAAAGATGTCGAGTATACTGTGCAAATTCCTGAAATGAAAGTTACCAAAAACTTGTTTGGTCCTCCGAAAATTGAGAATGGCACACTTACCTGTGACATATACGAAAGGTAGTACAATCATAATCTGTTAAAGCGGGTGACAGTCAGAGTTCTTATTTTCACAATGTATTTTCTTCCAAGGGGATTCACACTCAAGTTCATCGGCAGAAAGGAGTTAATAAACAAAGATTATGAACTTCCTGTTACGGATTTTCCTTGTACAATCTATGTTCCCAAGAGCTCATGGAAACCTCGCTCCAACGCTGTCGATGTTAAATTGCGTGTTTGTGTCAGTCATTGCTATAAATCTTCAAAATGCACTTTTTCCGAATCAGTGATTTATATCGGACGCGTGAATTTTTCTGTTGTGTATTTCAGGAGAATCCGAAAGAAGTGGAAGAAAAATTGAGAGAAGAGCGAAAAATGGAGGACCCTAGTACAGCCAACTAATATTTTATTAATTTCTGTTAATGCTTTGTTTTAATCGAATGCTGCAATTTGTATCTCTCGAAGACAGTGTTGTAGTTTCCTGGGGGGAAATTTGGTGGTGAAAAAATCCAATGTCGTGAACATGTTTTCATTACCGTCCTTTGCCCAAGTGTTTGGAGCAAATTCCTTGCTTTGTCTTCCTTAAACGTTTTACTTTGGAAGGCAGTTTCTACAACATTTACAGTCTTTGGGTGACTTTGTAACTCAATTCTTGGGCTCATCTACGCAAGGGTGACTCGTGGATTCCCAGTACCATCTGCGACCCCCATTTCCAGCCCATCTTCGTCAATGGTGAACCAGGTGTTTGTGTCCTCCAGAAGGGAAGTATTCGACCACTGGTGTGAGCGGCGTATCTCTAAAGCGAACTGGCGTGAGCAACTGTTTATCGGGGAGTTAAAGCGTCCCTGTCTGAACTCCGAAAATCTGTCCGTCTTTCTACGACAGTTGCGGTGGGGTGGCGAGGCTTTACATCTATTGGTACCGTCAAAACTAAATTAGTGTGCGTTTGTAGGCAGTCCGTCTACGGTTTCGCCACTGGAACCCGAAGTGGCCCTCAAACTCCACCGATTGTGAGCAGCTGCAA
Source organism: Proteocephalus fallax (assembly GCA_028672205.1). Taxonomy (NCBI): domain Eukaryota; kingdom Metazoa; phylum Platyhelminthes; class Cestoda; order Proteocephalidea; family Proteocephalidae; genus Proteocephalus; species Proteocephalus fallax. The sequence continues at coordinate 325,009 of JAPUBX010002076.1, read as the reverse complement.
TCTGTTACACCCACGAAACCGCTTTGCCCTCCAACAGGAGATAGCGGTTTGGAGCTTTATCGTGGAATACCGTCTTTATGCATATGCTGCGTTTCGGCATGTACGGGTTTTCTATCGAGTAGGGCTTGGGTGATTCATCGTATCGGGGCGTCGGAGTCATTGTTACTTGCACATATGAATGCGAGCGGAATTATTACGGTAATTCTGTTCTTGGGGCCTACTAGTGGTAATTTTCCATATATCCGGACAGTAGATTCAACAGTTATTGATAGTAACTTCGCAAGATTGGATAAAAAGTGGGCCAAAGAAATGATTACCGATTTCTGGTCGGTAATTGCTGATTTCTGGTCACAGGGTGCAAATCACGTGGATGACCTACAAATTTGACAGACAATTGCCACAATTGTTTTCGTAAGTGGGCAAGTATCGTACAAAAAATCGTGATACCAATTTCTATTGTCAATTTTTTAAGCAAAGTTGGAATTAGCGGAAACCGTAAAGTTGGTTATGGCAACCGCGTCGCTTAAATTTTATTGCTTCTGGTGGCAGTGCGAACGGATACGAAGTTATTTTAGGTTTGGGACTTCATGATTAGTCCTGGAAGTCCTTGCTATATATTTACTGTAGACCAATGAAAATGCAGTATTCAGACTGGGCTAAGGGGGCTTGTTTACGACATGCATACAGAGAAGAATCAGACACAAATATGTGGTCCAGAAGATTCCCTTCGGGTGTACGAAAATTGACCAATTGTAATGAGTGACCTAATAGGCGAAGAATTGAAATCACCAAACAGAAATTGAATAAATTAACAATTTAATGGGGTCATTGAACTCTGGTTGATGATGGGGGTATGCATACGCAAATGACTGCCACGGACTTACAGTTTTGAAGAGATGTAACGGAAACGAACAAGTTTTATAAACAGAAAGAAATCTAATTTTATTGATTGTCGCCATGAGTCGAGGGTTACGATGAATATTCTAGAGCAGTTTTCTAATTTTAATATCTCGCGTGCGTGTCATTCTGCTTGCTTCAATTTAAGCAGGTTCTTATTTCTCGTCTAATTGACCAACCATCTGTTCCTGTAGACAAAGTTCACTACAACAAGGCTACTTTTAATTAACAAGTAGATATTTATTATCAGTAAAAACAGCACTTCGGACGTTTTTTTGACCTTAACGTAGGTTGAACGTTGTTGTGCGTAATGGAACCGGACTGTCAATTAATCCACCGAAAGTAAGCCCTTATTCGCTTCCCAGCACACATCCATAAAGTCTCCCGAAAAGTTCAAACTGATTTGCAACGCTTAAGACAAAAGCCAGTCAGAGAATTGATCCAGTTCACCTACCCTCAAGATGGGGGTATTCTCACGAGGTTCCTCAGAAAGATGTTTACAGGTGGCGTCCCAAGTGAAACCCGAGGTTGCCTGACCTGGGAGTTCATAACTTATTTTTTTCTGGATCACTGACCCTGAGGAAGATTTAATTTTGATTAAGACCATTCATGAGGATTCGACAGAATTTCAGTAAACGGATATACCTTCGCGTGCAATGCTCTGTACCTTTGACGAATTAAATCTATCAGAGTCGTCTGCTTTTAGGAGACTTTTTTTATTATTATCAACACGATCTTAATAAAACAATGCAGATCAGGAATATGGATTGAACGTCGTCACCTGCAATTTAGCGTGCGTTGAAGTAGTATACAGTGACGATTTTGTGAACGAAGACCCCGAGTACCAAATATTTCTGGTACCCTTTACGCTAGAACGACGGTTTGGTTAAAATAAGAGACTTTCCACTCATTGTTGACTCTACGACCTCCTTTCTCGACATTTTCGAAACTCACCAACTCGCATTATATCTTTATCTGATCTATGTGATCATTATTAACTCGAATGCAACGATCAAAAATATTTATTCCAGTCAATTTCTTCATTAATATTCCTTTTAACGTATCGGCGGTCGCCAATCGATGCTCAATCGAAGGTCATATTTATTTTTATCGCTTAATTAAAGATCTTAAAGTGCCCGTAACTCGTCTGATCAACGACGATCAAGCTAACATCATGAAATCTCCTATTTATTTTACAACTTTTGGTACAGCCAATCGTCAACGCGAAATTTTCACGATTTGTGTCTCTTTATCACCTCTCCGGTTAGTGTTTCAAACCCAACGTCACCTCTGCGTAGATCAGAAAGCCTTTGCGCCTTATTCAAAACGCACGTAGACACCAATTTCGTCGTGGCTATTCGCGGAACCAAATCCACAGTCTTCAGCAAAACCTACATTCGCTTTCCCTGGCTGAAAATAGCACCGAATCTCTCAGATTTGATACGCGCCATCGCCTGTCGTTAAATCAAGAGGGAGCCATGTAGTGACCTTGAAATCAGCGGTTTTTAAGGTCATGCTTTCATATTCGACTTAGGCACGGCTTTCGATCTTCAGTTGACGTGTTTGACACGATCACAAACTCTGTCATGGTATTTGGTCGCGTTATCTGCGGTTTTTATTCACAAAGACGTATTTTTTAGTCTATCGAAGGATCCATCGTAACACGAAAGCCTACCTGATAGCATGCAAGGTCGAATAGAATCGCTTGTAGTTATAGGAATCCGCTTTTATCGATGGTGAAACAACCTACCGGGTGTGTGTATCACCTCAACATCTGTGATTCGAAAAAAATTTAATATCGGTTTCGCTGGAACATTAACAATCATATGACTTATGAGGCGCACATCCAACCAACAAACATATAGACCGCAGTGTGCTAAGAATTCTGCATAAAAAACATACAATCAATGATTTATTTCAGGAAATATGCAAGCGGTATCGCGTGTACAACTAATGGGAAATGTGCGTGCATGCTATGAGGTGCGTACGGCGACGCTGATTGGTTTCTGACCGCAGACGCTGATTGGTTTCTCCTTCGGAGTCCCGCTTCCATTGGACAGCATTTTCACCGCCTGCTTAATAGGTTTGTCTAGTAGCGAGAGAGAGAGAGAGAGACAGAATATCATTTTATTGGGCCCACTTCACGACCACTTGAAGTGGATTTAATTTCTCCAATTGAAAGCACAGTCTACCCACATCGGCCTCTGCTCTGTCGCGTGCCTTTAACAAGACCACGTAGCCCGTGTAGGCTGTGAGGCCACTAATGGTTCAGGTGTTCCAATTGATGTCACCATTCCGCCACCAATCCGAAGACATTGAAGAGAGATAAGACGCTGGAGGAATTCTAGAGATTTGACCTGAACAGGCGTGATGTGGTGTTTATTAAGGGTGTGGGGTCAGTAAGGCCAGTGGGTCAATGAGGGAGTGTGAGGAATGAGTCACTCCATCGATTCGATTTTGACACGACCAAATGTGTGACAACCGATGTCGTGACCTTTTAACCCGACGTGGTTGTCTGCACGTTAGGGAAATTAATGCCCAGCCAAACAAAACGTCTACTGCACAGGTTGTACTTCCACGATATAAATAGTCAGCTCACGAAGACCAAAACTTTCACAAAAAAATGACCCAGGATGTGGAAAAAACCCCATTCATGGTCTTGGGCATCTGCTGGCAAACGTGTCGCAAATTTATCCCCATGACGTGTCTTTAGTATCCCACCAATCACATTATAACTCATAACCTGTATATTTTTTTGGCGCGCGTTTTGGATAGGGCCTTTCAATGGCCGCCATTTCCCGTTTGCCAAACTTTATATACTTCGTGGATTAAATTGGACTTTATTGCAAATTTACCACGATGTTACTTCTTTTATTCTTCTTAATTTATTCTGCATTTTCTACGTATAATCGTTACGTCCTGTAACATGTTTGCTTATTGTAAATTTTAATGCTGAAAGTTTTGGTCCTCGTGACCTTAATAAAGCGAATATTATTATTATTAGAAGTCGACACAAATGGTTAATGGTCGCTACGATTGACTACGTCCTCGGAACACAAAGCGACCAGGCGGATGTCCTCTGATTAGTCTCTATACTGAGTTAATCGTTAAAAATAAACTGTTTTATCATCGGAAAATGAATCCGTACCCTTCCAAGACAATCATTTTGAAGAAATGAACAAACTGTCAGGCATATCCGTTCAACGTCAGCATCAATTATTAATGGTGTAACTTTCCAAAATGCAAACGTATTCTGCTGGATCCGCTCTGAAGCAACTTAGGACACGGAAGCCTGTTGGAGAACCAGTTAAAAACCCCGAAAAAACAGTCTTTATTTCTATAAATCTGGCTCAACCCGTATGCTCCTCGTATTTATGCATCTCCAGTCTGCCCCACGAAGCATCCATGCCAGCGACAGGTGAAAGATTGGGAGGCGTTAGTCATGCGTCACGTTTGTTCACATAAAAAGTTTGATCCTTTTTGGATGTTCTTCCTCCTATCCAACCGGCCTCCTAATTTAATTGGCTCATTTAGCAAACAGTCGTGCATAAAACAAGTAAACACACTCGATTAAGTTCAGGTTTGGCTTCCGAGACCGGAATAATATACGGGTTGCAACAGAACCTCAACAGTTTGAGCTGAAACCCTTACACCCCTCTGATATACCGGAAACTAAAGGAAAATTAACCTTTGAGATTCGTGTTGGCAAAATACGTTGCACAGAAAATAAATTCTAAGTTATGACATACAGACGTCCGATTTGAGGGAAGGTAAGATGCCTAGAAATTGATTGGTTATCGAATAATACAAATTGCTTTTTTGATTTCGCATTTCTTTACTTATCCGAAAACATATTCCCGCTACAGGATACCTCGCACGTCTCAACTGAAATACGTCAACTTCCGGCTACAATGTCGGCAATGCTCCAATCACTCGCGCGGATGCGGTGACTTCCACCCAATCACCTCTTGACGGGTACAACACCACGAGCAATCGAGACCCCACAGAGACTCCCTAACAACAGCACGGAAAATGAACGCTCAGCTTCTAGACTGGCAAACAGGACCTCCTGGGGGTTCCAGCGAGGAAGCATCAGTTCCACGGCATACCCCCGGAAAGCCAAACTGTAAATAGCATATGCAAAATATGAATTTACTCACCATGAGTTTCGTAAAAATATTTTCGCTTGGAGGAGTAGCCGGTGGAGAATTGGAGGTCAGAAAACGTCCCTGAAAAAATGGAGGGGATTTTGAATAGAAATTGCGTTATTTAAACCGGCAAAAGGCACTAAAAATACAACAGACAGATAAAGGATAACCCTTTGTGTGCTTGCGTTCTGTCATATTCCTTACAAGTTTCCACATTTTTCAACCCGTGCCGGCAATTGACCAAACCCGCCATAAAACCTTCTGTGAGCATATAATTATGCAGCTCTCTCCAAGATCCCGCATAAGGTCAAACGAAATAGCAAATATCGGCCTAAAATTGATGACAGTTACCATGCAACAAGAGAACGGAAAGGGCGATTTGGATGAGTATCAATATGTTCCCTTAGTAGACTGGTTTTATAAAAAGGTTTTATTTGGACACCTTAAGGCTTATTATATAAGCGGGAGTTAATAAGCTGGCTTAAAAATATTTTTCTAACTCCAATAAACACGTTGGAGTTGGAAACGCTTTATTCCCCAATACACTTCTTTGATTTGTTTACCATTAAAGTCTAGACAATCCACACAAGCCACGAAGGTCGATAGAATGATGACCCACGTCTGTTAGTACCCAAATGGCCCCTAACACGTTATAAATACCAAATGAAATTCGTCAATAAGTGAGATTATTTCTCTGACTGTCTCGGCGAAAAACAGAGGATCATAATCTCTTTGTCGGACCTAACTACGGAGTCAGACGGCGTCGTAGAAGAGTTCACGGCGCGTTATGGATAATAGTGCCTTTCAATGGCCGCCTTTGCGGGTTTAATTTGCCTTTCTTGCAAATCTACCTCTTCGTCAAGTCTTCTTTAATCCAGGACACCGTTATTTGTAATTGCACAAACTATTCCCTCATTCCAGCTCTTACGTTAGGTGACCCCTACAATCCCTATCATACGTTTGCGAAACTATATTTTTAGGGGATTTAATATCTTTTTCTGATTTTTCTTTACGAATTTGCAATTTATTTAAAATCTGTTAAACCTTATCCTGAATCCCAGATGCAACAGGATTCCTACAAGCTGACAGAATTCTTCTGGTCATTTCGGAAGACTGCAACAGCAATACACGGATAATATCCTACTCTGTGTTAGTATTTGGCAATGGTGAAGATGTTTGTGCTCGTAGATTATTCAAAATGGAAACTTGAATTCACAGACGATATCGTTATCATAGGAGACGCGCCTACAACCTTGGAATATGTACTAAACCGAATAAAAGAATTTGTACAGGCAGTCGAGCTGGAGGTCAATACATCGACTATAAATGCTCCTAACACCACTCTCAGAGCCTAACAACCTCCAAGATTCGTCAGTCGAGTATGCCACAGCTTTAAATAATCTGTTTTCCATTATCCGCCTAATTGTCCAGCGCAATTGGCCCAACAAAAAGACGGGATTTGAGTCCTTAGGACAAAAGACCAGCCGCCACAACTCCCCCCCCACCTCCACCAGTCAACAAATGACAAAAAGAGGCCAGACAGTGCTAGTCTCCGAACGATTCGTCGCTTGGAGCCGTTCAGTCGGACAAAGTTACACGTTTACCGCCCTGCAATCTGTCTAATCCTAATCTACGGCTGTGAAACTACGGTCACTGCGCGTCGAAGACACAATGAGATTGGAAATATTCGATCACTGCTGTCTGCGAGGAATCTCCTAAGCAGACTGGGTTGTCAGACACAGAGAAGCTGTCAACCCTTCCAGAACAGTGGCTGAATTCGGGACAGTAGTGTTACGTTGAAGGTCGAACACCGAAATAAGGGAGCGGAGAGTCTTAACGACAACCTGATCCAGATCACCAGCCTCTAAAACGGCCCTGCGATTGGTCTTTCCTTGATTGCCACGAGGCGACAGAACCTCCAAGAATGTCTCAATCGACTGACCAAAGGTAAAAAGGATCGAACTAATTTCTCGATCCCCAAACCATTGAACTGCCAAAGGTCAACCCGTGACAAAACAGGCAATGATATGAAGTGCCGAAAGAGTGCAATTTCCGGACCGATTCTTGACCTCGCGCCACTTCAACTATCTTCGTTTCAGCCTTCCTCCTCCTCCATGGGCTCTGTTTAGTTTCGACATTTTGGACCAAGTGGGGTTGAGAAAGCAACTGCCAAAAGGTCGTCAAACATGAAGCCTGCGTGTTGGGCTTCCCGTCAAGGCTATTATAAGTGACGAATAACTGCCCGTTTAGTCGAAATAGCGAAAGCGCGTAGCAAGCCAATCACAAAGGGCTTCCAATCGCCTCGTTTGGAGAGGAAACGCCGCGGTCGACGCAGGCGTAGCGCCCACGCGCAATGTCGGCGCTTCTGTCGCGGCAACGCGCTCACCATTGTTTCAATAATATTTAAAAATACTCATTGGCGACCTCTTGTCTTGGGCCACTGTGCACCAATTCGAAGTTCGGTTTTTAAAGAAAATCGACTGAAAAAAGACTCGACTCACAGAGATATTTCGATCGACAAAAGCTATCGAGGGATGCCGACTGCTTTGCCCAGACTGGAGAGGACTGGAGAAGGGTCCCTCGCAGATGCCTCCGGTGAGGAGTGAATTCGCCGAAGAGGTTGCAGAGGCACCGTAACTGTGGCGACGAGGATCCAGCAGCCCAGCATCCGCTCTGCCGCCTCCGAGGTTGCTACGCCCCATCTCCACTCCACTTCCGTTATTCACGTAGCCATATCGATCCTAGCATTAAAAAAAAAATTGAACCGGTCGCCAATTGGTTTTTGCAAAACTGGACTACAAGTTACTGACAAGTTGCTTAACAGAATAGCGAATTTGATACGATGGTTAATTCGTTAAAAAAAGCAAATTTGCCCGATTTTCTTCTTCTTCTAGAGGATAAACCGGTTTCATGAGGGTTTTGCCACGAATATTCTCGGAAAAGTGTTTACAGGTGGCGTCCCCAGTGCCTCACTTTGGAGTCGAACCCATGACCCTCATTAGCAGAGCTGTCCGCGGCACATATTCTTTGGGGCGATTGATTTATCCTTCGTAAATGATGTGCCGCTGAACGCATCGAAAATTACAAGACGCCAGCGAATGAAATTGATCGCTTTTGTGCGTAACGCTCGGCTTTCCTGAAGCCAAAAGGATTCATTTGCCTTTCTGGCAAATAAGCATTGTTATTTTTTGCTCCATATTGCTTTAAATAATTCCGGATCTTCAGACAATTACATGTTGTAAGTTATGTCCCAAAGCCCTAATCAAGACATTGTATTAAAACAGTTATAAAGCTCTGGGGGGTGAATCCACACTCCCTTCATAGTAAATATTGTTGTTTTACCGCGTAGTCTGCGATATTTTCCTGCTAGAGTATAAACCGGTTTCATGGATGTTTTGATGTAGATATGTGTTGCTGAGAAAATTGCACATTTGCCGTCATTCCTTATTTGTCCCGATTTTTAGTTTCACCTGAGCAGGTGAACCAGGAACTAATAGACTGTTTTCGTTTGTATTTATCACATTTGTTTTTTTGCTGAAGGTTTTATGTCCTTGTGACCCCAATTAATATTATGACAATGTGACCTCGAGATGCATCCATGCAGATACTTGAATAGGTCACTGATGTACTCGAGTGTGTCTTCAGAGAATGGTCTTCTGTTGAATGTTTCAAAATGCATCTCCATTACTTTCTCCCTGAGAGGCGATGTTGACACTCCTGAAATCTCTCCATAATTTCGCCTCGAGCTCAAAATCGAAATTCCTCGGCGTTATTTTTAACAGTCTGTTATCATGGAGTGATCATGTGGATGCCGTCTTCGGTAAATGTCGTCGTCTCTGTTTCTTAGTTCGCCGGTTCAGGAGACTTGGTTTAAGCACTAGCCGCATAAAAGCCTTTGCCCATGCCTGTATAGTTCCCCTTATTGTATACTGTTTCCCAGTAATTTTCCCCGGCCTTAAATGCTCTGACTTTTCAACCCTTCGTAGGCTTTTGAAAATAATCTGGTTTTCTAGTAGCCTGCCTTTGCTCTCCATTCAAGAAATCATCGTTCAACGCCACTTCAATAGAAGTTCACAAATCGCTGCTCGTATTTTAAGTGACCCCTCCCATCCCCTCTATCCCAGTTTATCTGAATGTAAATCTCTTCGACCAATGCGTAGGCGATAACGTCAAATACCCACAAGAACGGCGGCATATCGCAATTCGGTAACTCCTTATTTGTCCCGGTTTTTAAGTTTCACCGGAGCAGGCGAAGCAGGAACTAAAAGACAATTTTCATATCTAAAACTTGCTATACTGTCTTTTTTAAGCTGAAAGTTTTGGTCCTCGTGACCTCAATAAAGCCGCTCAAATTATTACAAATTATTAAATATTTTACAAATGACGGCGTCTGAGCTGAATCAAAGGCCTCACAAAGGCAGTCAGGCTGGAGATAAACACGTCGAAAAGCAAAGTCTTCTCGCCATGCCCTGAACACCATTCCAAACCAGTATACGGCAACGATTTGCCGGTTGACTATACCCCAGAATTCAAATACCTGGGCTCTACACTACTGCAGAATTTTCGCGCCTATCCGCCCCAACACAACCGAGACAACGTGACAACAAGCTCTCATACAAAGAATTGAGGCGTCGATGTTCAGATGCGGAGAAGCTGTCAACTCTAATTTAGCGCCGCCCAGCCACCGAGCTCCCAAACCGCCGTCTTTCGCCGTGACCAAGGACAGGTTGTCGCTACCGGGCCGGTGGACAACTAAAACCGTGGATCAGCACCGTCAAAGAGGAAGTGGAGCGATTAGAGCTACAGAAGGTCCACGGGATGCGTCATTGTAAACAGAACTGGATCAAAATCGGTTCCGACCGCCGCTCGTGGGTGGCAGCGATCCACGACATCCGTGAAGCTGGCGACTCGTCATCTTGTAGGAGAATGAAGAATGCAACTGTCATTGACCAATGCGAAAGGGGTGTCGTTTAATTACCACAAGATCGACTGGATATCGATATTCGGCCATTGCAAATCTCCCCAGATTGTTGAGTAGGCAAAACAGCAACGAGCCACCTCGGTCTGGTTGTATACTATAATTTAAATCTTGTTATGCGTTACTACTGGACGTTTTGGCAACTGAAATCATTCAAATGATAACAAAAAATCGATCAGGTGATCCTTTATAACAGCAAATGTTATTTCGTTCTGTTTACGTTGCAGCCACTCGATACTAACCTTTTTTGGGAAGACACTGGCGTAAAATAGAAAAAAACGACAACTTGAGAATAGTCACCCGAATTGCTCTTCTCCACAATTATATCGCAAAACATTTATGAAAAAGAATACCGTTTTTATTCATCAATAGGTCCCAATTGAAACGCTACCAGATTAATTAATTTTGATTGTATCGAGTTCTGTGAAAAAAAAGTTGGACTGATAAATGGGTTTTTCTCATTCAGAAATTGAGATTTAATTTTTTATCGCAGTTATTTATTAATTTTGGCTGATTCATCACTGGATGTCTTTACTAATTGCATGTTTACCGAATTCAAACAGACGCCGTAGCGCGTTGCGCCTTAATTAATAAGGACGACGAGACCTGAAATACCCCGCAAATGGAACATGGGCTTTTTGTTCCAAACACATTTAACACTAAATTTGCGAGTGAAAAAGAAATACACAAGCAAATTCGCTTCATTTTAATAAATCTTCCAAAGGGTTTGAAATAAAAATATCCCGCATGACCTTCTGCCTGGAACGCAGTTCGCTTAAACAAAGTGGAGAAAATTAAAGCATTAGCTGATGTATTGATTGCCATTGTAACACGAGATCCAACGATCACGCGATTCGGACATATATTTTCCATCTGATACCTGAAAAAGTGTTCTACATGGTCTGCTCGATTCTCTTTAGTCAAATTCAATGCCCGTTTTTAATGGAAAATTATCATCTGTTTATTGTAAGATATGCTAGACGGTCTGCAATTTATGAATTTTAAATGCTATATTGCAAATAATAGCGATTCTGTCGGTGAAATTAATGCATTTTCGACGTTCCCGATTATCGTCTATCTTCAATTCTTGCAGCAAATGAACCTTGTAAGGCTCAAGGGCAGAATGCCGCGAACGCGGCTAATTGAAATTTGTTAATTTTCTTCAACGAAGCGGTAGTTTTAGTTTTGCGATTGTAGACCAACTAAATCGAAATCTATAAGCGAGCGGGCGGGGGACGCTTGTAATCCATCATTCTTAAATTGTAGACCCTCCGTAACAAAAAGATGATGATTGCCCATTCCAAAGGGGTGTTTAATTTAAATAGGAAACAAACGAATCAAACTTGAGTGATCCCCTACTTACTGATAATCGGGTGGTGTCACCCCCCGAGGCTCTTCGGCATTCAAGAGCATTTAGAGCGACAGCGGAGTTGTTCCAAGAGGCAGCGGCCCTGGATTGCTTTGGCAGGAGGCTCAAGGACAGACGCTGACCGAAACTGGGGTTACTGTGGGTTTTGTCCTGCGCTCGAAGACCATGGAGTCCTCCAGCTAAAATGAGAACTGGGTGGATTGTCGTGGAACATTGGGGCGCGAGACGTTGCTACATCTGCGCATTTGAAATCGGTTTGTTAGAGGCTTGATACTAAACCTCTTTCTTGGATGTTTTCATGGAGATATTTTGCAGGCAGCGTCACAGTGCAACCCGAGGAGAAGGTGGAAGTGGCCGCCGCTGGATGATTCAGCGGCCGGTTTGATTCCGGAACCCAGGTTGACCCACGAACAGAGGAAGTGCGCTAGTTGGTAAACCATCGACCCTCAAATTAACTGAAGCAATTACCCACAAAGAGCCCTCTTAGTAACCAAACTCGAAGCTGCGTGACAGTGTTTAGCTGGCCCGTTATTCACCCGCCCTGCTGACTGTCGAAGTAGTGGTTTTTCTCCATCGGAGACTTGAGTTGTTTTGACAGTCGATTCTCCTTATCGGACTAATTAGTTATACATCCGTCCTCTGGGGAAAAATGCTCGTATATGCAAATACACCCATGGGTAAGGTGAACTCCATGTCGAGTATGAGACAGACTCTATATTTACTTCGTTGGAGTATAGTCCTATCACAACACGTTCAAATTTATTGGTTGGACATCAATGATTCCAACAAAAATCGAAAAAAACAGGTCTTATCCGGCCCTGTGGCAGACGGATAGAGAAACATTTTAACTCCATATTTTGACTTGATGGAATTTTCTAGGATGTTTCATCTATATTTTAAGGCCAGACTCTTGAATCGGACTACCGGCTTTTGTGAGAACGTCTGATTCTCGTCAACAACATATTTCAGAAGCCCTTGGGTACAAGAAGGAGTAACCCTTACTATCGATCGGTCACTTACAGATAATCCACGAACTCAGTCACGCAACGAAGTAACACCCACAAACTGTGTCTACGGTTCAAAGGTAGCGGTCGGCATTCTCACGCTGTTTGCGAGTGATTCTGGTGATTCGACGGCAAAAAATAAACCAGGCGGCGGAAACCCAGAAAATAATTCCGATAAAGCCCGGCTATCCCATAGCAGGAGATAGTTGGACGAAAAAAGAAGATCAAGATGGTGGAGAGAGAAAATTTCTTACCGCATGAAGTTGAGACCTTTTGCAGCATCGTCTCAGAGCACTGGCTCGATGCTCTGAGTCGATTGAGGAAATGTCTACTTGAACTCCATGATGCGGTGTTAGATTGGTTGGCAATCGAAAAAACGTTTGAATCTGCGGAATTAACGCATGAATTTGATTGTTTTTATGCATAATAATGGCAGACAATTGGCTAGTTACGCCCACGAAAACAAACGCTGGCAGTTAAACACCAAGTAGGTAATTATAAGTAAGCCCGTTTTTTCACCTCAACGCGGGGCTTCTTTGTATTAAACCGGGAAATATGATTTCCCGTTGAACGTCAGTAACGCAAGTACACCCAATTTGTGCACTGGCTATTGCTGCATGTAAATAAGCACTCATACATTTTTGTAATTATTTTGTGCAGTGTAACAGTGACTAAAGATAGCCAAATGATGTTGCTGTACACTATGGAAGTGCAAATTTTACAAAAGTGCCCATACACAGCCAGCAAAGAACAATGGTGCACCAAATTTACACCTCCACATGGTTGGTTCTGTTGGGTGTTTCTAAAGGCGTAATTTCTATTCGCACTCCCTCTCAATCTACAAAGACCTTACAAGCCGCTGGGAAACGGGAAGCAGAAGAGTCAACTGCGAAATCGTATGTAACAAACCAAGCATGGCTGGGCGTTACAATTTTTTTTGCAAAATTTAAAACGCTTTAGGCTCAAAGTTAATTGTTTTATTGGGGAGAGGTGCGATCAGTGTAGCAATGTACCGGGTCGCTATTTAAATGAGTTTTACCATAACGTTGGATGAGGACGCTTAGTACAGCCCGCCTTCTCGGCTAGATGGCATTTGACGATATTTGTGATCGAATGTGCGCACGCTTTCTCAAAAGCTCATGTCGTGTTGGGTTTCAACGTATGCGAAGTTACGTGTACTTACTAGAACTACCCAATGTTAACCAAGCAAATATCATTTGATTTATCCGTTGAAGATACTAAAGTTTAATTTGGCGGTAATTTTTATTCCTTCTTCTATTGGCTGGGAACATATGAAATGGGTGTTTTCTGTCTAATTTTGGCCACAGATTCATTTCCACATAAATGCGCGAAATTTGTATTTAATTCTTTTTAAAAATGTGGTTATTCCGTCATCGTAGTATGAAATTATATTTATGATATGGATGGGAAAATAGACAACATCACTAAAACCACTTGGTAGCATCAGTATATTTTTATAGCACTTTTTTCGGTGAAAATATTTTTCTTATTTTAAAAGGTTTTCCTAACTCCAAAAGTGAAACCTTTTTTTCATTAAATAGAAGGCGATGACTGGTCGTTGGGAAAAAGACCATTATTGCTGATTTCAATTGAATATGCATCAAATAATTAGTTAAATATAATGGGTTCTAACACACTGAATACTTCCGGGATAACGGTTAATGCAAATAACTTACGGAAGCGCTGTTTTTAATCTGATTCAATGTTTTGTAATTTTCCGTGGCGCCATATATATTCCTCGTGTCTTTCATAACTAAATTTAATTTAATCCCAATATAGGTTTCATAGCCAGAATGTCCCCTAAATAAGTCGATTTAATATTGATGACTAAATCTTATCGAACCTATTTAATTTCTTCCACCTAAGCTGCAAATTTTGGCAATTATATTAACGAAGTATTTACGTTAATCTGTTGCAATATTTTCAGCGTCTTGACAAATATGGGATTTGTTTTTCGTCGCAAAGATGTTTTTTATCAGTCGCGGTTGGCAAACATTTAGCGCAAACCATTTCTAATCGTTCCATGCTTTTTTTATTTTCCCTAGCGATATGCTTACCAGTTTAGGTTCCATTTAACAATGGAGTTTATTTCACCAGTCTAAAAAATTACCTTACAATGCAATTATCTCCGGAAGGCACCGTATTAAATGGAATTCTGCCTAGCGTTTTGCATTAATGGAAGTTATGGTGGCCCATATTGTTCTAGAAACCGAAAATTGTCGAATTAGTTAGGCAGTAATTGCACCTGATGAATGTGACCTAGGGCGAGAGGTTTCGCCACAACTGTACGATGGTGGAGTTCGAGAAAAATCCATCGTTGGCTGCTGCATTGAGATGAGGGGTAGGTGCCTGTAGAATACGCCATTCCCTCCAGAGCTGAAAGAAAAAGAGAACGTTAAAGTTGGAGTTTATTTTTCAAATTTAACTAAACCCCCCATTTTAAATGGAACATCATCATTTGAATATCCAATTTACAGTAAAAGGTCTGCTATTTTTAGCATTTTGTTGAACGCTTGGCTATTGACGATATGTGGTTTCAACAAGACCGTACAACATTCCATACAGAATTTATTGCCAACGAAATTCTGAAGTAATTTTGCCGCCAAGATGGTCGGATTTAACGCGAGGCCATCTCAAAGAGATTTTTGATGCAAATTAATCAGACAAAATTGAATTATCGAAGGAAAACAATTCGTGCGAAATTGGCGTCATATGCCGATTTCGCATCGTAGATTTCACCAAACGACTCAAAATATGCAATCTATTATTTATCATGAATTTACTATAGACCTTCTATTAAAAAAGATGATTATATTCCATTCTAAATGGGTGTTAGAATTTAATTTGAAAAGGGCATTCGCCCTTGAAGTATGATGAACTAATCGTTTCCGTGGATGGTTTGATCATATGCTCGAAAGTTGACAAAACTGACTTGTACTCCAAGATGCCTTCGTCAGTACTCAGACTCTTTTTTCGAGAGAATTCCACCGTCCTGCCAAGGTCAATCTGATCCAGCATCATTCGTGCCACACCCATGACCACACGGAACTGGAGCGGGAGATTGAAGGAAGAAGCAATGTATCAAAACACTTATCGAATTCAAAATTTACGTTTGTCTCCACCCGTGGCAATAAATGGCTAAATTTCGGTAACCTCAAAATAAAACCCCGAGTCTAACATAATTGAACTTCAAGAGGGTCACGATGTCGAGTAACTGTTGTCGGCGCATGTGATATTGGCTTCTGAGTGAGGTCATCGTTGGGTGCGAATTGATAGGTCGACCAGACAAAGGAGGTCGAGTCAGTCGAGTTCGAAAAGGTTATTGCTGGTACGCAAACGGTGTTTCCTTGGTAAACCCTCCATTAAGAAGACATCACATACCTCAACCAGTGCCTGTGGTACTTTGTACTGCAAAACGGAATTTTTGCGTATTATTCCAAGACAAAACTGTGCTACGTCTCTCGTACCAACCTCTTCGAACCCGAAAGGCTCGTTGACAGATACGGTCTCATTCTTCCACGGTGGAAAATTTCATTTATTCCTTCGTTTAAGTTGGGGTTAAGGGTGAAACCTGTTGTTTCTCCAAGAAAGCTCCAGGAGAAACATTTATTTCGCCCGAATTACTTAAATATGCTTAATTGGCTAAGTTATAATTTCAATCGCAAATGAAGAGACATTTCATTGATCGTTATCTTTTTGCGTCCTAGTCTCCAATTTGCCGATTCAATTGCACCGATTATTCAGATAAGCATTTAGTTGTTGTTGTAAATCGCAGGAAAATAACGTCTTGGACCTGAATAGAACTCATGAAGCCAAATTTGTTAAGGTTTTCTTAGCCCACTGTGGCTGTCTGTAGAGGTATCAGCAATTATGAAATTTATTGACACGGGTCTCACCATGCGCTGTGTACCAAATGAACAGCATGTAACACGGGAAGAAGTTAAAATGATAAAAAAAAACTACATTTTGTTCAGTATGGGCGTGCTCATCAAGCCCGGAACAAATCTTATGATCTACGATGATCGACGTAATGTTTGAACATATTCATCCGATTTTACATTTTCGAACCGTTTTGCCCATGTCCTTTTGTGAAAAACCATAGGCCGCCAAAAAGACGACGTTCTCACTAAAATCTATTTTCATCACCCATCTGCGACTGAAACAGTATAATATTTCAAATGAACTTGAATGTGTGCTACTTAATTCTTCGACCGCTTTATGTCAATCCTAATGCCAACCATGCTACGACGTAAACGACTCGCATCGGTAGACACGAAAGCCCGCAACAGAAGCCTTTTTGTCAAACAATCACATACCATCCTCGACCGCTTTATGTCAATCCTAATGCCAACCAAGCTACGACGCATACGACTCGCATCGGTAGACACGAACGTCCGCAACAGAAGCCTTTTTCAAACAATCACATACTATACTCGACCGCTTTATGTCAATCCTAATGCCAACCATGCTACGACGCATACGACTCGCATCGGTAGACACGAAAGCCCGCAACAGAAGCCTTTTTGTCAAACAATCACATACCATCCTCGAATTCTTTGTGTACAATCCTAATGCCAACCATGCTACGACGCATACGACTCGCATCGGTAGACACGAAAGCCCGCAACAGAAGCCTTTTTGTCAAACAATCACATACTATACTCGACCGCTTTGTGTCAATCCTAATGCCAACCATGCTACGACGCATACGACTCGCATCGGTAGACATGAAAGCCCGCAACAGAAGCCTTTTTGTCAAACAATCACATACTATCCTCGACCGCTTTATGTCAATCCTAATGCCAACCATGCTACGACGCATACGACTCGCATCGGTAGACACGAAAGCCCGCAACAGAAGCCTTTTTGTCAAACAATCACATACTATCCTCGACCGCTTTATGTCAATCCTAATGCCAACCATGCTACGACGCATACGACTCGCATCGGTAGACACGAAAGCCCGCAACAGAAGCCTTTTTGTCAAACAATCACATACCATCCTCGACCGCTTTATGTCAATCCTAATGCCAACCATGCTACGACGCATACGACTCGCATCGGTAGACACGAAAGCCCGCAACAGAAGCCTTTTTGTCAAACAATCACATACTATCCTCGACCGCTTTATGTCAATCCTAATGCCAACCATGCTACGACGCATACGACTCGCATCGGTAGACACGAAAGCCCGCAACAGAAGCCTTTTTGTCAAACAATCACATACTATCCTCGACCGCTTTGTGTCAATCCTAATGCCAACCATGCTACGACGCATACGACTCGCATCGGTAGACACGAAAGCCCGCAACAGAAGCCTTTTTGTCAAACAATCACATACTATCCTCGACCGCTTTATGTCAATCCTAATGCCAACCATGCTACGACGCATACGACTCGCATCGGTAGACACGAAAGCCCGCAACAGAAGCCTTTTTGTCAAACAATCACATACTATCCTCGACCGCTTTATGTCAATCCTAATGCCAACCATGCTACGACGCATACGACTCGCATCGGTAGACACGAAAGCCCGCAACAGAAGCCTTTTTGTCAAACAATCACATACCATCCTCGACCGCTTTATGTCAATCCTAATGCCAACCATGCTACGACGCATACGACTCGCATCGGTAGACACGAAAGCCCGCAACAGAAGCCTTTTTGTCAAACAATCACATACTATCCTCGACCGCTTTATGTCAATCCTAATGCCAACCATGCTACGACGCATACGACTCGCATCGGTAGACACGAAAGCCCGCAACAGAAGCCTTTTTGTCAAACAATCACATACCATCCTCGACCGCTTTATGTCAATCCTAATGCCAACCATGCTACGACGCATACGACTCGCATCGGTAGACACGAAAGCCCGCAACAGAAGCCTTTTTGTCAAACAATCACATACTATACTCGACCGCTTTATGTCAATCCTAATGCCAACCATGCTACGACGCATACGACTCGCATCGGTAGACACGAAAGCCCGCAACAGAAGCCTTTTTGTCAAACAATCACATACTATCCTCGACCGCTTTATGTCAATCCTAATGCCAACCATGCTACGACGCATACGACTCGCATCGGTAGACACGAAAGCCCGCAACAGAAGCCTTTTTGTCAAACAATCACATACTATCCTCGACCGCTTTATGTCAATCCTAATGCCAACCATGCTACGACGCATACGACTCGCATCGGTAGACACGAAAGCCCGCAACAGAAGCCTTTTTGTCAAACAATCACATACTATCCTCGACCGCTTTGTGTCAATCCTAATGCCAACCATGCTACGACGCATACGACTCGCATCGGTAGACACGAAAGCCCGCAACAGAAGCCTTTTTGTCAAACAATCACATACTATACTCGACCGCTTTATGTCAATCCTAATGCCAACCATGCTACGACGCATACGACTCGCATCGGTAGACACGAAAGCCCGCAACAGAAGCCTTTTTGTCAAACAATCACATACTATCCTCGACCGCTTTATGTCAATCCTAATGCCAACCATGCTACGACGCATACGACTCGCATCGGTAGACACGAAAGCCCGCAACAGAAGCCTTTTTGTCAAACAATCACATACTATCCTCGACCGCTTTATGTCAATCCTAATGCCAACCATGCTACGACGCATACGACTCGCATCGGTAGACACGAAAGCCCGCAACAGAAGCCTTTTTGTCAAACAATCACATACTATCCTCGACCGCTTTATGTCAATCCTAATGCCAACCATGCTACGACGCATACGACTCGCATCGGTAGACACGAAAGCCCGCAACAGAAGCCTTTTTGTCAAACAATCACATACTATCCTCGACCGCTTTGTGTCAATCCTAATGCCAACCATGCTACGACGCATACGACTCGCATCGGTAGACACGAAAGCCCGCAACAGAAGCCTTTTTGTCAAACAATCACATACTATCCTCGACCGCTTTGTGTCAATCCTAATGCCAACCATGCTACGACGCATACGACTCGCATCGGTAGACACGAAAGCCCGCAACAGAAGCCTTTTTGTCAAACAATCACATACCATCCTCGACCGCTTTATGTCAATCCTAATGCCAACCATGCTACGACGCATACGACTCGCATCGGTAGACACGAAAGCCCGCAACAGAAGCCTTTTTGTCAAACAATCACATACTATCCTCGACCGCTTTATGTCAATCCTAATGCCAACCATGCTACGACGCATACGACTCGCATCGGTAGACACGAAAGCCCGCAACAGAAGCCTTTTTGTCAAACAATCACATACTATCCTCGACCGCTTTATGTCAATCCTAATGCCAACCATGCTACGACGCATACGACTCGCATCGGTAGACACGAAAGCCCGCAACAGAAGCCTTTTTGTCAAACAATCACATACCATCCTCGACCGCTTTATGTCAATCCTAATGCCAACCATGCTACGACGCATACGACTCGCATCGGTAGACACGAAAGCCCGCAACAGAAGCCTTTTTGTCAAACAATCACATACCATCCTCGACCGCTTTATGTCAATCCTAATGCCAACCATGCTACGACGCATACGACTCGCATCGGTAGACACGAAAGCCCGCAACAGAAGCCTTTTTGTCAAACAATCACATACCATCCTCGACCGCTTTATGTCAATCCTAATGCCAACCATGCTACGACGCATACGACTCGCATCGGTAGACACGAAAGCCCGCAACAGAAGCCTTTTTGTCAAACAATCACATACTATCCTCGACCGCTTTGTGTCAATCCTAATGCCAACCATGCTACGACGCATACGACTCGCATCGGTAGACACGAAAGCCCGCAACAGAAGCCTTTTTGTCAAACAATCACATACTATCCTCGACCGCTTTGTGTCAATCCTAATGCCAACCATGCTACGACGCATACGACTCGCATCTGTAGACACGAAAACCAGGCTACATGATTTTTGTCATCTTCACCTCAGACAACGATAGAAAAACCTTTTACAATAATGTGCCATCCTCGCCCGATTTTGGTCAATCCGAACTTCAACCCTGCTACAATGTAATGGACTCGCATCGGACGACACGAACGTTCCTGAACGTGTTGCAAGTTCTTTGGCACCAATTTCGCTAGATAATATCCAATCGATTTACCGTCTTCCGCGAGGCCTGAGAGGAGTCTCCCCTCCTGAACCTCGCTGAATTCGCCACCAAGTACTCTTTATTGTATCTCTTCCCCTATCAACGAAGAGTCTAAGGAGGGAGCCATGTAGTGACCTTAAATTGTGTTTATTTATGTCCCACGCATGACATCCATTATACTGGCACCCCACCGCATGCTGTGACCTTAACGTGGATAAATTAAGACAACATCGACGACCCTTGGCCGGCCCAGACTTTTGACCACGACACGCCCCACGTGTGTCCAGACAGGACTCGCCTGCAGCGGGCGCTAAGCATCGCGCCTTGTCGGCGTTTTCGGCCCTGGTAGGGCCCTAACCATTGTTTGAATAATAAACTACATTATTCATTCCCGACCTTCGTCTTTGGCCATCGTGCTATTCTGATTTTTGGGCCACGAAGTCTTCGAATTACAATATTGGCATTGTTCGCCGTTATTCCATGGATATGAGTGACTGGCCAAACACTATAACGAAATGCACCGACTAGTCAATATTAAAATGCAATCAGCCTATTTTTCCTTGACCAATTGCGTATTGAAAGCCCATGTCTTTTTTCCAACACGAAATCTCGAGAAGTGACTTAAAATTCCCGTTTCTCGTAACCTTAAATTACATTATTATGCTCTCTAATTGTGTGACTTCTATTTTTAATGAGGCTGAATTACACGCCTAAATCCACACAATTTGTTATGGTCAATTGTTCAAAGTAAAAGCATCAATAGTTCTCAGAACTCTGAAAACTTTGACTTTTTATCCCACTCTGCAACTAATATGAAATTCTCACGATATTTCCGTACTATCGGCTACGTCTGGCTATATTTGACAAACCAGCCTTGGTTTTGGTAAACTGACTGGAGATTTGAACCCCCAACCGATAAAACATCGAGCCACAACTCGTTTGGTGATGCTTGCATCTTTTATCTAAACTGGCAGTACGAATAAACATACGGACATTTATAAATTCGACCAAATAAGTGATTTCGTTCCTCGAATCGGCTTTGCCGATAAAGAAAATTGGGCTTTCAATAAATGACTTTGGGAAATGCCCATTGGTTGTTCACCTGCCTGAACTGTAATCACTTTATTAAAGTGACTTTCGGCATTTTAAATTATAAGTGAAACTGTCTCCGTCATCCCCATCTTGTGATTGGCTCCCATACACCGATTTAGCCTAAGCGAATTTTAAAGAAGCAATAAAGATTTTGTAGCCAATAACATACCTCCATTAAACTTAATTTTTTTGAAACGAGTATAGGCATGAGGCAGGGAAATAGCTTCGAGGCAATCAGGTTGTAGGAAACATTGAATTTTCGGTTGCAGATAACTTTCCGGAAAATGCCTAAAACATTAATCAATCAATTGTTATTGTCAACTTAATTGTTACTTTCCATTGATGAGGTCAAAAATCAATGAACATGAGTAAATGAAGAAGAAATTAAATTAAAATATGGCGTACGGATAGTATTAAAGGACTACCTATTGTTAGTGGTTTTGGATAGGGCTGCCTTTCAATGGCCGCCATTTCCCGTTTGCCAAACTTTATATACTTCGTTGGTTAAATTGGCCTTTCTTGCTAATTTACCTTGATGTTACTTCTTTTATTCTTCTTAACTTATTCTGCATTTTTTACGTATAATTGTGACGTCCTGTAACATGTTTGTTTATTGTAAATTTTAATGCTGAAAGTTTGGTCCTCGTGACCTTAATAAAGCGATTATTATTATTATTATTAGTTCTGTTTCATTAGCTTTCTCGGTTGGCCTATTGCCCATTTGATTGGTTCTGTGGGTGTCTGCACACCCAACACGCATTGTGCCAAGATTTTGTTGATGTGGGAAGCATTTCTATTAATCGCCCCCATGCCGTGCCTAGCGGTCATTTAAGGTCACGCGCTTCCATAAAAAAAACGCCCACGCATTTTTCCTATTGACCTCTTCGTAGATGCCAAATTACAATCGTCAATAAATAAGGCTGTTAAAGTAATTTCTCCCGAAAATATTTGTCTTCCGTGTTCTGGTCCGTGGGGACTCACAGTGGTCAATTACTCCAGACAAAATACGATGTCTCTGATCCTCTGGGCGATATGGAAAATTTATGTGGAAATTTTCTTCTGCGAGCTCGTGTTTTTCAGTGGGGGACAATTTTCGTTTACTTGGAATTCATGCACATCATTCTGTGATGTGGTACGATGCCTCATTTTTTCATATCGCGGTAACTTATAGAAACCGATTATTTCGGATCTCCTCCACGCGATAAAACCTGCTTCCACGAGGTGTGTGTGTGTGAGTGAGTCGAACCAATGCGATGCAACCTTTGCTGTAGGTGAGTCTCTGGTTGGCTCTTTCGGCAGGTCGTTGTTAGCACTCTCGCTCTGTTGGTGAGGGACCCAGGTTCAATTCCCAGGTAGTCAGGCTACCTCGGTTTGTACTTGGGACGCCACCTTCCCCAGGAACCACAAGGCAACCCCCCTAGGAAGCCTACTTATCCTCTGAAGCAACAGATAGCCGCCAGCTATTGATTTTTTTGGAAATCGTGAACTGGAAGGTGAAATTAAATATCCCTGTAGAAGAAGATGCACGAAGGTCCTACCTGCCACATTGAGGGTGACGTCAACATCAGCCTTAGGCATGCCTGAGAGGAAGCCTAGAAGGTCTTTGGACACAAACGGGGGTCGGCAGTGTAATATGAGGATATCAATGCAATCCAGCATCGCGTTCTGGATCTACAATTAGTAATTTTGTAGCGTAAACGAGGCCAAAAGCATTAAAATGTGCAAAAAACACAAAACCGATACTTTTTAAGCGATAAAATGATTCATCCAGAGGGTCCGTTTTGGAATATTGTAAATTTCTCTGGCATCTTCCAACTTTGTCCTTGCTCGGTGTTTAAATTAACCGTTTAACCATCAATTATTAGTAGAAAATGTTAAAAATCCCGTGTAAATAACATGGTCTATCGACGCATAAAACGTTAAGTGATTTATTTAGATAAATATTTCAAATAAAAACAAAAAAACAGCGGTATTTGAACTTCCGAGCGTGAAAATAGCCCATGGGAGTAACAACACCTTTAGTGGTTTTGATTTACAGACATAAACATCTAGTCTCTTTATCCGAGCATTTTATACCCCTGAGATATTAAAGACAAAACAACAAAAAGATGCAAACGGATCATTTGTAAATGCATTTACGAAAATAAAAGACGAATTTAATAACTAAGTATAACGCATGACAATTTAATGCATAGCCGGGATTACGTGGGGTTCCCGAGCATTGCATAGCATTTACTGACTAAGTGCCACAACATTTGATGTACACTAAGAGCAAATTGTTATTTTGTCTATTTGGCTACATTGATCTCCACGGAAATTCCATCTCGCCAAGAATTAATGTACGAAATCCACAATTCCAAAATCGTGGAGATTTTAAGAGCTTATACGTATGTTTATTTGATTTCTTTTCAGAATGTTTTTTTTTCAACAGGAATTTTCGAATGACAGGAGTTGTCGAATCAACTTCAACCAATACAATTTTGACTCATTGTCATTTAGGCAGCCATTCAACTATTTTAACATTTCTGCTGGAACCGTGTGTCAAATAAATTGCTCCCTTGCAAAAAAACATAAAATCAACCAGGTCCTGACTTTTCGTTTTTTAATATCCCATGTGCTCGGATGTCCGAACGAAAAACAACAGTTGTTGGATTAAGTAATCTTGTTTAAAATGCCCGAATAAGAGGCTCATTTCAATAATCATAATAATGCTATTAGCTTAATCACGGTCACGAGGACCAAAGATGTCGGCATTAAAATTAACAACAAACAACAATGATACAGGTAGTTGCGATTATTAGAAGAAGACGCAGAATTAATAAACAAGGATGCACGGCATTACGAGGTTAAGTTGCAAGAAAGGCGAATTATACCCCACGAAGTGTATAAGGTATAACAAACTCGTAAAGGCTGTCACCGACGAGTGTCAACAAAAAAAGGTTATGTCGGTTTGCCCATGATATTGTACAAGATAGGAGGGGTATGGGTGATTGCAGACCGATCCCTCAAATGTTACTTTGAAAGGATTAGATTGTTTTAGCTCACTTATTAGGAAGTCAGGGAGGGGATTGTTCAGGTCATAGATTTGGATCACAAACCGGACATTCACGCAAACGAAACCAAGCGATGTTGAAGACATAGGCTAATTGATATATTTAAACCCCTACAACATTTGTTAAATTAACAAACCACCGAATGCGCCGTCAGATGGTCAAACCTGTCTCGTAAAGAACGCCAACTCTAGGTTATTCAAGGATCATTATTCTGCCCTTCGCATCTTCATCACACCCAGAACTGTGAATTTAATTTTCTAGAGTACCGCGAAATCAGCTGACGGCGCAATTATGTGCAAATAGGAAATCCGGGCGATTTGGAATTCGAAGAACATATCTATTTTCTGGTACATTGAAACGGCAGTTGGACTGAAGATCAACTAATAATCTCGGCGTGCACCTAACACAACTACTAGTCATTTATATGCCAACGCGACGTCACATTAATGAAGCCGGTTCATCCGCTTGCTGGAGATAGCGGAAAAGAAAATCCCCACGATTACCACCACAGTATAGATTAACTTCACTTGAAACAAGCCTTCGTATAACAAATGCACAGATCATATGATTGTATCTCATGCTTAATGGTCCAGCGTTGGATTGGTTCGCCGACCACGATTTCTGTGATCCCAAATATTGTCACTCCGACAATTGTTTAGCGGAATTCGGCGTCCCATAAATGCAAATTCGTTGTATGCGATGCCAGGTCTGCGACTTCAAGACATGTCCTACTGTTAGGCAGCGTCTTCAATCGATTACCATCGATTTAAACTTCATCAAACGTCCCCTTTAGGCATCCGTTGGATATTAGATGCGCCTCACCCACCCAAAGTCTCCCTGAATGCCAAAAACTTCGATGCGAAGACCTTAAATTACTTACAAGGGACGATTCGGGGTTGTCTTCAATGGCCGCCTTGAGACGGGGAAATACGTGTGTCTCGATATCCTCTGGGCCTAGGTAGGCATGGAGAACGTTTATCGTGTTGCGTACAGTGTCCTAAAATAGCACAGAGGAGACCACATGCATAAATAGAAGGTGGTGTCTTAATGAAGTTCACTTAGAAGTCTATTCAATTCTATTTGAATTCAATTTTCCTTAATTAAATCTGTCATGTAGGTAACTTGAATTAAAATTTTGTACCAATTAAAAGGGACATGCTTAATTCTGATTTGCTTTTCTGGATGGCCAAAGATTAAATAATTAAATGATCTTTTGTTGAAATAATATTACAAATTATTTAGTCCAGTGCTATTATTTGTTGGAGATGAGTGGGTAAATTTGCTGGTTACGTTTAGCATCAGTTAAATGTCTAGTCTATGCGTCTGAATTATGATTGGGTTATGTTACTTTCTAAGCTTACGAGAGATTTTCTGCTGGACATTTTTATGCAGCTGCTTATGTCGGGAAGAACAGTCTCCAAGATTTCTTCCGTTGAGAGGTACTTAATGAAGAATTCCACAAGATCCAACGCTACCAGTGTTGTCTACAATTAACGATAGACAATAATCGATCGACAAAATGCGGAAACGTTTGCTACCTATATCTGTTTATAGTAAATAATGATTAATTTCCGAATGCCTACATGGGCACTGAAATTGGTTGGGGGATGGTTGTGATTGCTCGTTTTCGCTTATCGTTTAGTTATATTTGTGGGCTTCGTAGAAGTTTAGACAGAAACTTCAAAATAAGGATTGGTGTGATGCCCAGGTTTCGTTCTTACAGGTGGATTCTCTGATTAGACGCCATCGTAATCGAAGCAGATTTAGACGAAAGACATCAAATTAAGTCAAATTTACTACTTTATTGAACAAATTAGACTTTTAAATAGAGAGAAATGGCTTTCGAGTTTTCTGACGATTAGGCAAATAGTTTTGTTCAATTCTTTATCAGATAAAGTCGTTTTTTTCTATTTTATATGCATCCCCTCATAAACACAACTATCTCACCGTAACACTAGTCGTATTCGTTTTATTTGGTACATTTACAATATTTATCTCTTGAGCTTGTCACTTATTAGTACAACTAAATTTTATTCTTAAAGTACAATCATTTTTGCCGACTACGGTACAATTTTATTGATTATAAACAGCTGTTTTCAAAAGTAATCAGTAGACTTCAATACGTCTACTAACAACATGAATGCTTCGCCAGACAGGCGCATTTTAAAATAATAAGATAGACACACATTAGTTAAAAACATCAATTATCGATGGATTGGAATCTCCGCTTGGAAGAAGAGGACCCCTCTGCGGTGATGAACCCATGCAGATTCTTGAAATCATCTTCAACACGCCCGAAGAGATGGTACAAGATGTCGCTGAATCATCTCACACTTGACCGTCGAATTGGTCGGACGCGAAACCCAGACAGGTTACGTTTCGCATGACGCAGCCGGTTTCAGTAATGAAGCTTGAAAGCATCGCGGTGCAAGTTTTCTTCAACTAACCTGTTTGCTCTTTGGGGTTTTTAGAACGGAACACAGACGAGGGCGGAGGAAGATGTCAAAGTCGCCCTTTTCAGCAACGTGTGCAGTCGCCAGGATTGACGGTAAAATGAAGGACTGCAGGTCGGGGTTCTTGTCATACCAACCCCACAGAACTGGAAGCACCTTCTGGTACCTAAAGGCCTAAATGAACACACCATGTCTTAATGAACCAATCGAAACGAGCAAGAAAGCGACGAAAGCCCAGACAAAACGGCACTCATTTAACGGTCACAAAATGCATCATTCCGACAACTAACTTCGTTTGGTTTGCGAACCTCAAACAACCATTCTTGGACCATAAAATATTCACATTCTCCGCCTCGGCAGCCTGGGACGTCTCTAAGGTTGCTTTTTATGGAAAAATGGCTTTCTACCCAGTGCTCTTGACGCAATGTACATTAATATTAAAGGTGGCATCCTGGTGTTTCTGAAGCATAAATGGCGGTGACCATTCACTATTTGGAAGCTGCCTGAAAATGCTTAAATGCAACTGGTTGACCTGACGATAAATCATTAGTCAGAAGAAGCTGTTTATTGATTATCACAATTCTTTATTCGGCCGCTTTATAACTGCATTATAATCAAATAATGGATTGATTTTTACTTCTTGGTGGATTCAATAATTCATCTCTTTTGACGATCGAAACGTCCTTATTTTAGGTCCCTTAGCTATCGATTTAATAAATTAAGTGGTGGATAGTTGCGCTTGGGTATTACCTCATCGAATTCAGGAATTGCTTTTGCAAAGCGATTGAAAAATTCTTTTTTCTGATTTTGAGATCGGTTTGAGAGTGTGAGTAGGCCTTCATAGGAGAGAAGTGCAGGTTCATTGAACAGTTTGAGCTGAAAGGCGACAATCACATCATACTTTAATGAAACTTTTCTTATTAAAAAAATCAATCGATTTCTAAAAGTGCTAATAAATATACTCATCGAAGTTTACTTTTACCGGTTTCCGGGATATTTCGGTGATTTTCGGACTATTTTACAATTAGAAGCGTCGAATGGCGCTGCTTCTTGTTCTTGCCTCGTGCGACACTGCGGATTCGCCGTCTCCATGGCAACGCCCATGAAGCCAGTGTCTCCAGGGTGTCGATTTGGACGCCGCCACCACCTGTACCCCTACGCAGGAATCCTCATGCAAATCTTTTCCTTGTCGTTTGTGGCCAAAGGTCGGAGGTCATGCGACATCTAGCCATGGCAGCGGGTGCCTTTGTCAAGACAATTCGTCAGGGCCTCGTTGAGCCAGGTCTGATCAATCGAATAATCCAGTTGTCCTTCGAGGACGCCGATGACGAAGGCCAAACGGACCCCAAGGCCGTTGGGTTCAAGGCCACTTTACTGGCAAATACCCACCGCTCATTCGTCGATTTCATGGTCGACATGCTCAACTATCAGGAGTAAGCAGTCGCATTCCCTTTTTATGCCATGGGAATCGGACATTGGAATCCGGTCGCGACATCCATAAAGTCGGTACCTAAAAGGGGTAAAATCGATGCCGCGGTGTTGTCGCAGAGTCTCAGGGCTGCCCCAATCGCGTCACGGGATTTTATTTGCAGGCTCTCTCTTTGCTGGCCACGTCTATGCTGCACGTCTTCCTCCTCCTCTTCTTCTTTGGGGCTGCTAGCTCCTACCAGAGGCTGAGGCGGCTTCAAGGATGCCACGAATCGTTGCCGCCCAAGCACGGCTGTCAGAGGCAGCCAGGTCAGAACAGATGCAGTTATGTTTTCGCAGTGACGCATCGGCCCCGCAACGCACTCTAAGGGGCAAGGCTGATGAGGGCTAAACAGCTTCTCCGCGTTTGAAAATCGCCGCCTCATTTCGTAGTTCGAGAGCTTGTCGCGCCAGTCCGCTTCCAGGATTCTTCGCCGATACAAGTTATCAAATACTTATAATTTCCTTGCTTCTTCGACACTCGGTGGCCAGATTTCACAGCCGTTTGTAAGGATGGGTCGGATAGTGGCGCGATCGACACGAATCTTAATCTCTTTGTACCTAGCTGTTGGAACGCGTTCCTGGCGCTGTCGACTCGTAGTTAGACCTCCTCCTTCGCTTAGCCATCCGGGAGTATTGTAGAGGCCAGTTATTTGAAGGCTGGGACATATTAGACCGGCGAATCATTGATGTAAATTGGTTTGGAGTGGTATTAGGAGCATGTCGAGAAAACTTTGCTCGGTTGTTTATTCGGGTAAGTACCGATTGCAGGGCACTATATAGGTATCTCCCATCATCATAATCATCATCATCATCTCCCATCTCATCAGCGAACTCCAGCTCGCCGATTGAAAGGTACCAGGTCACTTGTATGCCGTTGTAATGAGCGAGGGCTTGTTTCATCCAAAACTTCACCAACCAGGTGGCCTCCAGACGTGGAACTCGGGCTCTTAAATTCCGGAGGTTAAAGCCGCCGGATTCCACGTGCTTGAATTCCAGAAGCACGGCATATTTTCGTGGTCTTACATGGGAGTTTAATCCAAGGTCTCACACTAAACAGAACAAGATTCTAACGGAAACTCCATCGGACGATCTATCCATTGATAAGTAAAAAATACGGTATTCAATAGAAACTCGTAAACACAGACACATTTTAATTGTAGCGGATTAGATTTATACAGAGCACGGTTAGTCTGTTTAATTTTTAACTGTGTGGACATGACCACACCCACACAATTAAAGAGTTTGTATGAAAGAATGAAGTTTAATACCTGCTGTTAGTGGTTTGATAAAAAAATAGATGAACAAGCGAAATACAAGGAAAATACTCCGATTCGATATTTGGATGTTAAATTTTGAATTTTATGGTCGAGTACGACAAATTATAAGTAATTTGGTTGTATAGTTGCCAAAAGAGATTACCGGTTTCGTGATTGAATTGTTCTACAACCCCACTGGCTATTGACAAGATACTTCTTCGCGAAAAGAATGTCTTATTGTTGTTTACCAATTTCGGCGAGATGGACGAAAAAAATATTATCTGTATCTAAGAGGAAAGGGTATTGTGTGTGGATATTTGTTTTTTAAATACCTCAAGAGTTGGTCAAAGCTACCTCAAGAAACCTTCATTTCTGTCAAATTCATTAGAGACGCTAAAATTCTACGTTTTACATATTTGAAAATTAGTACCGCTATCTAAGCGTCTTTAAGGCCCAATAATTTGTGTACACATTACATTAATCGTGGTAGGGCTCTTATAGGCCAATTTAAATTGTATCGATTGAATTTATCGATGCGTGGCTTCAGCTGTCTTTACGGGGTCTTTCAAGTTCGAGATAACTTTTCGAATTCAAATTAAACACCTTTTTTTAATGAAAAATCATCATTTTTTGTCGTCCCAATTATGCAAAAATGTTCCTTCATCTTCTCAACTTCTAACCAACTCCCCTCTACGATATTAATCAATAACGAGATAATGAAGTTCCATTGGAAGCGGTTAATAAATTGGAATTTGAAAATGAAACCCAAACTTTGAAAGACCTTTAAATTTTCGTTGTAATTCCGATTCCTGAAGTCATGACCCTGAATTCAGCTCAGTGTCGAAGCCGATGAAAATAGTACGGCTAATAATATTTCCATATCACCACATTTGCATCAGCAGTTAAGACAGTTTTCGCAGTTGTTTTTAAATCAAGGGCAGACATAATTCACAATAACAAAAACATCATCAAAATTACCAGAAGGTCTGCTGCATAAACGGAAGTTAAGCGGACGCCGCAGCCATTCAGGAAACGACATGGCACTGAAGAGAATGTCTCTGTAACACGATTGATCGACCGAAATCAACGTTTCCCGGTTTACCTCAATTCTCCGTGGCTAGGAACACTGGATGGAACACTAATGGATGCTGTTATTAGCCATGGCAATAAAGAACCTTGTTGGCGTTATTTCGGAAGACACTCTCGTCAAATTAAGGACTTGCAAATATAATTCAGCTTCAGTACATGAAATATGACGTGGCGTGTCAAAATGGTAAGAAGGTTGATCCTTGTTTGAGTCAGAATTGCCACCTAGGCAAAGTCAGTTACTGCTAAGGCCATAATTATTACATAGATGAATAAAAGCAATTTTTTAAGAGGACAGCTTTGTTATGGAAAAAATTAAGGGATTTCTTTGGGAAACTAACATATTTTCCTTGACTAGAATAACCTTTTTTTAATGTATTTAGCATTTTTATTAAGATGAGGTGCGTGTTTATGTTTTTTTGTTCCTGGTTGAGGTCGACTAGCTCAATGGTCTCGGCGATGTGGGACGCTGACGAATGTTCGAAAGCATCTTGGGGTCAAATAGGGATTTTTTTCAACGCTTCTGATCCTCATCAGACTTTACATTCATATCCAATCCTGCTCGCCTATCGATAATAAATCTTCCCCCACAATCTCTCCTCCTGTTCGCTCAATTCTGCCTCAGTATCAAGGTGCACTCTCACTCCTATTTTCTCCAGGTCTCCGAAGTTACGAGGACATTACATTTGGTGATAGCTGTGTTAAACGTGAAAGTAACCACGTTTTCGTACTTAAACGCCCTCTAGCACTTATAAAAACCCTAACAATATGCACCCATCTGAGCAACAACACGATCAGGATGCGTTCCAGACCCCACCCTTCGAGGGAAGAGCCATTCCCACGACATTATTCTCCCCTCCCGACATTTATTCCACAGGCTACACGCGCCAACCAGACTAGCAGGCACCTTTCCTCCTACAACACCTTGTACCGCCAACTCTTCGAATCCGCAAACCTCGTTATTTCACCTCACTCCGAGGCAATTAGGAATAATTACCTACTACATCGCATTGGCTGCCATTAAAAGGGGTTTTCTTCCGTTTGAGTTGCGATGGCGCTGTAGCGCTTTTCAATCAAATTCAGCATTTCATTGCTTTAATTATTTATTTAATCCCTGTCGCCTGCTACATTCTGTAATTTTGTTGCAATTTTAAACAAATTTCAAAGTTTTATGGCATTGGTTTTCCAAATTAGTCCCAAAACGCGCTCCACAATCGTTAAAAATCGGTGCATTCGGTTCCTCGTCGAGATGATGATAAAAATCGGTCCGCTTTTCCTTCCAGAGGCTTCGTGGATACCTGCACTACGATTCACGTGAATATTGTGCAGTCTGCTTCTCGAACCCCGTTTGCCTCACCAAAAAACGGCGAGCCACCTTTTGTCACACAAGGAGCACAGGCAGAATACAGTCTCTCTTCCCTGTTAATGCTCTCCTCAAGACATTCCGATTGCAGGTTAGGTTGTGCTGTTAATGCAAACTGGAACTCACCAATGCGAGTAATTGAGCCGTCGGGCGTTCTCTGACGTCTTGGCTGATCATTTTGCGCACCGGTTCCACCAGGGCCCTCGGCATTCCCTCACCAATGGCCGTGAACCTTTGGGGAATCTAAAGATAGACAGTGCTACTGTTAACCTAAGTTATGAAACTTGGTGTACTAGAGCACGATGGTAATAACATCGATCTGTCGAAGCATTAATTTCTATAAAACGGTCGTCTTTAATCGAATGGGGAAGGTTGTTGTGGTCCTTGAAGCGACGTATTTCGTGATCATCGCCTAAAATGCCTCTGGTATTGAGGTATTTCACGCAAATCTCGTGGTAATTGCTATCGTTTGGTCTCCTAATGGAATTCAACATTCACGGGGGTCTACTAGTGGCTGCCAGACTTTTTGATAGGTTGGCAAAAACTTTGGGCGTGGCCGAAGACTCAACTGTTCCCGCTAGCGACTGACTCGGTGTAAGAGATTAGGCGGTTCGAATGTGGTTCGGTTCTACAGGTTCTCTCAAATTCGCGTTTCTTTTAAAATTAATATTGTAAAATATAAAGTCAACAATTCATGAATAATGCATCGAAGGTTTCCCCGCGTGCATTGATATCGCTTCCTATGCCCCACAGCCAGCAAAAGAATCTATTTATTGCTCAGGAAATTCCAGGAAACAATAATCTCACGGAATTCTGAAGACATTTGGCCGCCATAATCGTCGGATTAAACGCAAGAATCGCAATTTGATATTGTTTACACAATTGGAGACCCGCATCTATATTTATTCATAAAGAGATAATGAATTTCTATTTAAAATTGGTTTTTATTTTGGATTCGATATAGCAACTCGAAATTGGAAGAGCCTACGTAGCAGGATCCCAGCTGCCTTGTAGACATCTTTTCATCTGGATGTTAGAGACTGCATTGCAAATGCTCATGTAGTGACCTTAAATGGTGTTTATTTATGTCCCATGCATGACATCCATTATACTGGCACCCAATTGGCTAACGCACACCACAGCGCATGCTGTGACATTAACGTGGATAAATTAAGACAACATCGACGACACTTAGCCGGCCCCCACTTTTTACCACGACACGCCCCACGTGTGTCCAGACAGGACTCGCCTGCAGCGGGCGCTAAGCATCGCGCCTTGTCGGCGTTTTCGGCCCAGGTCGGGCCCTAACTATTGTTTGAATAATAAACAATATTATTCATTCCCGACCTTCGTCTTTGGCCATCGTGCTATTCTGATTTTTGGGCCACGAAGTCTTCGAATTACCATACTCGTTCTGCAAGTGGTTTATCAATTTTGCGAATTCATTGAAATCTAGGATTTCAATCTTTAAAATAAATTTATTCCTCGTTGTCGTAAATAAACAAATATATTACGCAAAACAAGGCTAGAAGCACATGGCTTCCGAGGACAGATATTAAATAAATAAAACATTGACAATCGCTGCAAAGTGAGCCTTGTCACAATTGACTCAGTTATTAGGGATCTAATTGGAGCGAAGGAATTTGATCTAATTTACTTCCAAAATAACTTTAAATGACCCTTTTGAAGGTTGTGCCAAAGACACGCATTTACTCACAAAGATTAGTATCTAATCTATTAAAGAAGAAAATGGTTAAAAGCTTTCGCAAGATGCGCATACATGTTTATAGACTGCCATGGCAACCGTGTTAATGGACAAAGACGAGGCAATGGCGGTTTTTGTCTGAAATATTGTTATTTAGTGAAATCGACTTGCTTCATTGGTTCTTGTTACGACAATCAAAGGTTTTTGTAGCAAAATTAACGCACAATAAACACAATCTACAAGGGTTGTTAGGGAAACCTCTCGGATCACTCATTTGAGATTTCGACCAGTTAGATTTTTCAATCTAGAATGTAGTAATTGGATTTTACTGTTTCTAATTGCAGTCGTTTAACTTATTGTAACGTATTCCCCGTTACGTTTTGCTTGGACGGATGCGATAGACGTTCATGAATCGTTTCCTGTGAGTAAATCACTCAAATTGTGTTAAATCCCCGAAATATAATACCTTTCCTTTCAAAAGCAGACAGAACACAACCTTTAAATTCACCCACCTGCAATAAGTTAAGCACTTTCAGAAGAACAAAAATCGGTACGCTGAGCTGACAAATTTTCAATTTTGTCAATAACTATGTTCGAATGACTCATTTTGGAAACAAAAAACAACCACTTACTGTAGGAATGGCCTTGAGATAGTTGGCGATGTTTCCATCACATTGAATTAGGGGGGCGCCACCGTTGAAGAGATAACAGATGACGAGGCCGAAAGAGAAGATGTCGGCAATCGGCGACATGGCATGGTGAAGCTGAGCCTCCGGTGCTATGAAGTCCAGATCCGGCTGGAGATTGCGTCCTCCCTTGGGGTTGAATCCGATGAAGCTGGGTTTTTTCTGAAGTGAGCACAAGTCAACTGATTCCCTGTGTGTGTGTGCCCGTGTCAGTGTGGGGTGTACCGACTGCAAGAATGCGCTCAAACTCACATTCGCAGAATCAGAGAAGGGCTCCATCAAACTTAATCCACCCAGCTTCCACTGGGAGCAGACGGTGACGAAAATTGAGGTGGGGCAGATATTACAGTGCATCAAGTTTAGTGTGCCATGGAGGTATCGAAGAGCATCTGTAATCTTAAGGTTGAAAGGTGTTTTCTTAATTCATCAAAATTAATATCATCTTGGAATTTCAATTGAGGCTACATCTTTGCTTTAGCCATTGTCTTATTGCAGAAGGTGTCTTATTTGTTTACTAAGCAAAAACTGAGGACGATCAGAGTGATCTTTGGATTCAGAAATTCCCATCGGAAGCAAAGGCATAGCCGGAGACTGGCATCTGATAAAATCGACAACGGCTATCCGGAATTGCGTTCTTTTCAAAAACAATATTCTAATCAATTTTGCGAACTACGGTTTGTGGGTTGGGAAAGGAAGTTTCTCAAAGATTTAAATTAAAATGGATAAATATTATTAAACATGGATCGCAAATGATTACCTGAAACATTCCCAGGATGACTTCGAGTTCCATTCCAGGTTTCAGCTAAAATTTAAAGCAATCAATGTCTTTCAAAGTTATTACATGTTTGGTTTTTTCAAGCGAATAGATCAATTAGACTCGAAAAGGATGAAATAATCTTTTACATATCGTACTTTCTCGCAATGTTGGGTTATGAATACCAACCTTTCTTAAAACCTCAGAAATCTGTTAATTAATGTTCGAGGTAGGCTATTCAATAAAAAGACCATAACTTACTCCACCAGGACAGCTTTGTAGCACATTGTCGATGGTTCCGATAACGGGCTCAGAAATCCAAGATAGATAAAAACTATTTGGCAAAAAGACAATAAACAAACTTGTATTCCATGAAAATTTTGGATTTGTATAGTTCAGTTGAAACGTTCCAGGTTTGGGTTATATTTCAAAATCCAATTACCAAGCTATTTTGAATGAAACAGCATAATCGGGTTATTGATTTATATATTAGACGGTCTAAAATTTATAAATGGTAAATAATAAAGCAAAAATATCCACCCGTCTTCTCAGATAAAGATAATACAGTCTCGTCTTTGAGCGCCAATTACGCCGAATGTCAACAAACATTTGCAATATATTAATTATGATTCATGAATTGTGGGTCTTCGACCATTTGTATATCCAGAAATAAATAATGATAATGTAGAAGTAGTGAACGATAACTACGAAATTAAAGTCTTCACTTTTCTGTATGTTGGCTGTTTGTTTGAAATGTGTTGATAACGAATGCGCGCGTTATCGTACCGGTCCGGGGCGAATCAACTGACGAAAACACCTGGAATAAGAGCCTCTCGACGATCACTTCATATATCGAACCGAGAGGAAGAACAGATGAGACGTTCTAACCGCGGGGTGAAAATACTGCGGCTAATTTATCCCCTTTTCTCCGACACGTGCTAAAATTAAGTCTTATCGTACCTGGTTATAGGTGAGTAAAAGGTTCGCAATCCCAACTTTTTTAAAGCCGCTTTCAAGTGCGAGTTTCGTCTCTGAATTCAAATTAAATACTACTTTCGAAGGTAAAAGCGTCATGAGTTTATTTAGATGTGTATGAAAAGGTCTAAAATTTCTGAATACTAAAGGATTTATCGCAAATTTCCCCACAGTGCATTGTACGATGCCGATTCTTTTGATGAGAACAAAAGGATGGTTTTGTTTTAAATATCATCTTCTCAGATAAAGCTCATCTCCATACGTAAACAAATAAACCTGCGTTATTTTGGCATTGTAAAATCCACGGCAACATGTTGAGAAACCTTTAATTTCCGCGCGTGTTACTGACTTTGGTACGGACTTGGGTCTGGTGGTGTCAAATTCTGCTGGAATGGATTTCGATATCGTGACACGTTAACAGCGTGTTTTGCCTATTTTAGATGTAATAATAATAATAATTGTAGTGGCTTTATTGAGGTCACGAGGACCAAAACTTTCAGCAGTAAAAATAAGCAATATGACAAGTATTAGATGTGAAAATTGTCTTTTAGTTCCTGTTTCACCTGCTCGGGTGATACTACAAATCGGGACAAATAGGAAATGACGGAATTGCGATATGCCGCTGTTCTTGTTGGTATTGAACGGTATCGTCTACGCATTCGTCGAAGAGATTTACATTCAGATAAACTGGGATAGAGGGGATGGGAGGGGTCGCTTAAAATACGAGCAGCGATTAGTGAACAATTATTGAAGTGGCGTTGAACGATGATTTCTTGAATGGAGAGAATAGGCAGACCACTAGATGTAGACAGTGACGATATGCGGGCTATTTTACATCGGCAACGAAACAATCAATTTGTTGCGAACGAAATTCCAGTTCAGAGCAAACTCACGGAATTTCAAAACAATTTGGCCGCTAAGATCGCCAGATTTAACGCCATTGGACGATATTCCGAGGGACCATCTCAGTGATAGAGTTTATGCTCACCAGCGGAATACACCACGACCAGCCGTCGTTTCGAAAAAAAATTCTATCGTTGTCGCTTCAATTTGTCTGCATTTTTAATTGTGTGTGGTTCGCAAGCAATCGCTACCTTTTACAGATTAAAATTTACCCTTTAAATTATTTGCTTTATGTGAATTAGAAAAAGATAGTCGATCTTGAACGACAATGCGGTTCGAACAACGATAACACACAATGGGCAAGCTCTTGCCTGTTTTCTTCGGCTTCGGTGAGAACTTGCAGAATCCGTTTGTGTTGGAGACTGCGAAGATTCTCAATTTCCCTTCGACAGATGTCGAAATTGAAGTCCCGTTTTCGCGTTTTTCCCGATTTATCTGTAACGAATTTTTTGAGGACAAAAGCAGAGCAGGGCTATAAAAAAGGAAAATAATCAAATCCAGCGGAGTTGTCTATCAAAGAGAACGCAAAATTATGAATATATAACCAATATGACGATCTTTTTTAACCGTGCACTAATTAGAATATTTATCTTAGTAGCACGATTTCGTTAAAATAAATTTACAATACTAATTCAACTAACCCAATTTTTCAATTGTCCAATTGATTTCATTTGTGTGCAATTTAAACAAACTTTAGTAACCAATGAATTGATTTTTAAGAAGTATTTATATTTCAGATTTGTCTTAGGCTGTTTAAATGTAGAATAAAAAAGGAGAAAATGCGCGCTTCTAATTTACCGAATTTCACCATTTGTTAAAATGTATCGATTGACCTTCAGCTTTTTTGATCGAAATGACAAACGCCAATTGAATTGGGGATGGGAATCTCTTAAATTGAAATAGCACATCCGTTAGAACCGCCGGAACAGGACAAATGATGACATCGTCAACTTTGAAAGGTCCTGTCAAGAATGCTGCTTCCACCAGGTTGCTCATTAATATTGGTTACTGCAAGCCACGTTCCGATGCAACACTTGGCTGGTTGATATTTTGCTACATGATGCAAGACACTCAAATTTTAAATTGCAGTACGTATGCTGACATCCCAGAAAGGTCGAGTGAATTCCAAAAATAAAACTTTCCGCCCCTCTGCAGCGTCGACGAACTTCAATGTGACTGCCTTTCCTTCGATCATCTTTTCCTGAATCATCGACTTCCTCGTGCGCTCAAACAATTGTGTTTTTTCTAATATCAACATCTATTGGCGCATTTAAAAATGCATCAAATTTTATGTCAAATTTTTAGAGCATGCGGTGAATAAATTTCGAGAGTTTACATTTTTATTTATATAGATTCGCGGTAGACGCGGCAATCTTTGAAGTGGCAGCTGCTGTTGTATTATAGTGGAATTTAATGGTATTGTATGGACCACTACGTTCAGTACTAAAATGGTGTACAAATAAAACAAATAGCGGATACTTAGAGACACCGGAGGCGAGCGTTGATACCTTTTATTTCCTTTTATCATTCAGGTCTTAGACTACCGCATTGATCCCCAATAAGCCACTCCTATGACTTTGGAAATTCCTAGTTCCAAGATCCCGAAAAACATTTTACAAATATGTAATCGAAATGTACATTTGGTAGAAAGCAAATGAAAACCTTTGACTAGGCATAGTCCACGGGGGACGCATTGGGAGACGACCAACCAACTGGACGAAGCACCTCTCGCGGTTGGCCTGACAGCTTCAGGGATTTAATTTCCACGAATATCGATGGGAATTTCGGTGCAGACGGTGTCCCCTACAGAGTCACCCGAAGAGGGTAGTCGATGAATCACCCAGCAGCCAACGAACCCCAATGACGCTGGTTGTAAAATACCAGTTTCCCCCCCCCTCTCCTATAATAGTTGGTAGGCTGACGTGTGAGCTGAACTCAAGGCCACTCAGGAATTGAGTAGTATTGCTGTGAGAAGTAACGAACCTCGCGGCACTTTAACGACACCCTCGATACACCGCATCACCACTTTTTATCCCTTCCACAGGCTTTCGATTGACCTCAGGCTCTGCGTAATCTCGCATCCGCGGAAGCTTCCCCGCACCTTCGAATTCTTGAACTGACCTAAACCTCGCTTATCGAGCAATACCATCCTCTCATCGAGTACTGAGTTTGGGATTAGGCAACCAGAGCACCAGACGGGTTTCAAATTGGCGCAACACCCAGTATGCGCGAATAGGCCGCCAGGTGTTTTTTTGTCACAATCTTTACACGAGATGGGCATCCTCTATGGCGGTAAAAATTACTCTCTCGTTCATCAAACGTGACTAAACTAGCTCTCTCTCAAAAGGAGTCTTCATACTGGATCACGTACGGTCTCGGCTGTCTTTATGCACGTCGACAACAATCAACGCCTTCCTACCTTTTATCTCTGACAGTTCGCCTGGGATAAAGACACGTCCCAGTTTTACCCAAGTCGAATCTCAAATCAACGCCCAGAATTAATTGCGTCTCTTTATCATTACGAATGACTGTGGTGTGTACGTGTACGATGTCTGTTCGGGAGACTTGGTTTAAGCTCCAGCCATATAAAAACATTTGTTCATGCCTGTATAATTCCCCTTATTGTATACTGTCTCAAAGTAATTTTCACCCGGCTTTAAATTTTCTGACTTTTTAACCCTTCATAGGCTTTTTAAAATAATCTCGTTTTTTAGTGGCCTGCCCATTCTTTCCATTCAAGAAATCATCGTTCAACGCCACCTAAATAGAAGTTCACAAATCGCTGCTCGTATTTTAAATGACCCCTCCCATCCCCTCTTTTCAAGTTTATCTAAATGTAAATCTCTTCGACCAATGCGTAGGCTATACCGTTCAATACCCACAAGAACGGCGGCATGTCGCAATTCGGTCATTCCTTATTTCTCACCAGAAAAAAACGGACTGCGAAGGTCATAAATATGGCGAGTCAGTGTTACCTTGTTTGATTCTATAAGATCTGCATCGTAGACTTCCCAACAAAGCTCGAGGCCGGCTTCAAATACTACTTTTTCGAGGACAGTAACATTCCTCAAGTGAGATATGAGACTCTCGGGTTGTGCTGAATAGCGCTTCAGTGCAATTCTAGACATTTGGGACGTGTCGAGGTCAGGTATGTCCTCATTTTTCAACGGACGTCAATTTGGCAATTTCGACCAACGATCAAACGTCGGGGAATATCTAAAAACAAAGGACATTGCCTAATCAATCGTTTTGAGCGATGTTGATAGAAATGAATTATTTCTGGGACGGGGGGGGTGGGTTTAATGGGCTTTCGTTCAAGATTTCGATGAAAGACTAATCCCGCTGTTAGATCTGGAACCGAAAATAGTAACTTAAAATGCCTGGAATGATAGTTCATCTTCTGCGGGATAATAAAGTAATGAAATTTAATCATTATTTATTCAATTTTAGCATTCCATATTCGTTTAAACAATCCCGCATCCAAGATATCTACAAAAGCGAAAGAGACTACGCGAATTCTCCATGGTTGGATATTAATCATTTTTTATATGTTTACCTCTGTATATCTCTCTGCGGTGGGCAATTTGCGTATTATCGTTCGATTATCGAAATATTTCACAGTTATTTGTAACTATGATTCGTAAACGCAACCCAAATCCCTGCTTGCATCAGTTCTAAATCATCCCTATAAACGCTGTTTTCCAACGAAGTCTAATGTGAACACCAGAAAGTGTGTCGTTAATAACAGCGATTCTGTGACCGCAACTCGCATTGTTTGAATCTCTGATTTTCTTCTAATAACAGCGTAAACAACAAACCGTTATTCTTTACCAAAATATCTATTTTGCGATTTACAATCCATTAATTATATAATTAAAGTCAAAACCGAAACCGCCTACTCCAACTGCCGCGCGTTCAACTTTACTATTTCACGTCTGTACGGTGCTCCCCCAACGACATGGCATCCATTAAATACGCAGGCGATCAGACTCTATGCCATGCCGACAAGACAAAGGGAAATGCCCAACTGAATTACCCGACCGTTGATTTTAAAGTCGGTTATCTTGAAGTGATTAGATGGATGGACGGTGCTCAAACCTGATCGGGCCTTGCGGTTAACCTCCTGGTGTCAACGATTGGCCAGTTTGAACCATTTTCCGGTTGTTTCTCTCGCTCTCTCTCCCTTAATTCCTTCCTTCCATCAACGTAAATCTTTTCGACGACCAATGTGAAGGCTGCGCAACTCGTTTATTTCCTTATTGGACCCAATTTTTAGTTTCACCAGAACATAAATATACGCAAGAAACAATTGACGCTTTTCGTGTGAAGAATCGTTACTTTTTAAAATGGTGAATTTGGTCCTCGCTGCCTGAAAAAAACGATTATTATCATTCATAATTTAATTCTTCAAATGCGTAGGCGTGCATGTAATATGTATGAAAAACGAGAGCTTGGTGGTTTCTGTTAATGAATGTTAATAGCTCTACCATTAGAGTATGTTCATGCGATTAGACTCATTGCATTTGATGTGACCTTTAGAACTATTGTAATCTTTCATGTACTCTATGGACTGTTTTCCAAGTGATGGTAACAATGCATTGTTCACCTGAAGCGACCAGGTGTTAATGTTAAACTGTTTTACAATGTTTATCTGCATTATTCTGTTTTTTCGTTCAGAAGGTTTTTTGAGTAGAACAATAGCTATCTGCGATAATAAATTCATTTGTTTTTTGAGGATATCAAAATGATTGTCCACTGGAATTATTATTAGCAATCACGAAGAGGTGCTTAGAGAATATATATCCACTGGAAAATTAACTGAACCAAATAAAAATGAACGAATTATTGTTAATAAAATAGAAGTTCTGTGGTCAAATTGTAAGCGTTTCAAATGTAATGATATTTAACAAGACCTACGCGTCAATATTCAGGGATGGCAGTAGAAAGTGCCTGTTGAATTCGAACACGCCGTAGCCAATTAGCTCAATGACAACAGAAGATAGTCGAGAGATGATTTGATAATAATCCCATTATGATAATCCATTCAAATCTCACTCCTCCCACCACTTCCATGGCTCGTTGTAGCATAGTAATTTAATAAATATATCTGATTGGCCAATTCCTAGAGGAGCAGGAGCCAATAGCGGCCGCCCAAACGCTAACTCGACTTTAAGAGAGAAACCATTTTCCGCAATTAATTGAACAGTATAATGTTTTTAAATACCTATTTATACAAGTATATATTGTGGTTTGATTTAAACAATTAAATGCACCACTTTCCGAAAATTAAATGGTTTATTGCTCGTAAACATTTATTATATGTTGTTATAACCTTACCGGCAACGCTAGTCTTCGTAAATGATTCATCAAGCTTTTTTAATATCATATATAGATGGCAATCTACCTGAGCGTGGCTCATCACGAAAGTCAAAATCACAGGAACGAATTCCGGAATTCGCTGTGGTTGCTTTCCAGGTCGGAAATAGTTCTGAAATCGGTTGAGAGGCTTATTTGCCATGGATTAATACGACATTCCCATATGAAGCATCCTGGAAAAAGGGAGTTATGTCCGACCCAACGATATAACGGTCCACTGAACAAATACTTATCCATAGTTACTTGAGTCTGACAGACCATATTGTAAAGTGTCACGTGATTGTGAAATGATTGATGAAATTTCAAATATTATGATTAAGAGAGAATTCATATCCTTGAAGTCTACCAAAAATGAAACCCAAATTTGCGCAAAGTTCAAGGAACAAAGAATGACAGTTGCAGTGGGATGTACATCACAAGATGGCTATTGTTGTTTTCCTTATTGTATCAAAGACTGCTTTATCATCTGACATGCTTACAGAATATAATTGTTCGTGTGTGTATCAATATTTACGTAACAATTAATATTTATTTCCTAAAACAATTAAATTAAAATATTTCTGTAGTCAGGTTATCAGATTTATTAGCCCACAAATTAGAAACAAAAACACGTCTAAGTTCTCCTTAAAACAAATCCCGTTCAAAATACACGCAAATTAAGAATAATCGCAGAATCTCCTGTTCCCCATGGAACTAAGAAAGAAGTACTATTCAACGGTCACAAAAGTGGTTCTGTTCTAGATAAACATCGACGCTCTCGACATCAATGCAAAATAAACGAATTCAAGCAACCAATTATCGTATTGTTTCTGGTACTTTATTGTGTTCTTCCCCCTTTCTGACTATGCTCCACCCGTGTCAAGGTCTTCTTGAATGCCTGTATCGTCTCCTCATAGTTTACTGTTCCTACGTTGTCTAAACTGGAATGAAACATTTTGACGTTCCGCGGGATTTATTTCAAACATTTCGTTTCCTACTTCAACTCAATAAGACGCCACAATTAAACGACATTTCAACAGTGTGTATCGCATCGGTTCTTGCATAAAAGTCGGTCCATTAAATTGTATTCTGTAAATCTCTTCGACCAATGCGGCCGGCTTCAAGGATATCACGAATCGTAGCTACCCACTCTCGGCTGTCAGAGGCCAAGTCAGAAGAGATAGTGATCCAGTTGCGTTTTTCCAGTTACTCACCCTGTCGACCTGCCGAAGGTCTCAGCGCTCCATGTCCGATTTGACGGGTTTTTGATCAAAATTTTCAGTTGTCCAACCTGTGCAGTTGACAGCTTCTCTGTGTATCGCAAGTCGGTTATTCCTTGGTTTCACTCGAACAGGTGAGGTTTTCATGTAAATTATCTGTTA
This sequence comes from Proteocephalus fallax, assembly GCA_028672205.1. NCBI lineage: Eukaryota > Metazoa > Platyhelminthes > Cestoda > Proteocephalidea > Proteocephalidae > Proteocephalus > Proteocephalus fallax. The sequence goes on along the minus strand of JAPUBX010002076.1, from coordinate 280,939 downwards.
CTTCGTGGTCTAAATAAAGCGATTGCCATCATTGTTATTATGACTATTATTAACTCATTGACACGTTGAATTTGGATTCGTGCAACAAGTAATCCCCCCAAAAAAATTCATTTCAATACACGGAGAGGCATTGACGGCAAACTATATCGATGTGCGCTTGATTTAATCTAAACGTATTACCTAGACTCGTGTCACTTCGCATGCAAGGGATTCTCCCGCAACCGATGTAGTTTATCAGAACGAAATGGCTAAATAAATAGACGTGTTGTCCCATTTGTTGGGGCGTTCAACTCGCGTTGATGTGTTGTCCAACCCGCCTGACCAATTATAGCCCACGAAGCCACAACTCAAAAATAGAGAATATTGTTTTCTTACATTTCACCGCTGTGCCCCCAGAGGCCGTTTGAATGTGGCTTCTCGAATTCCATACGCCTTCATTTAATGTATGCAAAGATGACCAGTAACAGGAGACTTAAGTGGGCATCCAAGACTGCCGATAGGATCACAAGGCTTGTGTAAATGCGATGTAAATCAATTCATTGGTTTATAAAGTTTGTTTAAATTGGCACACAAAGGAAATCAATTGGACAATTGGGTTATTTGAATTAGTATTGTAAATTTATTTTTACGAAATCGTGCTACTAAGAAATATTCTAATTAGTGCACGGTTAAAAAAAGATTGTCATGTTGGTTATATATTCATAATTCTGCGTTCTCTTTGATAGACAATCCCGCTGGATTTGATTATTTTCCTTTTTTATAGCCCTGCTCTGCTTTTGTCCTCAAAAAATTCGTTACAGATAAATCGGGAAAAACGCGAAAACGGGACTTCAATTTCGACATCTGTCGAAGGGAAATTGAGAATCTTCGCAGTCTCCAACACAAACGGATTCTGCAAGTTCTCACCGAAGCCGAAGAAAACAGGCAAGAGCTTGCCCATTGTGTGTTATCGTTGTTCGAACCGCATTGTCGTTCAAGATCGACTATCTTTTTCTAATTCACATAAAGCAAATAATTTAAAGGGTAAATTTTAATCTGTAAAAGGTAGCGATTGCTTGCGAACCACACACAATTAAAAATGCAGACAAATTGAAGCGACAACGATAGAATTTTTTTTCGAAAGGACGGCTGGTCGTGGTGTATTCCGCTGGTGAGCATAAACTCTATCACTGAGATGGTCCCTCGGAATATCGTCCAATGGCGTTAAATCTGGCGATCTTAGCGGCCAAATTGTTTTGAAATTCCGTGAGTTTGCTCTGAACTGGAATTTCGTTCGCAACAAATTGATTGTTTCGTTGCCGATGTAAAATAGCCCGCATATCGTCACTGTCTACATCTAGTGGTCTGCCTATTCTCTCCATTCAAGAAATCATCGTTCAACGCCACTTCAATAATTGTTCACTAATCGCTGCTCGTATTTTAAGCGACCCCTCCCATCCCCTCTATCCCAGTTTATCTGAATGTAAATCTCTTCGACGAATGCGTAGACGATACCGTTCAATACCAACAAGAACAGCGGCATATCGCAATTCCGTCATTTCCTATTTGTCCCGATTTGTAGTATCACCCGAGCAGGTGAAACAGGAACTAAAAGACAATTTTCACATCTAATACTTGTCATATTGCTTATTTTTACTGCTGAAATTTTTGGTCCTCGTGACCTCAATAAAGCCACTACAATTATTATTATTATTACATCTAAAATAGGCAAAACACGCTGTTAACGTGTCACGATATCGAAATCCATTCCAGCAGAATTTGACACCACCAGACCCAAGTCCGTACCAAAGTCAGTAACACGCGCGGAAATTAAAGGTTTCTCAACATGTTGCCGTGGATTTTACAATGCCAAAATAACGCAGGTTTATTTGTTTACGTATGGAGATGAGCTTTATCTGAGAAGATGATATTTAAAACAAAACCATCCTTTTGTTCTCATCAAAAGAATCGGCATCGTACAATGCACTGTGGGGAAATTTGCGATAAATCCTTTAGTATTCAGAAATTGTAGACCTTTTCATACACATCTAAATAAACTCATGACGCTTTTACCTTCGAAAGTAGCATTTAATTTGAATTCAGAGAAGAAACTCGCACTTGAAAGCGGCTTTTAAAAAGTTGGGATTGCGAACCTTTTACTCACCTATAACCAGGTACGATAAGACTTAATTTTAGCACGTGTCGGAGAAAAGGGGATAAATTAGCCGCAGTATTTTCACCCCGCGGTTAGAACGTCTCATCTGTTCTTCCTCTCGGTTCGATATATGAAGTGATCGTCGAGAGGCTCTTATTCCAGGTGTTTTCGTCAGTTGATTCGCCCCGGACCGGTACGATAACGCGCGCATTCGTTATCAACACATTTCAAACAAACAGCCAACATACAGAAAAGTGAGGACTTTAATTACGTAGTTATCGTTCACTACTTCTCCAACGCTGCATTTAATTTTTTCGTCACCTGCTGATGTCGGAATTCGTCCCCATCAAACCCACAGCAAAGACCGCCTTTCTCTAAACAACATCTCTTTAATCTCCATTCCTCTAGGCTCTTGCGATAATCTCATCAACATGGTTGGCTGGTTTAACAAAAATAAAAAGGTTTACGCAATCATTGAAATTATGAAATGTTTTTATGGCAACACGACCAGCATGAATATTAATGCTGCCTCGGTAAAGTGGATCGCGATCTTGAGAGCCACCCAGGGATTCGGAAAAAATTTAAAATAAATAACGCTATTAGCAAGAATCTTATTTAATCAAGGCAGCATTTCGTTCTCATGGTTTCCACCTTTTAGGAACCAATATGAGAAATGTTGTTTCAGTTATGTTTTTAGCATGTTCGGTTGTTATGCGATTTTGTTAAAATTTGACCGAGAATTTGACTCCCCCAGCTTGTCGTTTAAAATCTTCTTCAATCTAAACAATGTTTTGTCGTTATTGTGGTTTCCCAACGCAAGATTGCAGCGGTTTAACGACAAAAACTAACACAATAGTAAAAAAGAGAGGATTTCGTGAATAATAATTCTACGGAAATTAGGTTTTCCGCAAAGCTTTGGTGAATTTCATAAATAATAAAACGACAAATAACGTAAACACAGATTATTTCAAACTTGCAAGGTTTCTAGTTATCCCACTTAGTAGCAAATAAATGAAGCATCTCCGGAAATAACGCCTATATTTTGTTTATGACCACCCGTAGATAACAGTTTGAAAAAATGATGTAGCCATTTATAAACAACGATATTTGGCGCTAACACCGACGAGTAATTTCTTCTTTAAGGTTCTCCTTTGCAACCCCACCAATAGTTGCGTGTATTCACCGCACCCGTTTGAACTTGTTATCGGTATAAAAGACACCTGTACAAACTCCAAACTGCATTATGGCCAACACTGACCATAAACTGAATCTGCAGTCGTTTATCGGCTTTCAGTGAAGATATCGAATGTGGGATCAATTATAAGAATGTTGAAACTATATAAGGTCACTGGTATTCCCCCTCGATCCTGGGCTCTACACAAGATCTCACCTCATGGGGTCAAATGATAATATCAACGGTGTGTAAAAATTCCCGAATCACACGAGGAATTAGTGAATGAAACGTTATCCACATGCTTAATCCAATTTGCTAGAGTGCATTTTGCTGGTCCAAAATAGAATTTGGAGAACGTCATGTTGTCAGATAAAACCAAAATAGACTTTTTTTAGTAAAACCTAGACTCGTCGTGTTTGAAGGAGAACGGATGTTAAAGTTGCAGGGACTGTTATTCTGCAAGGGAACCAGGACCGAATTAATTGGAATAATGTATCTCAAGATTTTGGAGTAAAATATTCCTTCATCATTAGAGACATTGAAGTTGAAACGTGGCTGGGACATTCACCGTGACAATGATCGAAAACAGACCGCCCAGGCAACAAAGGAGTGGATTCGTGAGACGAATTTCCGGGTTCCTGAGTGACCTAGTCTGCCACCAGATCTTTTCTGACTTGTCCACACTTCGTAGGCTTTTTAAAATAATCTCGTTTCCCAGTAGCCTGCCTATTCTCACCATTCAAGAAATCATCGTTCAACGCCACTTCAATAGAATTTCACAAATCGCTGCTCGTATTTTAAGTGTCCCCTACCATCCCATCTATCCCAGTTTATCGAAGTGTAAATCTCTTCGACCAATGCGTAGGCTATACCGTTCAATACCCACAAGAACGGCGGCATATCGCAATTCGGTCATTCCTTATTTGTCCCGATTTTTAGTTTCACCGGAGCAGGTGAAGCAGGAACTAAACGACAGTTTCCGTAGCTAGCACTTTTAATTATGTCTTGTTTTATGCTTAAAGTTGTGGTCCTCGTTACCTCAATAAAGCCACTAAAATTATTATTATCATTAGAGACATTTGTGGCCGAAATCACTGCTTTAGAGGATGTCTGGGTCACTCATCAGGGTGTGTGAAGACGTTTGACCTCTGCCATTGCAAATAAATGATATAAAACGAGCATTGGGATTGACAAAATACTTATTTTTACACAAAATTGCCCAATCAATTCGAAAATAATTTCATAATGTGATTTTTTTATCTTATATTATGAAGATTAAAAGCCTCTTGCATAATTTTAAGTGGTCTAGATACGTTTTTGCTCACGGCATGAAGTGGATTGTAATCGTATGAGTAGCAGTGGCATCGTCCAGAATGTTTAGACAAGTGTTTCCGCAATTCTCTCAATTTTTAAAATTCTGATAAGCATTCAAGCCTGACAATCACAAGACAGGGCAACCCCCACTTTCCTGTATTTCCAGCAGCATGGCAGAATTATGCATCGACCAGAGACTCGTGGTAAACCACTTGACAGGCGCGCTGAGTCTGGTGATGCCAGTATTGGACCCAAGTCTCCTGTTCCACTCCCGCGGGTGGGTAGGCTGATCCCAGTAGTAGATTGGTCGGAGGAGATCTACTCCAATATTAATTGGCGGGTCCCCGTTGTTTTGCTGGACCCTCTTGATTGCCCAAAGGATAGAGGTGACCCCCCCCCAACAAGGTCACGATCGGCCCCCCACAGGGGTCGAGACCCACCTGAGGTCAACCCTCCTAAGGTACCAAGGTCTCCCCCTCCATCGATGTCCAGATCAGCCTCTTGCCGGGGTATCCACCTCCCTAAGGTTCCAGTGATCAAATTACGGGGAACCTTATACCCAGAACTAGGTGTTCTGAACTCAACCTTGGTGGGTGTGCCTTACGAAAGGAACGGCGCAGACTGCGCCATATCAAGCACTTGTTTCCTATTCGCCAGATGCCTTCACGCTATCACTGCCCACTTTAAACGTTCTCGATGTCAAATCCAATTTGGTTGCTCCTTACGAAAACAGATTAACGGTCAATCACCAATTGAAAGGTTGCTGACTTATTCCCAGGACATCCGGGAACACTTGCAACATGTCATGTGTTATTCATAAATTATGAAGAGATGACTTTACATTCAAAATGTGTGGTGAATTTCAAGATACAAAAGAAACGCGAACTTTGTTCTGTTTGCTAAAGTATGCTTTCCAGTGGTCAAATTTGTCATTTTATACAATTATTTGTAGATTTTAAAGAGCATACCCTGTTATTTTACTCTCGGGAGCTTTTACTCCAAATTCAATTCGCATTGTAGACGATTCGTCACTTTGCACTTCAAGACTGAGTCCTAAATTTAAGATACACGAGAGCGGCGGCATTGGAGCGTAGAAAATAGGAGAGGTGGCAGATGTGGCACCCCGGTTGGTGATTAAATTCCGAATGATGCGACCAATTCCCTGGACTAAAGGCGGACACCCCCGTCTGCTACGGTGTCCGCTACACAACAGCGAAGGAAATGTACGACATCCAGGCTTTTAGCACCCGGTTGAGGTGTCAACGTCTAAGAAGACGGGATCAATTGTGTATTTGTCAATAATGCAATTCTTTTAACGGAAACCACACAAAGCCTCCGCAGACAAACCGAATTTGCGCACACCTTACTACACAGCGGCATCAAACAGACCCCAGAAGTATGTATTTTATGTATGCAAAATGTAAATCAAGAGAGCGACTACAACTGCCGTTTCCTATTCGCCAAGGCGCGCTGGTGGTGGGAATTGCCTAATCGCTCCTTCTGTTGTCTCTTGGAGGCGTCGCTACGACCCTGACCTCTACCACCACGTGCCCCGTGACCTTGAACGTCGTGGGTAGCTTCTGGAGCGCCCGGCGGTTCGTGGACATGGGCACTATTGATACGACAGTCTCCGCGGAGGGGTGCTGCCGCCGAAGACGCCGTTGTCTGAGACTGGAGACGACGTTGTTCTTCAGGCCGATGGCCGCTAGCCCCGGCGAAGACGTTGTGGTCAGTGCGACCGCCACGACTACCGCCGCCTCGTTGATGCTGAGAGAAGCCGCCACGCCCGCGATTCGGGGTGTGGGGGTCACGCTGGGGTGTTAGAGGAGCCTGAGGGAGCTCGTAGAGGTCAGGGGGGTGTTGCTGGGCTGGGACGTCGGAGGGAACTCGCGGGTCAACGTGACCTCTTCGAATTGCCTAAAATACACGACGCGCCAACGCGTGAAATCTCGATTTACGATCATCCAAGGCGCCTTAATGGACGATTGCCACAGAACTCGAACTGCTGGCAAACGGAAGTGGTTCATCATCTCAAGCATCATCCATCAACCAAGCGTGACATGCGGAGAACGAAGTTTCGAGGAGTTTGTTTGGCTTTTAAGGTTCCATATTCCGTCGTTGGAGAACTGGTCGACGCAGGTGGTCGGCCACTTCAAAAATGCCCACCAATGGGATTGTTAAGTGGCGCCTGTGGGGTTCATGTTCATGGTCGCTCTTTCAATTAGCTGAAAAGCGGTTTTCAGAACTCCCCCGCTATTGTCTTAACCAGACTAATCTGTTCAATATTGGAAACCTTAGTCCACCGAACGCAGTTAAGGAGCACATATATTAACTGCCCTCGGAAGAACGAACAATACCAGATACTCCGGCCTCTACGACAACTTTTTGCCACTTCGTTTGGCCTTATGGTAGGATTCCGCGAAAACCGAAGTCTAGAGCCCAAAGACTCTGCAAAAAGCACTATTGCCCGCCATTGCGTCAACTTGCTGGGTCCTGGACTCAACCTTCCCGAACGAGTCCATGGAAGGAGAAAATGGAACCACCTTTTGGCGATAGGCGGCCTGTCGTCGATCGCGAATGACATCGGGATGTTCAATTAGAAGAACGTTTTGCCGTGGTTGTTGTGCAGCAATGTCCTAAAGTCAAGAAAACGTTTTTTCGGTGGGTACAGCACACATACACTTCGAAGGGCTTTCCAAAAATAACATTGGTGAGCTAAAATTTCATCGGTTTCGTGGATAAAAGCGTGTTGGGCGACTTTAATGGCATGGAGTAAGTAGCAGACGTCTTCCGGTGAAGCTAGGGCCCATGATAGTCAGCACCACAAAGGGGTGTGCGCCACGCCGTCTAGGTGGCTCATTTCGTGGGCCATTTATCCGGAAGGTTTATTCCAGGGTGCCCGATGGTTCAAAGGGGCCGCTGTCGTCGTTATCTCCGACAACCATTCAGTGGCAATAGCGGATACAACGAACGACTAAACGCACAATCGGAGGTTCCTCTTGTCGGTAACGATGCTTCCCAGAGGTGACCTTGAGGTCGCCTCGACGACCGCCTCGCGCTGACCGATGATTGGCGCTGTTCGCGCCTCGCGCAAGAGTGGCAGGGGGGTGGTTGTCATGCCGCTGGTTGTGTTGGCGGTGAGGTTCCGTGAGGGTGTCCGCGACGCGACCTTCACAAAGGTCCTCCACGGCTCGCTCGGCCACTGTCGCGCCTTCAAGGTCGTAGGTGTCATCGTATTCATCTAGACATGACAAGACAGCAAACCAGTAAGAGCGAGAGTGGGGTTGTTTGTGGCGACGTGTCTCTGTGTGGCCCCCTTTGCGCGTCATTTTTTTAAGCGCTAAATTATTGAAATGGGATCAACAAGACCTTGCCCATTAGACATGGCCAGTGGCTTCGGGATGTTGCTGTTGTATCGCGGACTCATCTGGCAAATATTGAGTACAAACAATACAGGGTTGTTATTGATGCTGGAGTAAATGGATATCGCGTGGTTTAATCCTTTCGTAGATGCACGCGTCTATCAACCGTCTGACAGACTACGGACATTATTATCGATCCGATCGGGAATACCAAATTTAAAAATGTATGGGACAGGGGCTGGATTCACCGGTCGGGCCACCACGGGTGGCACTATGGAGGCCCCCTTTAACAATATACACGATGGCAACTCCCATGAAGCCGGTTTAGCCTCTAGTCGAGATAGCCACGCAAATCTGGACCGTCTGCTAGTTTGGTGGGTCCTGGAAATATTCGGATTAGGATTGGCGAATTGTGCACCGGGTAGGAGAATCTGCCAAACGAACCGTCGTAAACATCAGCCATAGGGCGGTGGTTGGTATTGGGTTCAGTGAACCAGCCCTGAGTAGCGAAGTCGTCGTCATCCCAGACGCTGGTGGCCAACTCCTTCACGCGCTCGCGATCCTCCACGGGCAGGGGAGCCGAGACATCGTCTCCGCCTACGGTGGCACCGCGTTTTCCCTGCCAAATACGATCGGCGCGCAGTTCCACCACGCCCGTAGCAGCGGCGGTTGCTAGGTCCATGTTCTGAGTGGCGCTTTTGGCGACGTCGGAGCAGGCGCGGGCGGCTGGGGCGTTCCTGTCGAGCAAAAAAAGACCCTACTTATTTGATTGTCAGTAGAGCTTATTTCGGGGGGAAACAAAATTTCAGCAAATACGGGTTGCAAGAGTGAACACCATCGCCGTCGTCCTAGATGACCTTAAACTAGCGACGGGAGCTCATGACAATAAGAATGCATGAAAATATAGTCGTCCGTGGTTGGTTTGCGAGTTTGGTCGATAAAGACGACCCAAAAAAAACGATTATTCAAGACAACCTTGTGGTTGAACACAAAATGCAATTGAGTCCGTGATTGCAACGCGTAAGCTTCCGTTCGTTGTAGTGGGCAAGATGGGAGAGAAAGACTGCTTACCTGACGGCCTGGGGGTCTCTCACTTCAATAGGCACAGTCCCGTCAAGCAGGGCCGCGACTATAGCCTGCGAATCGCCTTTGTAGTACACCAAACATCGCTGAAAGGTGGATGGAACAGTGGTATTCATCGATCTGCTACGTGACTCCCGTTACCGGTGATGAAAAACAGGTCACATGCAGAGGCGTCAATCGGTGTAGGCGTTGGAATAACACCCATGTAGTTGCTGAGATCATGGTTCACAAATCGCTGCTCGTATTTTAACTGACCCCTCCCATCTCCACTACTTGAGTTCATGCGAATCTCTTCGACTATACCGTTCTATACCCACAAGAACGACGGCATATTGCAGTTCGGTCATTCCTTATTTGTCCCGATTTTTGGTTTCACCGGAGCAGGTGAAGCAGGAACTAAAAGACAATTTTCACATCTAGTACTTGTTATACTGTCTCGCTTTATGGTGAAAGTGGTGGTCCTCGTGACCACAATACAGCCGCTACAATTATTAGTAACATTGGAGACATTCGAGTTGAAACGTGGCTGGGACATTCATCGTGACAATGATCGAAAACAGACGGCCCAGGCAACAAAGGAGTGGATTCGTGAGACGAATTTCCGGGTCCATGTTATGCTGAAAGTTGTTATCCTCGTTACCTCAATAAAGCCACTAAAAGTATTAGACCACACACACACACACCTCAATAATGGCATCGTCGATGCTGGGCAGAATGGCCTTGACATCATAGAACTGGGAGGGTCGCGAGGGCCCCGGTTTGGGCTGCATATCCTCCTCCTCCTCCTCATGACGCAGCTGCTGTTGGACTGTGGGTGGTGCTTCGGCACTCCTGACGGCGTCCAACAGTTTTGCGGAGGTCTCGACAGCCAATCGGGAATAGGCCTGCCTGATGTACTCCAGGTTCTTCTTATCGCTGAAAATCAATACGCCAGGACTCCTAGAGTGTTGGGTGTGAGGGTTCTGGGAATCCTGGTCACCCCCTCTCCGGTATTCCGGTGGGAACAGATTGTGATACAGATCGGTTTCCCTAGATATCCCGAAGATCCAAGCGTTCCCCGAGCGATCTCACAAGAAAGTATTCGGTCCAAGACGACTCTCGAAATCGGAAGCCGCTGTGAAAACGCTGAAAAGCTTTAAACCCTTCTACGCCGTTCAGACACGTGTCAAACTTGCGCTGACTAACAAAACCCGGCCAGACACGATTAATGTGGACCTGGAACACCTGGGTTTGCAGTCCATCTACGGAGCAAGAAGTGGACAACAATCTGATCGCGATATTCAGGAGAAGAAGAAGAGAGGGCGTGATAATCGTGAAAATAAAAATCGATACAACCAGGGCGGCTGCCTATCGAAATACACTTTCATTCACCGAAACAGCATCACTCACACGTGGTGCTGTTTAGAGGTCTCCTGGATGAGGATAATATCGTCGTCCACCGGATACAACACGGCATACGCAGCTGCGAATCTATAACAGAAGATGCGGCAGCCTGTCAGAACATGAAATCCATACCTGTCACCCACGTGCATCGCCCTTTGCCAAGCCGACATTCCCAACGGGCAGCATTGTGGGATAGACACAAATAGTATCGCAAATTAGATTTCTAAAGTGGAATTTCTCATATCCCAAGCTCGAACACTGGAAGCGACACTCCTTGATCCCAGTTTGTCGGGAACCCGCAAACAACTCCCTCTCCCTAGCCCCCAGACTAAACTACACACCGGCTGCTGAACACTCCGGAAGCCCTACGCTACACGACTGCCGCCGAATCGACGCAGCCTGCCTCTCTGAAATTCGCCGACGGTATATTACGGTTCCCGACGAAAAGTCTAGCTAATGCCAACATCATAGCTCTATGGCCCACATAGCGTAGCATTCGCAGGTGGTGGCAGGGCTAAACAGGAAGGACTCGCGGGGGAACCAATATCTCCTAGACGGGCTCTAATCCGCTGTCGCGACAGCCCCTTCAACCTGCACACCGAACCAATGGCAGACGAGGCCGATGCGAAGGACGACTTCTTAATTACGCGCCGGCACCTCCGACCAGACTACGCGACATCTTCTTGTGAAAATTCGGAATGGGACAGCGATGCGAAAATGTCGAACGGCTCGTAAGCTTCGCAGACTACAACTCGCCACAAGTACCAACAGCCAAACATCACGTCTGTTGGACAAAGGAGGCTGTTCAGGCCAACTCTCTTCAACTCCTCCGGCGTCTTAGGTATATCAATCACTCTTCAATATCTACAGAAAATACGCCATCATCGCCCCCCGCACCCACGAAGACAGTGTGCTCCAATTATAGAGGCATTAGTCTAATCGACATTGCCGCATACGTATTTTCAGAACTCTTGCTAGGCCGCTTCACCTCTCCGATAGACACTTGAACCCGCTCCAAACAAGGAGGCTTCCGGCACGGTCGAGGATGCATTTGACTCGGTAAAAAGGGAGTCCCTCTGGTAACCTTGTGAACCGGAGAACGCGGAGAAGCTGTCAAGCCCTCGCAAACCTCATCAGCCTTACCCCTTATGCAGTGTCGTTCAAGGTTGACTTTCTTTTTCACATTCAATTTAATTTATAAATGATACTAGCTGTACCCAGTCGCGCGCCGCTCTGACTCAGTGAACCGAACCCACACAACTTGCACGCTTACAGATGCCGATTATTATTCTGGTGGTTAATTGTCCCCAATAAATAAATATCAACATTTCGGTAGTTGAGCATGCCCCGCATTCAAATAACTGGCCTCTACAATACTCCCGGATGGACAAGCGATGGAGGAGGTCCAACTAGGAGTCGACAGCGCCAGGAAGCTGCGTACAAGCTGCCTGTCAGTCCGAGTGGAGATTAAGATTCGTGTCGATCGCGCCGCTATCCGACCCATCCCAACAAATGGCTGTGAAATCTGGCCACTGAGTGTCGAAGAAGCAAGGAAATTAGAAGTATTTGATCACTGGTATCGGCGAAGAAGCCTGGAAGCGGACTGGCGCGACAAGCTCTCGAACTACGAAATGAGGCGGTGATTTTCAAACGCGGAGAAGCTGTCAAGCCCTCACAAACCTCATCAGCCTTGCCCCTTAGAGTGCGTTGCGGGGCCGATGCGTCACTGCGAAAACAGAACTGAATCTGTTCTGACCTGGCTGCCTCCGACAGCCGTGCTTGGGCGGCTACGATTCGTGGCATCCTTGAAGCCGCCTCAGCCTCTGGTAGGAGCTAGCAGCCCCAAAGAAGAAGAGGAGGAAGACGTGCAGCATAGACGTGGCCAGCAAAGAGAGAGGCGGCACATAAAATCCCGTGACGCGATTGGGGCAGCCCTGACAACACCGCGGCATCGATTTTACCCCTTCTAGATAGCGACTTTATGGATGTCGCGACCGGATGATGTATCCGTTCGCCTCCCCGCTCTATTGGTCCGATTCCCATGGCATAAAAAGGGAATGCGACTGCTTACTCCTGATAGTTGAGCATGTCGACCATGAAATCGACGAATGAGCGGTGGGTATTTGCCAGCAAAGTGGCCTTGAACCCAACGGCCTTGGGGTCCGTTTGGCCTTCGTCATCGGCGTCCTCGAAGGACAACTGGATTATTCGATTGATCAGACCTGGCTCAACGAGGCCCTGACGAATTGTCTTGACGAAGGCACCCGCTGCCATGGCCAGATGTCGCATGACCTCCGACTTTTGGCTACAAATGACAAGGAAAAGATTTGCATGAGGATTCCTGCGAAGGGGTACAGGTGGTGGCGGCGTCCAAATCGCCACCCAAGAGACACTGGCTTCATGGGCGTTGCCATGGAGACGGGGAATCCACAGTGCCTCCCCCCGCTGATGGGGACCGATCTGCAAGTCGAACCCATGTCTCTCCGGAACAGAGCACGGATGCTGACTGCTACACCAGCGGAGTTTTGATCAAACTGGTCCCTCTAACCGAGAAACCCCATAAACACCCCGGTGAAGGAACGATTCCACGTTGATACCTCGGTCACTGAATCAACCAAAAGCAACAATCATGAAAATTTACCAATGAATAAGCAGCACCTGCGGCATTAAGGGTTTGACGAACGACTCAAACGAACTTACTCAAATGTCCAGGTCATGTTACGCAGAATTTTCCCACGAAGGTCCATGATTGTGTCATTGTAGAAATGGACCAGTCTAAAGGTGTCAAAATAGGCGATACAACGCAAACAAGCGAACGCTTGGCCACAACCGACACCTAGTTTAGCATATAGTGTAACAGGCGTTATACCCTGCGAGCGCCAAACCCGAAAACAAGGCAAACTTCCCGATAAACATGAAATCTATCCGACTTACTTGGAGACAATTCCGATGCGAGTACATTGTTCGGCAATTTTTGGTGTAACTTTACCAGCATGTGTCAAAAACGTGCCCAGGGTTCTGCCAGCGTCGACGATGTAATCGATAGTTTCGGTCAACTCTGCAATGGTGTCAGCATCTGTAGAGAGGGGATCATGGTGAATTTCGAAGTTCCAGTCAGCAACACGCTTTGCAACGTTATCTAAAGCCTGATTTAAAATAGAAGACATGAAATGGGCGCAAACTCACTGTGACGGCCGCTTTCACGGTGTCCACTGCATCAATGATGTAATTTGGGTGAGCCTCAAACACTACAGAAAAAACCTGCGTCACCAAGTCACCGAAATCCTGTTCATACAAGGTTGCGAAATCAATGAGTCGAGGAACGTCGAATACAAAATGACGGTAAATAAGCTCGTTGAATTCAAACGGCCGGAGATGCATGCCCTTTCAACGTAAACATTTAAAATTAACATTACCTCTGAGCTCTGTAACTTGGTAGCTCTAACCATTATTAAAAGCACCAATGCATAAAGCTGCCGCATGAGGTTTTTACATTCCGATGGACATTTGCACGAACTCAAATCCCTTTGCAAATCGTGCTTGATAAAAGGGCATACCTTGGGAACCATTGTAAGAACGAATCAATGGAAAATGGTAAGGACTGTTGATAGGCCATCTGAGAAACATGTAAGGGACCATGGCTTAGGATTACCTCACACCAAAATTCGTCGAATGGACTCGTCAGAAGATCGGAATAAAGCGAAACCAGCAACGTGGAGTCCGCAAGCCACTTTGTAGTACTCTCATTGGGTGGCAGGAAGAAAAGGGGATACTGTTTTTCAGACACCCAATGAGGATCCTTTAATATTGTAACAAAAAATAAAGGATATTGGATTTTACCAAGAGACAATATCGCTGGGAATCAACTGAGCTAGTCTTCAACTGTTCGGTTATTGAAAGAGATGCCATGATTTAACGAAGGCGTTTACCGCGTCAAAGTACCACTGTGACAGTCTTCCAGTTGAGGGAGACCGTACCTAAGAAATGTTCGTAGAACATGAATGCACGTCCCATACAGCCATAATCAGAAGACGCATTGAATGGGGGGAATGGGTATAATGAAATAAACAAATATATGGAAACTTATATAAAAGCATGGCGACGTTATATAGACTTTTGGTAAAAATTGGATGGGTCTTTATAACGGGAAAACTACGATGCTGGTCTTTTGGAAGGAAGGAAGTTGCTGGAGTCTCGGCGACTATGGATGAAGGCAGCTGTGTGCTTGCGTGATCGTGTGGGAGGCATCCTGTAATGAGGGAGAGAGTGAGTTGCTTCACCGTGTAGTTGTGGTTGACATTGTGTGCCATTTATCGATTGAAATCAGTCGGCGGTGGAAGGCGCTGCTAGTGCTCGTCTACAACGACGGAGGTCTTCTCGGCCCAGGCTTTGTAAATTGGGAGGAATTTCCTGAAGGATCCCAGGGAGAAGGAGGGGATGCGGAGGCCCGCGGTGGCTTGGCAGCCCCCGATACTTGAACCATCCTTTGGAACGACTCCTCTAGCTACGAGGTCCCTGTAGTTTGCGATCTCGATTTCCAGGCTGGCGAGGATGACTGCGTCAGTAGGCGGCATCGCCGTAGTCGTCGTCGTCGTCGCTTGTTTGAGCCGCTTTGAGATGGTCGGCGAGAGCAGGGTGGCATAGACGTGGAGACTGGGGCGGACCGTGTTGCCACGGGGATACGGTTAGCCATGGGGATGCCCGGCGGTTTTGGAGGCAGCCTTGGAGTAGTCGTTGAGGAGGTCCGGCAAGGGCGAGCGAGGCATGCCCACGCGAACTCATCTGGCGACAGACCTGCCTATTGGCTAAGCCATCAGCTCGGAGGTCAGCAGGCCCTGGAGGGTGCGTCGTTGAAGGAGGATGTTGCAGACGGGTAGGTCCAGGGCGACCTTGTCCTTGCGCGCGATGTCCTGTTAAACATCGGGGCATTATGTAGAGGGCTTCAGGGAAACGGTTATGTGGCTGAAAGAAATAGGAACTCTATCACGAGTTTGTCCAGCGACATGATCAAGCAATCACAGAAATAACAAAGGAATAAAGGTATTCGATTTATTAAGGTCACGAGGACCAGAACTTTCAGCATTAAATGTTACAACAGACAAAACTGATAGAAGAAGTTGCGATTGGATACAGCAGGTGTAAAATAATTTTATAAAAATGAAAGAAAGGAAAACGAGGTAAATTAGCAAGAAAGGCAAATTAAACCATCGAAGTGTACAAAGTTTGGCAAACGCGTAATGGCGGCCACTGAAAGGCCTTTTCCATAACGCGCGCCCAACACAGCACTAATGTTGGATATAATAATTTTTTACTAACGGTCGCTTCTCCGTGATAACAATAAATCAACAAAAAAAATCGGAATGGCGATTCTACTGGCAGGGCGTCAGAATAGGACGTCGAACAAGGAAGAATCGCCGGTTATCCCGGCTATGGAAAGAGAGCCGATGCCCTGTACTAGATAGAAACAGATACTATATTACGAGTTTGTCAAGAGACATGAACAAGCAATCATAGAAATAAAAAAAGGCGTATGATTGTTAAGATGGGGGAACACGGTGGGTTAGCGGGCGCGGCATAGGGGTTAATGTTAACGGGTCAGGAGGGTAAGGTCGCGGGGAATGAACGGGGGTATAGGGCATCGGCTCTCTTTTGGCTGCTCGGCGAGCACATCGAGAAGAAATCAGTCATCGACGGTGGACACCTACGGTTGTCCTGGAAACGATTTCCAAGGAGAATCGTTGACCTCGTGCTGGACTACGCCTACTTGGGAAAGGTCAGATTGTCGAAGAGGACAGTCGAACGGCTTTTCTTGTTCGCGTTCATGCTGGACTGTGGCGATCTCGAACGGATATGCATTGATTACATTGGGCCAATGTACCTTAAGATTGCCCGAGCAAAAAATAGCAAAGTCTTCTACCCTCTCAATTGGCGCAGTCTGTGCAATCGATATTCCCTTAACGAAGAGTTCGACTTAGAGGAAGTCGTGAGTTTCGTGAAGGCGTCTACTTCGAGGGCGGACGAGTTTCCTTGTCTCATCTGCGTCTGGGGGGATAAAAACCAGAAAGAATTGGAGGGAAATTGGGAACAGGTGGCAGCGTTTCCTCGTCTTCTTGGCTGCATCGATGTAGCCGATTTGTCTCAACGGGCAGTCGATGAGTTTAATGATGGATTCTCGTATTTTGGACGAAACGTTGATTGCGAAAAACAGTTTTCCCTGGCAGTTAGAAACGCGAAGAAGAGCAAACGCCTCCTCGCCTACGGCAAAACGAAAGGCGGTGGTGAAATTGCGTGTCTGACGACATTGCCACTGTTAGAGTAAGACAGGCAAATGGACGTTCGTTTCCCGTTTCTCTATAATCGCGGCGTCGTCAGTCTCAACGGGAAGGTCTACTGCGTTGGTGGAGAATCGTGCAGCAATTCGGATGTCTTCCCAACAGTCACGGTGATCGATGGCCGGACGGGACGCGTCACGCAGGCGCCACCACTCGAGACCCCTCGCCATTCGCCAGCTGTGGCCGCGTCTGCAAACGAACTGTTTGACTGTGGCGGCTACGGAGGAAGAGGGGTTGGTTGTCTGTCGAGCTGCGAGCGCTGGGTGGAAGGAAGTCCATATTAGCGACGGCTGCCACCACTCAAGCGAGCACGCAGCCGCAGCCGCGATTGTCTTGTCTGGAGACGACGCCATGCTGCCCAACGCACTGCATCTTCCCTTGACTGGGGTGACAGATGGCAGTGGTAGACTGTCCGACGTGTCGCTGTTGAGTCTTGGGGCGACAGAGATGCGCAACAGTGGGTCGAATTGGCGCCGATGCCCCACGCGCGACGCGACCACGGAATCGCTGGGCGCATTTTAGTTGTGTCTGGTGAGGGTTGCAAATCTGTTGAGATGCTGACGCCCCAAGCCACTGGATTGACCTTAACCCAATCAGCGCGACTTCCCCCAATTTTGTTCGCCTCGCAGTCCACCAGAATCGTCTGCTCGCTTTCGAAAATGGCTTTGACGATGACGAATCACAAATTGAGGAATTCGTCGGCGACACAAACGGACTTTTTGGATCGTTGCGTGGGATTAATTATATTTTCTCTTGAGTTTATGTCGAAACCGATGGAACGCGGGACCAAAAAGCTCCTTCCCAGAAGAGACAAGTCAACCACAGGACGCCGACAAATTCCTACTTCACAAGTCTGTACGGACGACGAAGAGAAATCATTGAAGGTTCAAGTCCGCGAGCTGACGACCGGAATGGCGATTCTACTGGCAGGGCGTCAGAATAGGACGTCGAACAAGGCAGAATCGCCGGTTATCCCGGCTATGGAAAGAGAGCCGATGCCCTGTACTGGATAGAAACAGATACTATATTACGAGTTTGTCAAGAGACATGAACAAGCAATCATAGAAATAAAAAAAGGCGTATGATTGTTAAGATGGGGGAACACGGTGGGTTAGCGGGCGCGGCATAGGGGTTAATGTTAACGGGTCAGGAGGGTAAGGTCGCGGGGAATGAACGGGGGTATAGGGCATCGGCTCTCTTTTGGCTGCTCGGCGAGCACATCGAGAAGAAATCAGTCATGGACGGTGGACACCTACGGTTGCCCTGGAAACGATTTCCAAGGAGAATCGTTGACCTCGTGCTGGACTACGCCTACTTGGGAAAGGTCAGATTGTCGAAGAGGACAGTCGAACGACTTTTCTTGTTCGCGTTCATGCTGGACTGTGGCGATCTCCAACGGATATGCATTGATTACATTGGGCCAATGTACCTGAAGATTGCCCGAGCAAAAAATAGCAAAGTCTTCTACCCTCTCAATTGGCGCAGTCTGTGCAATCGATATTCCCTTAACGAAGAGTTCGACGAAGAAGTCGAAAATGGGACGGGTCCTTATAACGGGTATCTACCCAACTGGTCCATAGTGTGAGAGAAGGGAGGATGTCGCTGTAGGATTTGGTGGAGGTTTAGCGGCTGCGGTTGCCGGTTGTGGAAGTTTGGGAGAGCGAAAGGCATCCTGTATGACGGAAAAAATGGAGTTCCCTCACTTTGAGTAAACCAGAGGATCGTAAACACCATCAGATCAAACTCCGTACCATGGAAAGATAGAAAGGCAAGATGGCCGCATCTTATCCTGTCATGCATTACATAGCACCCTCTTTTCGAAAGCCACTGTCCCCAGTGGCTGTGCTTGTTTGGGTGCGGAAAAAGTCGAATCTGAGTACTGTGAGTCTAGGGATGTATAGCGTTGTGATTAGATTGCTATTGCAGTAGACGTTCGAGGAGCGTAAAGGTAAGTAATCGTGGCAACTTTCACGTTCGCCACCGCTATCACCAAATGTAATGTCGTTGTAACTTCGAAGACGTGGAGAAAATAGTAGTGAGAATGCACCTTGATACTGAGGCAGAATGGAGCGAACAGAAGGCGAGATCGTGGGGAAGATATATTATCGATAGGCGAACAGGATAGGATATGAATGTAAAGTCTGATGAGGATCAGAAGTGTTGCCGCGGATTAAAGGGCAGACCTAAAATGATATATAAAACAAATTAAGTTACCAGGTGTAGAAACTAAACATGCAGCCAGTGGCGTGCGTTACACTTATTGATTCTGATTCGACCGGGCTCCTCCTACAACGGTAAAACATCACGGTAAAACTAGGATATTAATATTAATGGTATTCGCTTTATTAAGGTCAACAGGACCAGAACTTTCTGCATTAAATGTTACAGACAAAAATGATATAAGAAGTTGCGATTGTACATAGCAGGTGTAAAATAATTGAACAAGAATGAACGAAATAAAAACGAGGTAAACTAGCAAGAAAGGCAAATTAGACCCTCGAAGTGTACACATTTTGGCAAACGCGTAGTGGCGGCCATTGAAAGGCCTTTTCCATAACGCGCCCAATTTATCACCACAGACTAAAAACACAATAACCATTGCTATTTATGAGCAATATAGTATAATGATACTGCAGAAAACGCTGAAGATTTTAACGATGATGACTTATTTTGTTTACAATTAAGTGCCACAATCAAATGACCCAAATCATAATTAAACTATGAAAATAATAATATTTCTTATTATCTAAGCAATATCTCAAAAGCTATCAAGCTTTAGATGGCACAAAATTCACTAAGACGCGGCATAAAATTTCAGAATACCCAATCAACCCGATTTGTTGAACAAAAATCGAATAGCAATTAAAGGTGTGTTTGTGAGGCACTCAGGAACGACTACGCGAAAATATTTTTTCGCTTCTCGGCTCTCTGAGCTAAGATCATGTGTAGTATCTGTTCTTTGCAGTGTAATTTCTGCAACGGTCTCTAAATTGAGACCAACGAAATTACCTGTATTTTTCTACACCGGATGGGTGCTATGAGCTTGCTCAACCCCGTCCACGGGTCGGCCTCGTATTGCATTACCTCGAGGATTGGCCCATTTTTAGGCCGAGCGTAGTGGCGTGCGCTTGTAATCTAGCAACCTGGAGGCCGGGTGGCGGAAACTGTCTCGCGCGCGTTATGGACAAGGCCTTCTATGGCCGCCATTACCTCGTTGTTATTTCCTCCATTCCTGTTAAACATTAAAATGCTGAAAGTTCTGGTCTTTGTGACCTTAATAAAGCGTAAAATTATTATTATTATTATGTAAGGAACGCCGAATTGTTGGGCGGGGCTCATATATGAAATCGATGCCAAGGCGAAACGCGTTTTAATGATGACTCTGGTGAAGGGTGATGGGCATGAGGGGAGGCCCTCCATGATGACGAAGATACATATTGCGTGAATGGTCGTGATACCGAAGATAAATAAGCTGTCATCGTACCTTTTCGTATAGATGCTGTAACATAGAACCATATTACAAACCAAATTAGAGATTTCAGCATAAGCTATACTTGGACCTCATTGTTGATGGTTAGAGGCTGTATAAGAGATACCACCGAGACAACATTCGATTATGTAGATCTCATGGCATACCGAAATTTCATTGAAGACAGCAGCTTCTACCGTGTTCATAGTAATCAGAATGCCCATTCCTGACCGCTATCCTCTGCCGCACATTCACGACTGCGTCTCGTTCCTACATGGAAAGAAGATTTTCTCCACAATAGATCTGGTCCGGGCGTACCACCAGATACCGATCGCCCCTGAGGACATTCCGAAAACGGCAATCACCACTCCGTTTGGATCATTCGAATTCTTACGGATGCCGTTTGGGCTCAGAAACGCTTCCCAAACCTTTCAACGTTTCATCGACTCAATTCTTCGCGGTTTCGACTTCTGTTGCGCTTATATCGATGACATTCTAATCGCCAGCAAAGACGAAAAAGAGCACCTGCAACATTTGGAAGTGGTCCTTCGGCGCCTGGATGAACACGGGCTCGTGGTGAATCCCGAGAAATGCCATTTTGGCCGAACCGAAGTAAGTTTCCTGGGTCACTTGGTAAATGATCTGGGGGTTCGACCACTGGACGCAAAGGTAACAGCGGTTGCTGACTACCCGGAGCCCAGTACAAAGCGTCAGCTTCGACAATTCCTCGGGATGCTGAATTTTTACCGACGTTTCATCGCCGATTTTGCCGAGATGGCCTCGCCGTTAACCCCTCTGACCTCCAGCGGAAACGGTCAGGTTAAACTGTCACCAGAACAGAGTGCAGCCTTCCAGAAGTTGAAGGCTAGTCTCGCTGCCGCGACCTTATTGGTTCATCCGCGCCCTGATGCCCAACTATCTTTGATGGTGGATGCTTCGAACACTGCAGTCGGCGCTGTACTAAACCAAGGGGACGAGCATCGGCGCCAACCACTAGCGTTCTTTTCGAAGTCTTTATCACCAACGGAACGCCGATACAGCACCTTCGGTCGTGAATTATTGGCGGCTTACCTAAGCGTAAAGCATTTTCGCCATTTTGCCGAAGGTGGCCGCATTCTAATTTTCACGGACCACAAGCCGTTGATTCATGCCATGGCCTCCTACTCTTCTCGCTACAACGAACGCGAGATCCGACAACTCGATTTCCTCTCCCAGTTCGACCTGGAATTCCGTCATATCCGCGGCGCAGATAATGAGGTTGCCGATGCCCTTTCGCGCATCGAGTTGAACAGTCTGCAGCTCGCTAATGGTATAGACTACGAGGAGATGTCTGACGCCCAGCAACACGAGGGTATTCGAATTGGGCCCGACGACACAGCCCTTATAAACCTTACTCTCCCGCGGTCTCAGCGTTCTCTGCTCTGCGACAACACCAAAGCTTCACCTCGCCCGCTAGTTCCGCAATGCATGCGGCGCCAAGTTTTCGAAATGGTTCATGGTCTCTCGCACCCTGGTATTCGCGCAACCACCCGACTAGTGGCTGAAAGGTTTTCGTGGAAGGGATTGCAAAGGGACGTCCGTCTGTGGACACGTGCATGCATTCGGTGTCAGCAAGTAAAAGTCAATCGTCACACCAAGGCACCGATCGGCACGTTCGACGCACCCGACGCGCGGTTAAGCCACGTTCATGTGGATTTAGTCGGCCCGTTGCCTTCGTCCAGGGGTTTCCGCTACTTGCTGACTTGTGTAGATCGCTTCACCCGCTGGTGCGAAGTTATACCGCTAGCGGACATCGGCGCAGAAACGGTCGTTCTCGCCTTTCTGCATAACTGGGTGGCGCGTTTCGGATCCCCGCGCCGTTTGACAACCGACCGAGGGGCACAATTTGAATCAACGCTTTTCCAAAAGATGTGCCAATTTCTTGGATGCGAGCGAATCCGCACAACTTCTTACCATCCCGCGGCCAATGGGATGGTTGAGCGCCTTCATCGAACACTTAAGTCCTCCCTCATGGCTCAGGATGACCGACAACACTGGGTAGACAATTTGCCTCTCGTCCTGCTTGGCATTCGTGCGAATTTTAAACCCGACGTCGACTCCTGTCCGGCGGAATTGGTCTACGGTGCAACTCTCCGCTTACCGGGTGAGTTTGTTAACCCAAGAGCAGCTGAGCCGTCCCTGTTTGTCTCCGATGTTCTTCAGAGGCTACGAAGTTTTGCTTGGAGCGTTCGGCCTAAAGAAACCAGACCCCAGAAGTCAGGCTCCCGGGTCAACCCACAACTGCAAAAGAGCACCACGTTTTCTCCGCTGTGATCGAGCCCGTCGTCCTCTTGAACCACCATATGATGGTCCGTATCCGGTACTTTCCCGTTCGGATAAAACGTTTAAAATATCCATGAATGGACGCCATGAAACGGTTTCAATTGATCGACTCAAGAGTGCCTTCGTCGAGGAACCCTTTTTCAATACTGTCGCAATTCGCTATCCACCCGAACTGACTGACCAAGCGAACGACGCGATTCCCCCAGGAAACTCTATTGTGTCATCTTCTGTTGCCCCTGCCCGAATCAGTCCGCAGCCGCCTGACGCACGGACGACCTCCCGCACACGAAGCGGTCGTATCAGCCGAATACCCCTGCATCTAACAAACTTTGCCCGTTAATTTACCGTCTGTTAACCTGCAACCCCACCAGCCATCCTTATTGTATCTCTTCCCCTGACGACGAAGAGTCTAAGGGGGAGCCATGTAGTGACCTGATTTGTCCCTTTTTGTTTTACCGGACACGAACCGAATTCGACCCACGAACGCACCATCGCCGACTTAACGTCGAGCCTTTGTATTATTGAATCAAGAAACCTATCTTGATTATACTTTGGTTTGCGTTCTCATATATTACCCTTTTTAGACGCGTATGTCGTAAAAAGGTTAAGTGGTCTTAAGTATCGACTAGTCTTCGAATCACGACAAACATACACAAAGGCCCTTAGGACAGATCCTGGGAACCCTTTGGCGATTGTCCGTTTTGGAAGCTGGTATATTTCGTTCCCGCTCACCCCCATTTCTACTGGAACCCACGGGTAGCGCTGTCGATTGCCTACAGGTAACAAATTTGGTTTAAAATATTTTGAATTAAGGCTAATTTTCGTTTTCAGGTTGAAGTGTAAAGACAGTCTTCTTGACAAGACCAGACTTTGCAATCGTTTTATATTCACCCTTCCTGTAGTAGTATAGCGTTTCAGGTTGTATAGTGTTTATCATCGTATTCTGTAAACACGAAATTGAAGGATTGTGTAGGTAGGCTTTGACTTTTCAAATCACCACTGCACCAGTTACGTAATAATCTAATCGAAACGTAATCGAAAAATTGCACAATAACGCCCACTCACTTGGCTTTCTGAGTGTACTTATGCGGGGGTGGAATGAGCTCCCACACGCGAATGATAATATTTTTTCGTTTTATTTTAGTCAGGAGTACCGGAACTTTCAGTATTAAAAGTTACGGCGGCCATTGAAAGGTCTTGTCCATAACGCGCGCCTATTGTGGTCCGCAAAACTTACGTGCATAACTGCCCCAGACCGCATTCACCACGGATGGGAAATGAAGTTGGAGATGTGGGCTTCTCCTTCTGCCGAATGTGTACGTTTTTGTCGTTGAAAGCAAACAGAATTATCGTTGCTTCATCTCTCCGATGCAAGCCATCATTGCTGCGGCACGAAGTTCCTCTTTCTGCAATTAATGGAACCATTTCGGGGGCTTTGGTGGGATATGCCTTACGAATGCACTAAGCTGTTTGGTTATTATTGGCCTCATGTTCGTCGATCGCAGCTTAACTGTGCCAGATCGGAACTCTTTGAGTAAATCTGGTATTCAGTCAAATTTATGGAAATTCGATGTCTATTTAGACGTGTTTTGGATAGGGCATTTCAATGGCCGCCATTTCCCGTTTGCCAACATCTTTATGCTTCTTAGGTAAAATTGGCCTTTCTTGCAAATTTACCCTGATGTTACTTCTTTTATTCTTCTTAACTTATTCTGCATTTTCTACGTATGATCGTCACTTCCTGTAAAAATTTTGTTTATTGTAAATTTTAATTCTGAAAGCTTTGGTCCTCGTAACCTTAATAAACCGAATATTATTATTATTATCAGACACAGAATACGAGTTCCCATCAATGGCCCCGAGAAACCGTGGATTTGTTTCAATTAATAATATAAATTCATTGAAATGGAGTTGTGCACATGGTGAGTGCTTGCGCGTGATATTTAATGAAAGAAAAAGTAGCGAATAACAAGTGCAAAAATCTGTGCCGATCATCACTTTTTTGTCCTCAGGTTATTGAAACGCGATGAAAGCGCGTCGAAATCGTCGTCATCATTGGGTGGTGGAGATGGATTGGGTGCATTGGGATCCTTCTTTTCATCCAAATAGTCGTCATCGTCGATCGTTTTATCGCGGGGCCCCGAAGGGTTGTCGTGTAGGTATGGCGGGGGCTGCATGGGTCCTTGAAAAATCCAAAAAAATAAATAAATATGAAATTACAATAGATTCCACATGCTAAACTAGCACCACACATAATTAATTCACTGCTAAAAAGAATGCCTACCTTGATTCGATTCACCAATAGACGGAAGAGTGGGGGCACAACCGATTCCAACATCTGGATTGATTGGGTATGGTGCGCCGGCACCCGGGGACTGCTTATCGATATCGAGGAAGTCTTGGGTGAGAAGATCGAATTGAGGCAATTCCGGGGGAGCCCCTATGTCAAACAGCTCGCAGGCGTTGAGTAACCCCTCATCTGGAGTGAACTCGACATCGTAACTGCGAGCAATCTCTACCTATTTCAAGTAAGATGGGTGATAATGCGACCAAATTTAGTGAAATATTTTTTGGACAAAAACATTTTACGCACCAGATAAGCTTCGCACAAGTTGGGAGGAGGTGCTTTGACATTCATTTTCTGCATGACTTTAGGGTTAACTTCGTGATTCGTGTTGTTAGTGCAAAATATGGCAAACTCTCGTCCATATTTTAGGGCGAATTGCTGTTGAAGAATCGCGAGTTCTTGACAATCATAAGATAAACGAGGAGCCACCCAAATAATGGTTGCTATCGCCTCTTTCAAACCCGGGTCGCATTCACTAAGAATTGGTTAAATAGAGAAGAAACGTACACAGTAGAAGTAATGAGCCCGAGACGAGTTATTAGAAGATCACAGTAAAGTTCTATAATTTCTAATACTTCAAGGAGGTAGTCCTCGCGAACGATCTGTTCTACGCGAATCCTAGCACGATCAATTTTCTTCGTTTTAAGATATTCCGCAAGCTCTCGGCGTGACCGAACATTGAGCTCGTTTTTCTTTTTGTATAAATTTTTCAAACGAGTGACACAGATTCTGAGATTCGTTTTCAACTTATTTTCGTTAAATTTAGGAGCGAACATATTAGGAACAGCCGTAATTGAATTGCCGATGCGTATCTCTGCTATTTAAAACAAAACGTAGCAATCCTGTGTCAAGTTTTCAGATGAGATTAAGAATGTTTATAAAGGCCCCAATATCCGCGCTTCACAGCGAAAAAGAATATAATAAGTAATTTTGATGAATTTAAAATGACAAAATGTTTGATCGGGTTTTCCTGATGAACGTTTTTGTAGTAATAGCACTTTTTGGCGATTCGGTGAAGAATAATTTTGAAGAATCTATTCGGGCCGTTTTTAAATACAAATCTCAAAATATAAATCGCTATATTTCATCGATACTTTGTTCAGTCGTCAACTTGTGGTCGATGTGTAAGAATTGGAAGCATGCGATACTTTTACCATTATTTACTCTTGTCGCGGCTCAGTTCTCCAACACCCTATACCTTGTTGAACGAATCAAGTCCAACTTCACCGCCACCAAACGTTCGCGCCGCGTATTAGAATGCCCATTATGTCGGTTCAAAAGAGCGGGTAAGCCTCGGACTTGGTCAATAAGATTCTATCGACAGGCCTATAAACATAGTTTTCGTCGTACTTAATACAATTAAGTATCAATTTATTTGTACGTCTGATTGGGATTCATTTTCTGCTGTTCCGTTGACGCCAGAAGGCCGAAGTACAGCCCGGTTGAACGATTGCAACGTTTCGGTAGTAGCTGAGACAGGTGTTCTGTCTTCCGTAAAAACAATGGTATCTACGCATTCCGGGTCTATCATAGATAAAGACGGTATTTAAATATATATATGTAGATCACGTATTATTCCGCTGTTTCGATAAATTCCAAAGCCATATACCCGAAATCTCGCTCAAGTAGTCGAAAAGTTGAACTTCGGGCGATGAATACGTTTGCCGGGCATGCCGTCAACTCTGCACACTGTCTAAAGCGAATGTCTGTTGACCGAGTGAAATATAATTTGAATAACCTCGCTATTCCTGGTTGAGTAGATGAAGCACATTTGTTTTCATGGCCGCGGACCGACAGTTTGACCAGGAAAACGCACAACAAATGAAGTCGATACTCCCATTCGTGAAGACGCACATTCACAAATTATTCATTGATTAATCTGCGGCATTCATTTTTTGGGAAATCGTTAAATAATGTGCAAAATTACAAGTCAGACGACCCCCTCGAGAATTAGATAAAGTTCGGCAAACGCGTAATGGCGGACAGCCTTTCCGTCGACGAAGCCTGACAGGATTGGCGCATAGCAACTGATTTCGTATGTCCATGGTAGCCTCGTGGTTATCTGGGCTGGGTGTTGCGGATACGAGGAATTAAACAATTGGCCAGAATATTTCACTTATCGCATTGCATCAGTGTCGTCATTTACCATGAAAGTTTTGCTGCGGGAATTACCTGATAGCTAATTTCCTGACATTCAAGTAATTCAGTATTTTAAGCAAAACATGGCATTACAATTGGTTCAGAAAATCACTGAAATCTTCCAAATTAAGTCTATTGTTTAATCAGTTGTCAGGCTACGAAAAAACCGCAATTAATTTCTGACAATTGGTCGACTCAGTGCATGCTATGCATGGCAGGGATCCCCGGAAAAAACCTCCACTGGGGCAACGTTCAATAACGGCGGAAGCATCTTAAGTCGGATATTCTCCAGTCGCTGTCAATGAATGCAATGCAATTTACTGCGGTACACCCAAACGACACTTTTACAAACTATGATGACAGAAAGGGTAGCAAGGTAGAAATCGAGTACTTATTCTCCCCGTGGGATAACAAAACAATTATCAGGTAAGTGTTCTCTTGAAAGGACTGTCTCTAGCGTTCTTTTACATACATACAGATGAAATTTAATTTATGCAGGTTGGCGGGACGATGGTGTTGAGGGAGTGGGGTATTAAATGCAAGCGGGGATCGGCACGCCTTGTGAGACTGTGGGGGTAAACACAACGACTGGGTGGCCACACACACGACACAAAATCAATTTGGGGTGGAGCCTTGGGGGAGGGGGTGGTAGACGTCTGGGGACGAGAGAATTGATTTTCCTTTTGCTAATCCTGAAATTCGAAAAATGAACAATGAAATATGCGGGATCATGCAATTACTTGAAATCGATTGATGCAATGTTTTATATTTAATGCTAAAACGAGTACCAACTGCGCGTGTTACTGGCTGTCAAACGGTTGTGAGTTTAATTTTAAGTATATTAAGGTTGCAGTTGGTTGCTGAAATTTAATCAGATGTCGTACAAACGATTAGACCGAATTCGAGGAAAAATGGTAGATACGAGCATTTTATTCGCGTTTTCCATTCGACATGGGAAAAACGAGCCCGTAGAGAATGTTACAAATGGTGGAAAGCCGAAATACGAGCACTCAAAGCCAGAAAAATACGCGAGGCATTCAAACCCAACTGACTCTCGCTTTGGCCAATATATAACCACTTAAAACAGTAGACCAGTAGTAACCTTCCAAGCTGTCCTTTGTGGCCAATTAGACGACACGGACCGCATAAATTCCCCTTCCGCGGTTGCGAGTGACTCATTACGGAACTTATCATTTCAGCTTCCATGGCCTCCAATGTAGGCTTTTTAAAATAATCTCGTTTTCTAGTGGCCTGCCTATGCTCTCGATCCAAGAGACCATAATTCAACACCATTTCACTTGTGGAACACCCATCGCTGCTCGTATAATAGACGACCCCTCCGATCCCATCTATTCAAGTTTGAATAAATGTTAATATCTTTGGCCAAAGCAATTCGGTCATTCCTTATTTGTCTCGACTTGTAGTTTCACAAGAACAGGTGAAACGGAAACTGAAAAACAATTTTAGTATTTGTTATGCTGAAATTTTGGGCACTCGTGACCTTATTTAAAAATATTGAATGCAAATTCAATTGATGGTACATCCCATTTTTCATCCAAAACCGGGATCGAGTCCCGTTCAACAATTAGAAATGCAAATTTACCGTCACCCAAAACCCACATTGGCGATTCAGGGACGCGGGAATTCACCTTTTCTCTTTTTACTCTTGTTGAATTATTAATTGGTGGTATATTGTTGAATTATGGCCGAATTAAACTCTTAATTCTATGATAAGAATACTGCCGCGCGCAATATGCATTAAATTTGAGGCATACTGTTTTTTTTGTTCGCGTGTAAAAGCAAAGCGACGTTCCTTCAAATATATTTCCCAGATAAATAATGAGTGCAGATTCTTACTGAATCTTTCGTATTTTGTAAGTACGGTTAATTTCCGACGTTATTCTCGCTGCAACTCATTGTTTAAATAAGCCATTTCCTCGAATAACACTGACGCATTCATTTGCCTCCACAGAACTGCATTTTAACGGAGATGCACGAATCAAATTTCGTGACTGTCGACAACTCGACCACATTTCGGCTTTCCCAAACCCTTCGATCAGACCCAAAGGACATGTACTTTCCTATTATTAGTTCTAGAACGGGTTGTACGGAATAAATAATAAAAAAAACAACTATTGTCTTCACTAAATTGGGGTTGGAAGAAGCTACACTATGATTGGATAATACTACAAACCTTTCCATTGGACACCGGTCTCTTTTCCTCGATCCCGCAATGTCGGCGGCCCATCAGAGGCGTCTGAAGGCCCGTCAACGCCGCGGACGACAAAACCTCCGACGTCTCCCCGCCTGGAACACTGTTGCTGTGGTCGCGGGGTGTTGACGTGGGAGTGGGCGGTTTGGCGGCACAGGCGACGAAATGCTTCCGGCGACCACTGCTCTGCCAGGTGCCAAGCATTTCTGGATCCGAGTAGAGGTAGGCCTCAGTGCTTCTGGAAGGGGACATGAGCTGACACCGCTTCGCCGCGGCTTCGACGTCTGATTCCGCGGTCGAGGGAGGAATGGCGGTGGCGGAGGAGGAGGAGGCTGAGGAGGAGGGGTTTATCGAGGGCCGGCGGACCTGGCTCTTGACTGAAATCGTCTACACAAGTGAATGAAATGTTTCCTCATAATTTGGTGCACGTGGCATCGAAAAGCGACCTGGTATGGATCGCCTTCGCCCCGTAAGTCGCGGTTTTTATTCACTGGGAGATTTACTTTCCAGGTTTGACTGGCCTTGTTTTTCATGTCTTTCGATAGAACTATCCTTAATCTTCGTCGTCCTCTTTAGAAAACATACGCCAAGACTCACTTTTGAAGAGTGACTCTTGACAATTTGAAGGAATCCGACCATACAATACTACAATTACGCGAGTTGAACAACGAAGAAGCACAGGCAATATTTTCCCGCGTCTCAGGCATCCAGAATTGTAAATGAAACCAATTCCCTCAGCAGGACTGGATCGACAACAACGCGTGAGTCAAATTACTTGGAAGACAACGAACTGAACGAAACGACCGGCCATTTTGTTTGGTTTAAAAAACGCATTTCTCTCATGTTTCTTACCAGGATATCGCGCGGCATTGTGGTGCCAATGTCAGAGACTTTACCATTGCTTTGACCCGACTGTCTGCCGTGATCCAGGGTGACCTTAGGGTCATTCGAGGAGCAATCGTAGGCGTGGGCAAGTGGAGCGGGTCGATATGAGGGGTCCCTGGAAAAATGGGAATTGTTTTACTCCATAACCATGAGGCTCTGTTTAGTTAAATATCTCCATCTTGACTACTAAATCTACATCATCGTTGTCCAGTGAGACGTACAAAAAACCTTTCAACGGGTACTCAGCCGAATAGACGACGTGACAAAGACAGTCAGACTGAAGATTGGCACATCGAAAATCAACATGCTCCTGCCACCACAGCCACCCACTCTTAATTAAGAATACGCCTTTCGTGTATGCCCAGCCTTCAAAAGATGGGCTCCACTGTCATTAAAAATGGGGAGTCGCAAAGAGTCTCGAAACCTAGTCACAGCGCGCCGAAGACACTAGAAGATTGGGGGTATTCGATCACCGGTGTCTGCATCGAATCTCAAAGGCGCACCAATGGTTGACGAGTAGACACAGAGAAGCTGCCTACCCCCTCCTACAACGCCGTTCGGTTGCGTTGTACTCCGATCAGAAACGGGGCTTCTTTGGCCTCCGCAACTGTCAGAGCGTTGGTCAACAGAAAACATAAATTGCCACTGTGCTAAGACCTGCATACGGCCTTCAAAGCGCGGACAACAATCGGCTGCGATCGCACCGCGTAGACAGTCACAATTTCGAGCATATACTCAGCGGTTACGTTAGCTTATCCCCACAGTAAACTGGTTTAACGGGTAAGCTATTCTGGATTCTGCAGTTGCGTCGAGTGCATTATGTGCATCGAAAGAAGGACTGTTCAAATTTGGGCAAAAAGGAGTTTCTACCTACCGAAGTATAAAGACAGCAAAATAAATAAATGGCAAAAGATGGGGAGAGAGGTTTACCTAGATGAGAGCCTGGCATCCCTTGTTTCGAGATTTGAACACGGTGATTCGGGCCCCACTGATGATGGTTTGACTTCAGGCATCATCTAGACACACAAAACCCCAACCCCCGTTTGCTAATCTCTTTTGCAGGCAACCATGGAATTTTACACGAAGGATAAAAAACCCACGTATCGACTCCTCAGAGAGACCCCCGTGGAGGGCCCAACCGAATGCGATGTCCCGCGAATTCGCCCCCGCGAGGTGATATCCGCCGATCTGGACACAGTTCCACAGGGATACGAGTCGGGTGGAAGCTGATTGGCTGCGGCATGAGAGGACATTGCATTCACGTTTCTGTGCTCGTGGGACGACAGAAGGTACTCGGCGTCAAGAGAACGGTGGGTGTTAGCCAATTGCGCGGCTGAAAACTCCAGGGCGGCGGCCTTCGCTCCACTTGGACGACGGCGAATGAGGCTGCAACTGCGACGTGAGGCCGACCCGCAAGCTTCGGCGGTCCGTGGCCGTGAATAGAACGTCTGCTGCTGCTGCTGCTGCTGATGTTCATATCCTAGTGAGGCTGGCAGGGAAAAGATGTCTTCGTCGAGCGGTTTGGCAATCTGACCGGGGCTGGTTTTCAGAAGGCGCATCAGCGTCTCCAGTTGTATGGTGAGGTCGTGGCGATTACCCTAGGGATTGGAGAAAGGCAAATCGATTTTGTGTCGGGGTTTACTATTTGTTCAATATCTACGGCTGTCTCGGCCTGCTAGACGATGCATTGATGTTTCCAGGACGAATCTTGGGAATATTGGTAGCATCCGAAAAGGTGGTAGAGGTCACTGCATCCTGCGACACCCATCTCTGCAGATTCGCAACAGACTGTGCAGAAACAACAACACCCAATCCAGATAACGGCGATCGTGTGCCCACAGACGGCTGTATCATCGGGAGTTTAACATGAATGACTTCCGCGTAAGCGTCTGATGAAGTAGCTGACACTTCTACCACGATTGGACCTGGTGACACTACCTGTAAGAATTCTGAAGATTTTTAATGGAATCATTTATAAAACCGGCCAATCATTAACACGAAAGAACCAGTCAGTACTTCCTTTCGTGATCCGGTTCCATCGGACGATCCTCACAATATCAGACAATAACTTCCTAGGGCAAGACATGGAAAGGCACAATAGGTACCTGTCCTAATCAAACAAGATCTTCTTGGAGAATCTAAGCCTTATGTGCTGTCCAAACAACACATATAGCGGTGGTTTCGTGTGCCTTCTTTGTCATTGTTATTGCATGCCTTCGTGTTATGGATCTTACACGAATGCCCGCTTTTATCCAACTCCCATTTATCAAACTGTTGGAAAAATTGAAAACGTAAAGGAAGACAGCAGACTCATTAAAACGCGACTCCAATGAAGCCATGACAAAAAACCTTTTCCGAATACATTTCATTAGCAATCACAAAGTATGCTGATGACGCCATCATCGCAAATACAACAAATCCAGCATCAACATACCTTTGGGCTTCCACAGGCGGTGAAAAATATAACTCCTGTTACAGGGGCTCGATTTAAATGGTGGCCGTGAGGTTCCGCACCATCATGGATGTTCCTGGGAATATTACTAATGTGGCGTCTCCGTTAGCATCATCCGACAATTAAACAACCCTCGGGAACTGAGGGAGGGGAAAGTGGTAAATTCTGCAGTCTCCAAGTCACTGGGTTAAATGCACACGCGGTGTTAGAGACCTTTCCAGACGACAATGCAATTGCTATGATACTCCCCGGAAAACATTCTAATTATCGCCGGCTATTTATAGCCCAGCACACCGAGTGCATTCGGCAGGATCAATCTGGCGTTGTTTTTAGTGCCGAAATAAGACGGTGGAAAGAACAGCCTTGACGCAGGGCCCGGCATGCCTTAAGCGGCCTGAAAAAGATGGAATATTCGGGACGAGTGCATAGATTATAATAATATAACACGATTATCGGATGAATGTGCGTAATTCGAGAAGTGGATGTCTCGCGATATTTGGTTACAGGCTCAAATACTTAGGGGTACAAGAGTTTCACCCGTTTTAAAATTACACTGATACAAAAATAAATTATAACGCGTCGAATTTACGATTTATAGTAAGGTAGTGAGGTAACATTAAATTGATTTTCCTAATTGCTGCAAACAAGATCGCGTATGTGCCTGTATCAATGCCGCGGTCGATTAAATAAGCACGACGAGTCCTGGGAATAGGTCACTGGGTATCCGCTGGTCAATCCAAGCGCGACCAATAGGCGAAACGAGACACCCAAAGTCAGGTAGGGGCCCCGGTGCAACATTAACATCCATAAATCAACTTCCATACATGCGTGTTTCAACGAACGGTCGCACCATACACGCCGTTGTGGAGTGTACTATTCCGAAGAAAACCATTTGTTGTATCTGTAAATATTACGTCACCAACCCGCGTTATCGAGAGCAACTCGTCTTTCAAGTTAAAGTAGTTTTTTAATCGTAAAATTAAGCACTCGTTTTGAATGGATAATCATCATCTGACTAATGATGTAAATTGTCGAAAGTCTATAATTTTTAATCGCACACTACATTCTGCTAAATGCCCACACCGTCCTTCAAAAGCGCACTCATTCGCTACTTACAAAAACAACTGTTTGTCTGCAAAGCGTCACTCTACTACTCAATTGTAAACTCTGCTGTAATTCAATTACCAGTTGACCCCAGCGGCACCAATTTGTAGCCACGACAAGTCACGGTTGGAGGGGGGTAGTTGGGTGTGTTATAAATGTCCACACCGTCCTTCAAAAGCGCACTCATTCGCTACTTACAAAAACAACTGTTTGTCTGCAAAGCGTCACTCTCCCACTCAATTGTAAACTCTGCTGTAATTCAATCACCAGTTGACCCCAGCGGCACCAATTTGTAGCCACGAGAAGTGACGGTTGGAGGGGGGTAGTTGGGTGTGTTATAAATGTCCACACCGTCCTTCAAAAGCGCACTCATTCGCTACTTACAAAAACAACTGTTTGTCTGCAAAGCGTCACTCTCCCACTCAATTGTAAACTCTGCTGTAATTCAATCACCAGTTGACCCCAGCGGCACCAATTTGTAGCCACGAGAAGTGACGGTTGGAGGGGGGTAGTTGGGTGTGTTATAAATGTCCACACCGTCCTTCAAAAGCGCACTCATTCGCTACTTACAAAAGCAACTGTTTGTCTGCAAAGCGTCACTCTACTACTCAATTGTAAACTCTGCTGTAATTCAATCACCAGTTGACCCCAGCGGCACCAATTTGTAGCCACGACAAGTCACGGTTGGAGGGGGGTAGTTGGGTGTGTTATAAATGTCCACACCGTCCTTCAAAAGCGCACTCATTCGCTACTTACAAAAACAACTGTTTGTCTGCAAAGCGTCACTCTCCCACTCAATTGTAAACTCTGCTGTAATTCAATTACCAGTTGACCCCAGCGGCACCAATTTGTAGCCACGACAAGTCAAGGTTGGAGGGGGGTGGTTGGGTGTGTTATAAATGTCCACACCGTCCTTCAAAAGCGCACTCATTCGCTACTTACAAAAACAACTGTTTGTCTGCAAAGCGTCACTCTACTACTCAATTGTAAACTCTGCTGTAATTCAATCACCAGTTGACCCCAGCGGCACCAATTTGTAGCCACGACAAGTGACGGTCTGAGGGGGGTAGTTGGGTGTGTTATAAATGTCCACACCGTCCTTCAAAAGCGCACTCATTCGCTACTTACAAAAACAACTGTTTGTCTGCAAAGCGTCACTCTCCCACTCAATTGTAAACTCTGCTGTAATTTAATAACCAGTTGACCCCAGCGGCACCAATTTGTAGCCACGACAAGTGACGGTTGGAGGGGGGTAGTTGGGTGTGTTATAAATGTCCACACCGTCCTTCAAAAGCGCACTCATTCGCTACTTACAAAAACAACTGTTTGTCTGCAAAGCGTCACTCTCCCACTCAATTGTAAACTCTGCTGTAATTCAATTACCAGTTGACCCCAGCGGCACCAATTTGTAGCCACGACAAGTCACGGTCTGAGGGGGGTGGTTGGGTGTGTTATAAATGTCCACACCGTCCTTCAAAAGCGCACTCATTCGCTACTTACAAAAACAACTGTTTGTCTGCAAAGCGTCACTCTCCCACTCAATTGTAAACTCTGCTGTAATTCAATTACCAGTTGACCCCAGCGGCACCAATTTGTAGCCACGAGAAGTCACGGTTGGAGGGGGGTAGTTGGGTGTGTTATAAATGTCCACACCGTCCTTCAAAAGCGCACTCATTCGCTACTTACAAAAGCAACTGTTTGTCTGCAAAGCGTCACTCTCCCACTCAATTGTAAACTCTGCTGTAATTCAATTACCAGTTGACCCCAGCGGCACCAATTTGTAGCCACGACAAGTGACGGTCTGAGGGGGGTGGTTGGGTGTGTTATAAATGTCCACACCGTCCTTCAAAAGCGCACTCATTCGCTACTTACAAAAACAACCGTTTGTCTGCAAAGCGTCACTCTCCCACTCAATTGTAAACTCTGCTGTAATTCAATTACCAGTTGACCCCAGCGGCACCAATTTGTAGCCACGACAAGTGACGGTTGGAGGGGGGTAGTTGGGTGTGTTATAAATGTCCACACCGTCCTTCAAAAGCGCACTCATTCGCTACTTACAAAAGCAACTGTTTGTCTGCAAAGCGTCACTCTCCCACTCAATTGTAAACTCTGCTGTAATTCAATTACCAGTTGACCCTAGCGGCACCAATTTGTAGCCACGACAAGTGACGGTCTGAGGGGGGTGGTTGGGTGTGTTATAAATGTCCACACCGTCCTTCAAAAGCGCACTCATTCGCTTCTTACAAAAACAACTGTTTGTCTGCAAAGCGTCACTCTCCCACTCAATTGTAAACTCTGCTGTAATTCAATTACCAGTTGACCCCAGCGGCACCAATTTGTAGCCACGAGAAGTCACGGTTGGAGGGGGGTAGTTGGGTGTGTTATAAATGTCCACACCGTCCTTCAAAAGCGCACTCATTCGCTACTTACAAAAGCAACTGTTTGTCTGCAAAGCGTCACTCTCCCACTCAATTGTAAACTCTGCTGTAATTCAATTACCAGTTGACCCCAGCGGCACCAATTTGTAGCCACGACAAGTCACGGTCTGAGGGGGTGGGGGTGTTATAAATCGGACATGCCTGCAGAGCGTTCATGCGCGCCTCGAGGTCAGACTTTCGCTGCCGGAGGGCGTTCAACTCGACGACCAGCCGCGGGTCCTCTGGTTCCGCGGTTGCCTGCGTCTGCGAGACACTGCCGCTGCCACCGACGCTGCCTCCCCGAATGGCCGCAGCGATTCCCGCCGCCTGACTGGCCTGCTCTAACTTGAGCCGTTGAATCTCCTGCAGGATCTCCCTGGACAACGAGACAAGGCAGGCACATATTTCATCGGGGGACGGATACACAATTATGGGGCAGGCTTAGGGGTGCATGGTTACTAGGGTAGCCGAATCTGTCATGCATCTGGACCCTGTGGCTCAAAGTAGCTGTATGCTGGTAGTGGCTTGGGAGTTTAAACGGAATCGAAATTTCAGGAAGGCGTTTCCCCGCTGACTTTTCGTCGTTTGAAGCCGGTTACACGACGGGTAACACATCCCCAAGGATCGTCGTGACTGTTAAATACTCAAAAAGGCTGTGAAACTGCACACAAACGGTGCGTGGAGCAAAGACTCAGTTTAGCAACAAAAACGCTGTTTCAGTTGTGGTTTTTTACTAGCGGCGATTTCATAGATGCCAAAACGAGTGGAAGTGATCATTGTGAGAATTCGGCTTAAGCGGCGTCTGCGCGTTGACAGAGTAGTGGGGGGGAGGAACCTTCTATCGCATCATCGGCCCAAAGTGTGAATTCCCGGCGATCCGTACCCGTGTTAACCGGGTCAGACGTCACACAGGTCATGGATTTGAGAGTTTAAAAGGCTAATTGCGGACCCCAAACGACGGGGAAATTAACACGGCGACTGTGGTACGACAGACCCCATCACGCTAGCCCACTGTGATACGCAATAGACACCCCAGCGAAACAAATAAGTGAATAGCAAGATAAGAAGTGACTACCTGTTCTTCTCCTCCAGTTGTGCGACCAGTTCCTTTTGCGACTGGGTGGACCCAACCACTTCACTGATGTTCTAGAAGACATAAGGAGACAAATAGCAGCCTGGCATTTATTCGCGAAGACACCCATCAAAAGAGCATTTGGATACGCGACCTAGCCATCCCATTGGTTCCAGATGGAACGCTTCAAATCGATGCTAAATGCCTACTGTAGTGGGGTTTTCAATGAAATTATAATTTTTGTAACATTCCTAGTTCACCCAATCGTGTCTTTTCAGAAGCTCCATTAATTTCCATTATCGCGAAACCGACCGTTTTAAACACTGTAACTCTGATAAAATAATCAAATTCAATCCATAGATATTGTTATTTCGATTCTGTGCCCTATTGAACCAAATTTGTGGTGTTGTGAAAATCATCAAATTATTGGTCTGTATATTTGTAATTTTTATATTTTGAATGCCTGCCTTTAAATAAACCGTTCGGTTTACCTAAATTGGTGGCAGAAGACGACGAAGGTAAAATTAAATGCTTGCAGATGATTTCAAGAATCACGCGACTCATGCAAAACACACAAGAATAATGATGCCCTCCCACAGGAAAGGAGATTGAAAATACCAGTTATGCCCCAATCCAGTTTAGCCGACTGTTCCAAGGGGCTTCTTCGATGGTCCAATTCCCATAACATGTTCACGCAAATAACTCCAACGAACTAACGTCTAGGCTTTTCCACAACTAACCACATGTCTAAATACCCAAAACAATCTAGCCTCTGAAGCTGAGATGATGACACGCCATCTTGGTTGAACAATGCGCGAAAACACCTACTTGTCCGGTAAGCGTCTTCAAGGCAGCCAGACGAGCCGCGTAATTGGCAATCATTTTGTGTTCCTCGACGTCGGATTGGGTCGTGGAGATGGAGAGCGGTTGGTTGCTGGGGCAGGCCACGGGCTGCGTCGTCAACTGGCGATAGATTGGTCCGTCAAAATTATGTGGAAGCGAATGTTTCCGTCCAATGGTGGCAGTCTTGCTAATTCCACCAACCGCCATTGGTTCAGATGGTCTGAATTATAAAAATACAATATCATACCGTTTGGATAATGCGTCCTCGTGTGTAATTGGCAAGGTGAATTATTATGAACTGCGAGGCATACAACTATAAGACGAATTCAGATGAAACTGTTCGGCAACAGCTGTTCGTTTCGCCGATTTCTGAGATGAATAATGGCGCCATAAAGTTATGTGGCAGGAACGTGGTCAGGCTCTATTTTAAGACTGGACGCTCAGATGTTTTGGATCATATTGTGCCGTTTGCGGATGACTATTTTGGCTCTTGTCTAGGACACAAATAAACGACTCTCGGAACATTCCACAGCTTTCTAGTTTACTCCAATTTGACATGGTGCAAACTGGCGTACCCAAAATATTTAACTTAATTACAAAAACACAATGTAGGATGAATTAAAATAAAAAAATAATGAGATGGAAGCCAAGAGCCATGAAGCCTGTCGATTTATGTCGGTTGGCGGTTGATTATATTTGAAATCGCTAAACGAGGAGCAAATCTGAAAGTATTAAACATTTATGAACCAACCGTTCGGTTTCTACTACAAATCGACAGAAACTAAAACCGAGAAAATAGCTTTCGAATTGATGGAAACGATGTACGTCGAGACAGTCTCCACCAGAGAGGATGGTGCTCGCATTGATTGAAACGATTTACGTCGAGACAGTCTCCACTAGAGAGTATGGTGCTCGCATTGATTCAAACGATTTACGTCGAGACAGTCTCCACAAGAGAGGATGGTGTTCGCATTGATTCAAACGATTTACGTCGAGACAGTCTCCACCAGAGAGGATGGTGCTCGCATTGATTCAAACGATTTACGTCGAGACAGTCTCCACCAGAGAGGATGGTGCTCGCATTGATTGAAACGATGTACGTCGAGACAGTCTCCACCAGAGAGGATGGTGCTCGCATTGATTGAAACGATGTACGTCGAGACAGTCTCCACCAGAGAGGATGGTGCTCGCATTGATTCAAACGATTTACGTCGAGACAGTCTCCACCAGAGAGGATGGTGCTCGCATTGATTCAAACGATTTACGTCGAGACAGTCTCCACCAGAGAGGATGGTGCTCGCATTGATTGAAACGATGTAACGTCGAGACAGTCTCCACCAGAGAGAATGGTGCTCGCATTGATTGAAACGATTTACGTCGAGACAGTCTCCACCAGAGAGAATGGTGCTCGCATTGATTCAAACGATTTACGTCGAGACAGTCTCCACCAGAGAGAATGGTGCTCGCATTGATTCAAACGATTTACGTCGAGACAGTCTCCACCAGAGAGGATGGTGCTCGCATTGATTGAAACGATTTACGTCGAGACAGTCTCCACCAGAGAGGATGGTGCTCGCATTGATTGAAACGATTTACGTCGAGAAAGTCTCCACTGGAGAGGATGGTGCTCGCATTGATTGAAACGATTTACGTCGAGACAGTCTCCACCAGAGAGGATGGTGCTCGCATTGATTGAAACGATGTACGTCGAGACAGTCTCCACCAGAGAGGATGGTGCTCGCATTGATTGAAACGATGTACGTCGAGACAGTCTCCACCAGAGAGAATGGTGCTCGCATTGATTCAAACGATTTACGTCGAGACAGTCTCCACCAGAGAGGATGGTGCTCGCATTGATTCAAACGATTTACGTCGAGACAGTCTCCACCAGAGAGGATGGTGCTCGCATTTAGTCAAACGATGTACGTCGAGACAGTCTCCACCAGAGAGGATGGTGCTCGCATTGATTG
This sequence comes from Proteocephalus fallax, assembly GCA_028672205.1. Taxonomy (NCBI): domain Eukaryota; kingdom Metazoa; phylum Platyhelminthes; class Cestoda; order Proteocephalidea; family Proteocephalidae; genus Proteocephalus; species Proteocephalus fallax. Next base: position 240,925 of record JAPUBX010002076.1, on the reverse strand, counting down.
AAACGATTTACGTCGAGACAGTCTCCACCAGAGAGAATGGTGCTCGCATTGATTGAAACGATGTACGTCGAGACAGTCTCCACCAGAGAGAATGGTGCTCGCATTGATTGAAACGATTTACGTCGAGACAGTCTCGACCAAAGAGGATGGTGCTCGCATTGATTGAAACGATTTACGTCGAGACAGTCTCCACCAGAGAGAATGGTGCTCGCATTGATTGAAACGATGTACGTCGAGACAGTCTCGACCAAAGAGGATGGTGCTCGCATTTAGTTAAACGATGTACGTCGAGACCGTCTTCACCAGAGAGGATGGTGCTCGCATTGAGTGAAACGATGTACGTCGAGAAAGTCTCCACCAGAGAGGATGGTGCTCGCATTGAGTGAAACGATGTACGTCGAGACAGTCTCCACCAGAGAGGATGGTGCTCGCATTGATTGAAACGATGTACGTCGAGACAGTCTCCACCAGAGAGGATGGTGCTCGCATTGATTCAAACGATTTACGTCGAGACAGTCTCCACCAGAGAGGATGGTGCTCGCATTGATTCAAACGATTTACGTCGAGACCGTCTTCACCAGAGAGGATGGTGCTCGCATTGATTGAAACGATTTACGTCGAGACAGTCTCCACTAGAGAGGATGGTGCTCGCATTGATTGAAACGATGTACGTCGAGACAGTCTCGACCAAAGAGGATGGTGCTCGCATTGATTGAAACGATTTACGTCGAGACAGTCTCCACCAGAGAGGATGGTGCTCGCATTGATTGAAACGATTTACGTCGAGACAGTCTCCACCAGAGAGGATGGTGCTCGCATTGATTGAAACGATGTACGTCGAGACAGTCTCCACCAGAGAGGATGGTGCTCGCATTGATTCAAACGATTTACGTCGAGACAGTCTCCACCAGAGAGGATGGTGCTCGCATTGATTCAAACGATGTACGTCGAGACAGTCTCCACCAGAGAGGATGGTGCTCGCATTTAGTCAAACGATGTACGTCGAGACAGTCTCCAACAGACAGGATGGTGCTCGCATTGATTCAAACGATTTACGTCGAGACCGTCTTCACCAGAGAGGATGGTGCTCGCATTGAGTGAAACGATGTACGTCGAGACAGTCTCCACCAGAGAGAATGGTGCTCGCATTGATTGAAACGATGTACGTCGAGACAGTCTCCACCAGAGAGGATGGTGCTCGCATTGATTGAAACGATTTACGTCGAGACAGTCTCCACCAGAGAGAATGGTGCTCGCATTGATGGAAACGATGTACGTCGAGACAGTCTCGACCAAAGAGGATGGTGCTCGCATTGAGTTGAAACGATGTACGTCGAGACCGTCTTCACCAGAGAGGATGGTGCTCGCATTGAGTGAAACGATGTACGTCGAGAAAGTCTCCACCAGAGAGGATGGTGCTCGCATTGATTGAAACGATTTACGTCGAGACAGTCTCCACCAGAGAGGATGGTGCTCGCATTGATTCAAACGATTTACGTCGAGACAGTCTCCACCAGAGAGGATGGTGCTCGCATTGATTCAAACGATTTACGTCGAGACAGTCTCCACCAGAGAGGATGGTGCTCGCATTGATTGAAACGATGTACGTCGAGACAGTCTCGACCAAAGAGGATGGTGCTCGCATTGATTCAAACGATTTGCGTCGAAAAAGTCTCCTCCAGAGAGGATGGTGCTCGCATTGATTCAAACGATTAACGTCGAGACAGTCTCCACCAGAAAGGATGACTTAGAGATGAAGGGCGTTACCAACTTATTTTCTTGCTGCTTTGATGAAGCGATTAATAATTGAGTATGTAGAGAATGTAGAAGAAAGCGGATTTATTTTAACAATATCTACAGGAATTCAAATGAAAATTTAAAAGGAATATTTTAGAAATGAGGATCTCCAACAGCGATACTCCCGGCCACCTTCTACGTCTTGACGTGTCAATGAAATGTTAATTTGGATAAGACGAAATAGGGTTCTAAGATATAGAAATTATGCACATTTTAACTAACCGAAAGACGCGCGATTCTACTAACAGTCCTGCAATATCTTTTTTCTACGAAAACATCAAGGTAATGTTCAAAAACCGGTTTTACTGTTCCGAAATCTTTCAAAACACAAAAGACCATCTAGGTTAATTGGAAAATTAGAGTTGTTGAAACAATCGTAATAGCTTTAATAATAATAGTTAATTTACTGCTCGTCACACAATACTTGTTTAAAGGATAATTTGGCCTTAGACGTTCCCAAAGGGTACGGCGTTTACGTAACCAACCTGAAACCTCCAGACACCCAAAAATAAATCACTTTTATTTGCTAAACGCAGCAGCGCATAACCACTTTTTGAAGCAAAAAATAAGGTTTAAATAGCAATATAGCGACGATCTCTCCCGAATTATTGTTAAGTACTATTTTCTATGAGCGAACGACTTTAATTTATCATTTGACGTATATTTTTTATTTGTTGTGCTGAGCATTCATGTTTTTTTCCATAAAAAATAGTTTTTTAAGGTCAGCGTGAAAGGCGCGTCCACCACTCAACCGTTTTTTTACAAACCAAACCATCAACCACTAACCGTTACAGACATTTATAATTTCGTGGCCTATGTCAATAAACCGTCTTCAATCAATAAATACTCCTTCCCGAGGCATGTCCGAAGAACACGTCAAAACAACTGGTATCTTATCCTGCCTAAACCAAACGTGACTAGAGTACACTGTTCTTAAACTCCCGTCTGTTAAAAGTGGGTAAGATCAGGCATGCGAAGGAAAAAAATTGCCAGGAGATCCAGCCTCTCTCAAAATTCAAATTTTTTGTGCTTTCTCAGGCTCCATGGGAGTCGAAGCTAGGCGACGACACCGTCTTGCCGTAGGTCTCGGATCGAGGCCAGCTTCCCACAGACAGAACATACAAAATGGCTCACCGGATTCCACACGAAGGTGAGACCACGTGAACGCCGTCGACGGTGTGTTGACGTGAAATAACGCAGGGCAACTGCTGTTGCTGCATCTGTTGCTGTTGTCGCAAGAAATTGTGCTGCTGCTGTTGCTGAGATGTCATTGGCTGTCTACTCACTGGGATTGCCTCGTTCCCAGAAGTCCTTGCGATCATTTCTTCTATAACAGAACAACTGTGAATATCCCACGCGACAAACGAATTGGTTAAAGACCTCTTTAAAAAACAAGCATTTGTCTAGACACAAAAAAACACAAAACTCCTTCAACACTTTGAACATTGACCTGCGTTGATCCTTTTCGAGATAAAAACCCATTACACAAAAATTAGTCAATATTTATACCGCGTCATTTCGAACTTCTACATCCAAACCCCCTTGACATTGTTCAGTAATCATTTAATTTTTGTCAATATCCCCAATTAATCGATTGAATTTTCAATTAATCGTTGTACTATTGAAATAAACATTAAATAGTACATTTTTGTCCAAATTTCTCCCTGCGTCAGATTTAATGATTAAGATGGCATGACGCATGTCTGCTAGTCGATTAAAGATCCATAACGCCGGTCTGACAGCAAACATAGCAGACAACTAGGTCAACAATGCACACGGCAACAGGCCATCCTTGATCCACCCGTAACTACAGTACCATTGTATTTGAAGTGTCTTTTTCAAATAAAACACCCATTATGAATGAAAAACATCATCTATTAATTGATATATATATATTTGTGGGGTTCCAATCAAAAAAGATAGATTGAAAATATCTTCCGTGTGCACTCACACAGATGTCGATTGTTTTGGTGATAGTTACGATAACATTTTGGCCACATTGGGACGCCTCAGCGACTCAATAATATCATCAGAGGAAAAGGCGCCCCAAAACGAAACACGACAGTGATGTACAGGCTTCTCAACATTCTTCCGGGGGTTTTCCAATGCACGAATGCGGCCATTTTGTTTGTTTACCCATGTCAGATGAGATGATAATTTTTGCGGCAAAACCATCCGTTTGTTCTTACAAAAATCGCAAATTTATAATTCGTAAATTTTCGGCCCTTTTTACGGCAGTTGATGATTGGCCATCCAAAATGTAGTTTATTTGAATTTCAAAAGAAAACTCGAACTTAAATAACCCCCCTCGCATTATACCAATTTGTCCGCTGCTCTCAGACTACAACCACCTCTTACCCCTGGAAAGTTGGGTTCGGTAAACGGCCGGAAAAGCGGCTGCCTGCTCCTGCTGCATCGACGATGTCCTCTGGATGGCTCTTGGGGGCATGCAGGGTGTTCCAGGGGGTCCCCGGGGAACACCGTCGGCGCCTGGTTGGATTTGCGTGACGGAGTAGTAGGGAGCCGTCATTCCTGGGCGGATAAGGTTCGTCGGCACCATGCCTGGCCGATATAATCGATACTGCGGCACCGGGGCAACGCAGGGGGGCTGTTGCAGAGACGGGGGGGCGGGCCCGGTGAGCGGTGAGGGCGGGGTCCCCGTGGGGAGACTGTGCTGTCGACCAAACTGGAAGGACTTGCGGAGAGAGTGGCCAAATTGGCGGGAATGGGTTTTCTGGCCAGTTGAAAACAGAGGAAAGTTAAGTCGGTTGGGCTGGATTTTGTTTTGGAGGTCAATTGGAGTAGACTACTGATAACTATCTGTTGGAATTTGTCAACATCGAGGGCGCTATTAAAACCTCGGGGTTTTCCACGCGCAGAGATGGATGTGATGACTGCGGGCGTCAGAAGCCCCGCATTGATGTGTAATACGAAAATCAATGACAATGATGGTGGTTGAAGGCCGCTTCGGTGGTCACTTACGGCTGCCGACGTGTATTCTTTGACGTCGTGGCTGTTTGTGTGCGAGTCCGTGGTGATGCCGGTCCAGAAACAGTCCTGGCAGAGGTTGTAGCGGGGGCAACGGGTGCATTTGTAGCGAAGGCCCACTATTGGCTCTCGTTTGCAGCCCTCGCAGCGAAGGGGGTGTTGAACTGACAAAAACGAAAACAACTCCTGTTCAACAAAGTCTACTTGACGTGCTCCGAACACAACTCCCAGCCTATCAACAAAGTCTACTCGACGTGCTCCGAACACAACTAACAGCCTATCAACAAAGTCTACTCGACGTGCTCCGAACACAACTCCCAGCCTATCAACAAAGTCTACTCGACGTGCTCCGAACACAACTCCCAGCCTATCAACAAAGTCTACTCGACGTGCTCCGAACACAACTCCCAGCCTATCAACAAAGTCTACTCGACGTGCTCCGAACACAACTCCCAGCCTATCAACAAAGTCTATGCGACGGTCAATAATGCCACAGACTTCTATTGTTTAAACTGCTCTCATTTTGCAATCATCCTAGGTTATCGATTGTGTTTTGACAGATTTCGGCAGAGTAAAATGGTTTTGGAACACAATTAACTTGAGGTTTTCGTTGCAAAAATGATATTGCTAGAATGTTAGTAGAACCGGACGTCTTTCGGTAATTTAAAGCTAGAAAACCCCGGTTTATTCCGTACACAATTAACCTTTCATTGACTGCTAATAAACATTTGTGGATTATAAATTTTATATTGGGAAGAGGGAGGTCGACAGAGCATTTTTTTTCAGAGCTCCGAAATTTGTCCACGATAAGATCACAATGGATAAACCAACTGAAGAACAACTGCCACGGGTCACGCACGGGTAGAGCAATTAGCGGTGGATGTGGTGGCAGTGATTGTTGTTTAGTCTCTACGGGGATGCATGATTGGACTAGTCCCGTCGAGATTGAGTGCATTTCCTAGTTCGCCGAATAGATTTGTGAAATACCAGATTTTATAAAGGTCACGTGGGTCAAGTGGACTACATGGCCCCGGTGACCTATCGTTGACCTGGGAGACACCCCTCTTCAACCGATACGAAGCCGAAAAGCATCTTTAGAAAGGCAGTCGGACTGCAGTTGAACACATCTTCTCGACTCAGTCCATACACCTCGTCGATACGTCGATATGTCCCAGCCTTCAGCTAAGCTTCGACGGTGCCAGGAATGCGTACCAACAGCCGCGTCTAATCCTTTGCGGCCGAAACTACTGGCAATGATTCGCGTCTATCGCAGCGAAACCTGGCACCTGCAAGCTGTAGACACAATGAGATTAGACGTACGCGATAACGGGTGTCTGGTGCGAATCTCGAAAGCGGATTGCAGTGAGATGCTGTGTAACGGCTTCCTTCTACAGACGCCGAGAAGCTGTCAGCCATTTTACAACGCCGACGGCTGCCGTTGTCTGGCACACAGTCCAAGCGCACTCGCGGTGCTTGGGACTGCAGACTGTTAACGGACTGTTGTTCTGTTAACAACAGTCCGTTTCCTTTCCTTTCCTCTTCGAAACATGGTGTTCATGTAACCGGTTCATCGTCTTACGGGAGATAGCACTACCAAAGAATGAGAAGGTTGCCCAAGCATGTCCCAGCCTTCAAATAACTTGGCTCAACTATCCTGCCGAATTATTAACCGGAGAAAAGGGTGTTGCACTAACTGCGTACAACCGAGTTGAAATTCCGGAGGGCGGTTACCCTCTACAAGCGCTGTAAGCCGTCCAATCCGAACCTAGGGTTTCGAAATCGGTCCAGTGAGCGTCGAAGATGATAGGAGATTGGAAGCATTCGATCACAGGAATCGAAGACGAAATTCCAATGCGTACTGACACGACCAGGCGCTGTCTAGTCTCGGAGAAGGAACGTGTGGAAACTGATACTCTTGATAGGTGCGGGAAAATTGCCAGAACGTCTACGCAGTGCGTCGCTGGGGCAAGAAGTGGACAACAATCTCCTCGGATTTGATCTCCTTGCAGGGAACACAAACACACGCAAGAACCCGTCAGCTCTTCGTGTTTCGATGTGTGTTAGGAGACTGTGCATAGGAATCCATCAACTCAAATATTCAGCTGCGATTCTATCCTACAGCTATTGATGGTCCTGACGAGGTTACTGTATGTAATTTACGTTGCGACTAGTTTAAGTCGGCGTGACCTTGAAACAAACAGTGACCCCAAACTGAATCCCAGCATCACAATTCATACTACGAAGCTGATCTTGTCTCTATCAACTCGATAAGCGATAATTGGTTGAAAAAGAAACTGCGTATCTATCTATTTGGCGGTTTTCGGGGGTGTTAGAAAAAAAAACATCGCAATATCATCGGTGATAAGATAGTCTACCACTGTTTGAATAAAATTGAATTCGCGGTTTTTAATATGAACAAATATCCCAACATTCCGCGAGTATCGGTATGTTTATGTACTGGTGCAGCTCTTTGCTTAACATTTAAGAGCAGTCAAAACCTTGTTTGATCGAAAGCAGGACGACCCATCTTCAGGACACCGTGTTTTCATTTCGCTCTGAATCACCCAACCCCACGGGCTTCTAATAAAGGCGGCTGCTGTGACCAATGACGGTGTGATTTGTTTTCTGTGCTAGCACAAAAATCTTACTTCCCCTAGTCTCCAAAGTTCTGACTGTTACACCCTCTGGCACAATAATTATTTTCTCCAGTGGATAATATATAACCACTCAATCAACGACACCATTATTCGTCGTCCCTTCTCGATTCGCGTATCTTAGGTGATCCCGCCCATCTAGTCTATATAAGCGTACAGTTTTTCGACCAATGCGAAGTCTTTATCGCTTATTTCTCACAAGAACGGCCACATGTCAAAACACGATCATTCCTTGTGGATCCCGATTTATAGTTTCACCAGAACAGGTGAAGCAGGACCTTTGTTCGTCATCTTGACCTCAATGAAGCGATTTATATTATTATTATTAAGAACCAATAGAGGAACCTCGAAGGAATTCCTCCAGTGGACGTACCATTCTCCACCAGAGCCAATCGCTGAAGCACCTTGAGCCAGCTGAATGTCTGAGGTCCGGGTTCGGCCACCATTCTCTCAAGGAATTCCTCCAAGTTAGGAACTTTAGATTTCTGAAAAAAAAACGGGTCTTAGATTACAAATGCCGGTTGTTCTCTGCCTGGTTCTGAAGATGGAATTCGACTCCAGAATAAATGGCTCGCTCCTAAAAGTTTCAATGTCAAATACAAGTAAACATTGGTCTGTAATTAGTCAATTAACGTCTGAATTTTTAAACCTCCGTGGGCTTTTCAAAATAATCTCGTTTTCTACTCGCCTGCCAATGCTCTCCATCCAAGAGACAATCGATCAACACCATTTTACCAGGAGATCCCTTCTATCCCCTCCATTCGATCTGGTCTAAGTGCAAATCCCTTCGACCAATGCTTAGGCATCCACGTTTAATTCCATGCAACGCGGTGATTCCACATTGTTTCCACAAGAAAATCTGAGGCATGACATCAGAGATTGTTGGGGCTTCGTCTTTAATACTATTCCGACAGTTTTGGACCGGAATAAAGCGATTACTATGATTATCATTATTAATAGGTTTTGCGGAAATACTCTGTCCAGGGTTGAGAGAGCGCTGAGCATTTTTCAGCTCATTTGGGAGAGTGACAAGGTTGCAGCGAACAATAAACTCAATAAACTGCATTATCTGTAGATAGTGAAACATGTTAAACAAAGCACTGAAAATTACTTAATTGAACGTTCAACTAAGAGGATATTTTTAAATCGCCCCTTCCTCGTTCTAGACCAGCACGATATTCGCTGGCAATGTCTTAACAGTCACCATTTATCATGTTTAGGTAAAAATCTAATCCAAAAGAAAATGGACAGAGATTATTTTTATCTTAGTTTTTAAATGTTTCAAATTACCGTGCCGAGTAGAAACTTTGATGTCTGGGTGTTGTAAGAGAAATTCGGCTCCTCGAAAACACCGACAGCCAGCGAAAGAAGCTCCTGGAGGTAGACTTCGAGTCGATCGATTTCCAGAGCCCCCGTCTTCTTTGCTAGGAGACTGTAGTGGTCTAGGTGTGAGCGAATGATGGGATACAATTAAGGGAAGGTTGATGGTCTTTGTTGTTGTTGCAATTTGTACGGTTCTGAGCATTGAAGGTGAAATCAGACAATGCAGCGATAAAGCTTGTCTGGGATCGCGAGCGTCAAATTTTACTGAATCTGACATGGTCGATCTGATTCACACCAATGGTAATCTCGACAGCATCGTAAAACGTTTAGCCTAAATCCGTTATCTACCAGCGAATCTGTTCCACAACCCTTTCAACTCAAAACATGATATCCCAAAATTAACATTTGCCTGTTTTTAAGTTCAATAAATCTGCTTTTCAAATTACAGTTTTATTGTTACGTTCAAATAAAACGACCATATCGAATGACCTTTTATCATCTATTCAGTGACGTAAACAATAAATGGTCTACAATGTATTAATATTAAATGATATATTGAAACGATACTTTTTGATATACAACACAGCCAACGAAACAATGCATTTATTGCGAATTCAATACCGCCGAAGAATAATCTTAGTAAATTCTGAAGCAATGTTGCCGTTAAGATTATTTTCTGTGAAAAAATTAAAATTCCAGTTTATGCTACTTGAAGCCCTGAAAGAAAACATTAGGCGCGAAATCTCCGAAAATTTAATCGAAAATTTAAGCAAAGAATCGACATCTGTAATGTGCAAAATACCATTCATTATTCATGAAGTGTTCAGCCTCTACAATCTATATTAATAAACAAATAATCATTTTCCATTTGAAATAGGTGTTTTATTTGAAACTGGAAAAGGTTACGCGACTCTGAAAGACCCTGTACATTCGAATCATTGAGAGCAACGAGGTTGATTCGCAAGGAATCTTCGCCACCCCTCGCCCGAAACGGTCGATCCTCCTTCCTCCTCTTCATAAACGAAGTGAAACAGACCAGCCTCTTCACAAGACTCTTAACCAACCTCTCGAACGGCGCCCTCACAAGCTTACTGTCTCGTTATATCCGATAAATACGATGACATTGAGCGAGACAGCAACTTGGGCAAAAACTCGAACACAAAAAAAAATCATTCGGTTCCTCCGTCACAAAAATGACGTCCGTGGAGGATCGCGAGCGGGTGAAGGAGTTGGCCACCAGCGTCTGGGATGACGACGACTTCGCCAGAAGCGCCACTCAGAACATGGACCTAGCAACCGCCGCTGCTACGGGCGTGGTGGAACTCCGCGCCGATCGTATTTGGCAGGGAAAACGCGGTGCCACCGTAGGCGGAGACGATGTCTCGGCTCCCCTGCCCGTGGAGGATCGCGAGCGCGTGAAGGAGTTGGCCACCAGCGTCTGGGATGACGACGACTTCGCTACTCAGGGCTGGTTCACTGAACCCAATACCAACCACCGCCCTATGGCTGATGTTTACGACGGTTCGTTTGGCAGATTCTCCTACCCGGTGCACAATTCGCCAATCCTAATCCGAATATTTCCAGGACCCACCAAACTAGCAGACGGTCCAGATTTGCGTGGCTATCTCGACTAGAGGCTAAACCGGCTTCATGCGGGTTGCCATCGTATATATTGTTAAAGGGGCCTCCCTAGTGCTACCCGTTGGTGGCCCGACCGGTGAATCCAGCCCCTGTCCCATAAATTTTTAAATTTGGTATTCCCGATCTGATCGATAATAATGTCCGTAGTCTGTCAGACGGTTGATAGACTCGTGCATCTACGAAAGGATTAAACCACGCGATATCCATTTACTCCAGCATCAATAACAACCCTGTATTGTTTGTACTCAATATTTGCCAGATGAGTCCGCGATACAACAGCAACATCCCGAAGCCACTGGCCATGTCTAATGGGCAAGGTCTTGTTGATCCCATTTCAATAATTTAGCGCTTAAAAAAATGACGCGCAAAGGGGGCCACACAGAGACACGTCGCCACAAACAACCCCACCCTCGCTCTTACTGGTTTGCTGTCTTGTAACGTCTAGATGAATACGATGACACCTACGACCTTGAAGGCGCGACAGTGGCCGAGCGAGTTGTGGAGGACCTTTGTGAAGGTCGCGTCTCGGACACCCTCACGGAACCTCACCGCCAACACAACCAGCGGCATGACAACCACCCCCCTGCCACTCTTGCGCGAGGCGCGAACAGCGCCAATCATCGGTCAGCGCGAGGTGGTCGTCCAGGCGACCTCAAGGTCACCTCTGGGAAGCATCGTTACCGACAAGAGGAACCTCCGATTGTGAGTTTAGTCCTTCGTTGTATCCGCTATTGCCACTGAATGGTTGTCGGAGATAACGACGACAGCGGCCCCTTTGAACCATCGGGCACCATGGAATAAACCTTCCGGATAAATGGCCCACGAAATGAGCCTCCTAGACGGCGTGGTTCAGACCCCTTTGTGGTGCTGGCTATCCTGGGTCCTCGCTTCACCGGAAGACGTCTGCTACTTACTCCATGCCATTAAAGTCGCCCAACACGCTTTTATCCACGAAATCGATTCAATTTTAGCTCACCAATGTTATGTTTGGAAAGCCCTTCGAAATTTATGTGTGCTGTACCCACCAAAAAAACGATTTTTGACTTGAGGACATTGCTGCACAACAACCACGGTAAAACGTTCTTCTAATTGAACATCCCAAACGAAGTGGCAGAAAGTTGTAGTAGAGGCCGGAGTATCTGGTATTGTTCGTTCTTTCGAGGGCAGTTAATATTTGTGCTCTTTAACTGCGTTCGGTGGACTAAGGTTTCCAATATTGAATAGATTAGTCTGGTTAAGACAATAGCGGGGTAGTTCTGAAAACCGCTTTTCAGCTAATTGACAGAGCGACCCACAGGCGCCACTTAACAATCCCATTGGTGGGCATTTTTGAAGTGGTCGACCACTTGCGTCCGTGAGGAATCTCTACAGCCGACTGGGACGACCAGTTCTCCAACGACGGAATATTGAACCTTAAAAGCCAAACAAACTCCTCGAAACTTCGTTCTCCGCATGTCACGCTTGGTTGATGGATGATGCTTGAGATGATGAACCACTTCCGTTTGCCAGCAGTTCGAGTTCTGTGGCAATCGTCCATTAAGGCGTCCTTGGATGATCGTAAATCGAGATTTCACGGGTTGGCTGACGTGTTGGCGCGTCGTGTATTTTAGGCAATTCGAAGAGGTCACCTTGACCCGCGTATATCCTCCGACGTCCCAGCCCAGCAACACCCCCCTGACCTCTACGAGCTCCCTCAGGCTCCTCTAACACCCCAGCGTGACCCCCACACCCCGAATCGCGGGCGTGGCGGCTTCTCTCAGCATCAACGAGGCGGCGGTAGTCGTGGCGGTCGCACTGACCACAACGTCTTCGCCGGGGCTAGCGGCCATCGGCCTGAAGAACAACGTCGTCTCCAGTCTCAGACAACGGCGTCTTCGGCGGCAGCACCCCTCCGCGGAGACTGTCGTATCAATAGTGCCCATGTCCACGAACCGCCGGGCGCTCCAGAAGCTACCCACGAAGTTCAAGGTCACGGGGCACGTGGTGGTAGAGGTCAGGGTCGTGGCGACGCCTCCAAGAGACAACAGAAGGAGCGATTAGGCAATTCCCACCACCAGCGCGCCTTGGCGAATAGGAAACGGCAGTTGTAGTCGCTGAAAACCGCAGTGGCGCCAGTGGCGCCAGTAGCGGCAAATTTGGAACGGGCGGGTCTCGACTATTCGGAGAGATGACCCGTTTTCAGCTAATTGAAGGAGCGATAACGAACACAACAACACATGCAACATTTCTGCGACTCCAAAAATGTAAAATCGACAGGCGCCAGTAAGCAACATCGTGAATTATTCGACCACTGCTGCCTGTGATGAATTACTCGGCGAAGAGATAAGAAGTCGATGTCAAACCGCCAAAAAGCTATTCGCCGTGCTTGTGAACGGTTGTCGGAGACGACCAGCGTGTTACCAGGCATCCTGGACAAACCCTTCCCGAAAATACGTCGCGAAAATAGATAATCACCCAGGGATTCGCAGCAACAAAACACCACCAGCTATCGAAAAAACCACACATCTACTTATCGACCGGTTCAAAACCCAAAATTTCTCCTTGTACCTTCTTGAAGGTGAAGGTAAATACATATTTCTCGCTTGTTGCAGAACGGGGCGCTCATCGAAGGCGTGAATCGCTGGTTGACACCAACTCGTACCATTTCAAATCCACGTTCTACCTCGTCCAATCACAAAACTGAATCGCCTCGGACCTTTCTTTTGCTGCCCCAATTGGAGGAATTTTGTTTTGTCGCCAGTTGGCACACGGGACTGAAAATTTATCACCCGGCATCCACTCCACACAACGTCTGCGTTGCCTGCATATAATTACACACACCCTTACGGCAACATTCAATACCCTCCCCCAGGACGGACCAATGAAAAATAAAAAAATGGAAACCGGCAGCACTTCACCAATAAGAGGTCCAGTGGTGATATCCAGTGGCAAAACAACCGATCAGTGGAGAAATTGGTATTGAAAACGCTGATTCGTCCCCACAACAAGGTCACATATATGGAACGCGGAGTCGGACGTCCGAGAACAACGCGTTCATAACTGCACCGTCACGTAAACGTATTATGACCAATTTTAAGACATTTTTAATCCCCGAGGGACATGTGAACCGGAATTGGTCAAGTGATGAACAGAAGATAGATGGATGGTTTGCGTGTGGAGATGCTGGCGTTAGTAAACATCACCCAACACAGTAAATGAGCATCAGGATGGCCTTCCTTTTGTGACGAAGTCAACTGAACCCTCGCAGACCGAGGAGACCGTTGGGTTTCAGCTAGTACTGAAATATTTACGAACAAAGGATATGCATCGAGCTCACATGTGAACTTGTCGGCTGGTTTTCCGCTCACAAGAGTAGAAAGCGCCACCTTCAAGCCACTGACAGCAAGACGGCCGCAATTGGTCGGATCGAGAATGTAGGTTAGCCAGCCCAGCAGTATCTCGCTGGCCTGGGTGACCATTAGCTGTACCGCGGCGGCATCACTCCCGGGCTTGTCGTCGGTGCAGATGGGAGGGAGGCTGGCGTAAATTCGACGGAGAAGATGTTCTGTGCCCTGACGGTTCAGAGAGGCCGATGGGTCGACCAGGTTGAGACCGAGATCGCCCAACGTTTTCTGAAGACGCCACAGTTCCACTGAACTCACTACAAGTGAGTGCAAAGTGTTTGGAAGATATTGGTTATTAAATGAGTGGGGTTTGTTGGTCTCAAAGACGAAGTCGTCGGTCTTTTGGCACAAACCGACAAAGCCAGGACGCAATGGAGGCAGTTTATGGTCGAGTAGATTCTAGATGCTATTATCATCAAGTCGTGTGCCAAGAGTAAATAATTTCGCGGTCGATAGGATGTAGGTGGAAATATTAAAACAGCCTCTCTAAAAAATTGATACCATTCTCACAATTCTGAAAAGCATAGACGTTAATATCGCCATTTGGAGGATAGCTAAGCCTGCCGCAAAGAACCAATGGAGTGGAATAGTGGCATTGATAGTGAATACATGGCATTGAACATGCCCACGATTACTCTATGAAATACTGGGTTTTTCAAGTTGGATTATTCTTTTCAAATTAAACGCCCATTTTTAATAGTAAATCATGGTCTATTAATTGATACATGACCCTCAGGCACTCCTCTCCATATCGATTGAATCGCATCGCAGAGTCAAAAAACCAGGCCACTTTCCATTTCAAAAACATTTTTCTTTACGAAAACCCCTCCCATCCATTCCAAATGGCCCCATTAGTTACATGATTAAGACTCAATGGGCGGGGAATTTAGACATTAAGAGTATTCGTGAATGAAATGCTCTGAAGCAGTATTTGACAGTGGAATTAAAAGGCAACAATCATTAGTGAAAAAGCTAATTTCTGCCCGAGAGAAGTATTCGCAGAGGGCGATGAGGGATAGATGAGGGTAAATCGATAAGTGGGGCGAGTCAGTCTGCTCAGATTCGAGATTTCTGAGCGCAGGCGCGTGTCTACGTGCGAAAAGACACTTTGGACTCCCGCCAACCAATGGGATAGTGTTTGCCCAGAACATCCCTTGCAGCGGCCAATGGGGTGTTGAGTAGACCTCGCCCCTCGTGTGGATACACGAACAAAAAATAATATTTTTCTTCATGAAAATGTCATCCAGGTAAATGACAAAATCTGCACCAATGAAAATTCTACGACGTGGTTGTATTTCTAGAACTTCACAGTGTTATGGAGAGAGACATTCGAGTTTTAATAAAAGGTTCGGTGGATATTTGGCATCCAATCGTATTTGAGTAGGCGACTGTCTCGATTTATCATTTCGACCAGCGTAATCACATAAATTGTCATAAAAATCACAGCCAGGGGTTATACCTAGGAATATTGGCTTAAATCGTCAGATAACCGAAACTGGAGTCCTGCTGATATTGAAAAGGATTTTATGTGACAGTATTATCGGTTTAAAGAAGTGAAGAGACTGAAAGCGCGTCCGAAATTATTTTAATAAGTAAGGAAAAATAAAATAAAAACATAATATATTAAGATTAAAAATCAATAAACCTACATAGCGTTCTCTTTTGAATGTAGCGAAGCTTGCTGGCTGTTCGGTATGCGGCGAATCGGATTTGATCAAACTTTTTTGCTTCTAAAAATTTTTTTTTAGAATATAGAACTTAAACGCATAACGGACGGATGATCATGCGAAAAAGACTAGGCTGAAACTTTAACAAGACATCTGAAATTCAGCGGGGGTCTTATTTAGTAACAATTAGTAGTTGTATGGACAAGCATAAGTGATGAAATATTAATCCTGTAAGGTGGCATTAGTGTAACAGAACTAGACTACATTTTACCCAATTTAAAAAAATGATAAAATCTACTTTTACAATCAGTAATATACAATTAAACTATAAATAACACACAAAAAGGAAGCATTTAAAGTAGATTTTAAGGGTAGCTTACTTAGCTCAGCCAGAAGCCGTCGAAATCCAGCAAAAGCCGCATTATCGGCATCCAATGCCGTGGGTACGACCGAAGCCATGGAATAAATTTGTGGATGTTGTCCGTATGAATACAGCCCACCGCCTCCACTAACCATCATCGGCGCTCCGTTGGACGAGTAAAAAATGTTAGATGCTGCCGCGAATTGTGCGTCTTTGGTCAATGATTGGTGTTGCTGGGACATTTGGGGCTGGTGTTGTTGTTGTTGCTGTTGTTGGAGCAATACATTTGCTGCGGTGGCATTATTAGTTTGTTGCGGTGTTTGAAAATCCTGCATCACCTAAATTTAAAATGCTTAGTTCTGAATGATTGAGATGTCTAGTCTTCGAGAGATTGTTAATTTGTAAAAATGTACACCCAGAAAAAACACCCTTGTTTACATTGTGTGCATGAAACATGTTAATTTACTGCTAAAATGCATATGGTTTACGGATATCAGTAAACACGGAGTGAATATCGTAGCAAACAAGAACACCTCCCAACACACACGAGTTTAAACAGACATGCATAACTTATATACACCAAAGAGCATTCTAATTGTCTTAACGCCGTAAAAATCAAGAATATGCGCGTTGTTTTGATTGCATAACATACATATATTGATTTTTAAAATCCGTGTTTATATTTAACTTAGAATTCTGCCGATAGAAATAAAAATACCTATTGCTTATATAATTATCGTACAATTCACTTACATTTAATTATATGGTGAAATAATTCAAAATAAATTGCTCTGGATACCTAGCTTGTATTGTTAAAATACCGGTGGTATGTTCACATTATTAAAACAAATGTAAAGGCCATTCGTTTAGTGTATACATACGTGAATAAAATTTATATCCTTTAAATGCGTTGAATTTAATTAAAATTTGTTTGAAATAAACATTAAATGGAAACTGCGGCATTAAGAATACCGTCAATTAAAAAACGTTATACGTGCTTTTGTTTGCGAATTTTAATCGGTTTTCTTTGTTGTAGGGCCTGCTTATTCTAACCGAGTTATCTCATTTTAAAATAAATAATATGCTTGAATGATCTGCAAATTATAGAACAGTCGAGCTAATTATTGTATTGATTTTATGCCCAACTTATACCATGAATTCACAGACGCAAATATTATCAGTTAAACGCGGGGACACCTCCCTTAGAATTCATCAGGCCTAATGTAACCTGCCAGATAAAATTCATCGATATTCATTCTTCTTCTTTTTTTAATGACGTCAAACAGAATAGGGATGATTCGTTTTTCAAAAGAATTAAATTTCACAGAGTTGTCCTGGAGTTCGCTAGTCTTGGAGCAAATTCGCTTCAGTGTGTTCGTTAAAACAAAACTGAATATTTCAGGTCACTAAAAGTCTTCTCACTGAGACTCTTGGTCGTCAGGGGAAGAGATATAATAAGGATGGGCGGGAAGGACGAATGTTGACCGCCGGGTGACTATGGGGTGCCGTCCATCAGATGCTTAGGACACCGGTGGCTCGACCACTTCGCGTACGCATTGTCTTCAATGGGACAGGCGTGGGTTGTTCAGAGATTTTTCGAGCAGAGGCTTGAGAAGGTTAGAAAATAGATTTTCGGGGAGAAATTGTGTCCTTCGATTGGCTAGTCAGTGCAGACGGACTGGGTTTTTGAATAGTGTTAAAAAATCTTCCTCGGTGATTGCTTTCTTGATTAGAACATGCCGTACATTCATAGATATTTTGAATGTTTTATCAAAACGGGTACGCATCGGAAAAAGAACCATCTTGTGGTGGTTCAAGGGGACGGAGGACTCTATCACAACGGAGAAAAATGTGGGGTAGGACATCAGTGTTCTATTGAGGTGCTCAACCGTGCCATTGGCAGCGGGATTGTGAGACGTCGTGCGATCCGCTGATCAAAGAAATTCGAACCTTTTCTGGAAAAACGTTGATTCGAATTGCACCCTTCAGTCGGGTGTAAAACGATGTGGAGAGAACGACGGTTTCCGATACGATGATGATTGGCGCGGGTTTTGGATAGGGCCTTTCAATGGCCGCCATTTCCCGTTTGCCAAACGTTATATACTTCGTGGGTTAAATTGGAGTTGCATCTTTTATTCTTCTTAACTTATTCTGCATTTTCTACGGATAATCGTCACGTCATGTAATATTTTTGTTTATTTTAAATTATAATGCTGAAAGTTTTGGTCCTCGTGACCTTAATAAAGCGAATATTATTATTATTATTCAGTCGGGTGTAAAATGATGTGAAGAGAACGACGGTTTCTGATACGATGTACGCTAGCGGTATCACTTCACACTAACGGGTGAAGCGATCTACCCCGGTCAGCAAGTTGCAGAAATCCCGAGACGACAGCAATGGGGTGACTAAGTCCAAATGAACGGGGCTAAATCGTGCACTTCGGGAATACGGCCACCTTTCGCATAATGGTGAAAGTTCTTTACGATTAGGTAAGCCGCAAATAATTCGCGATCGAAGGTGCTGGGGTTGGGGACTATGATTGTCGCAGATCCTCGTCCCCTTGGATGAGTATAGCACCAACTGTGGTGCTCGAAGCATGCACCATCAAAGATAGCAGGGCATCAGAGCGCGGATGAACCAATAAGGTTGTGGTAGCGAGACCGACTTCAACTTCTGGAAGGCTGCACTCTATGTTGGTGACAGTTTAACTTGACAGTTTCCGCCGACGGCTAGGCCATCTCGAGCAACAACACAATGAATTTGATATAGTTACCGTGTGATACCAACCAATAAAAACTGTGATTCCATAACAGTGAACGGCTTGTTCAGTAAGTAAGGATTTATCCGTCGGATTAGATGTTAAGCCTTTATACTGTCTTATTTTATACTGAAAGTTTTGGTCCTCGTGACCTCAATAAAACGACTACAATTATTATTATTTAAACTAATCTAGAGAGCTGAGCGCGTTGTATAAAAGAGCATGACCTTAGATCTCCCATTTTGTTTTTACGAACACGCTTAACCAAATTCGCTCCCAACGGGCGAACGCCATAACAGATCCGTTAAAGTCGATTCTTTTACAAAAAGAACCACCCCGACTATATTTGACGCGTATTTCATAAAAAAATGTCTAATGGTTTTAAGTATCGTCGAAAAGCGACCACGATATTGGTGAGCATATTCGATTTTCGCATTTTCCTCTGATGCCCATTTACACTACTTTATCGTTTCACGAACTACAGAAAACCCGTACACGGGACTAAAAACATCCATTATCCAGCAGTCTTTGATAACAAAGACGCAGCGCTACAATGCTCTATTCACAGACGAGGAATCGGGAGATAATAAACCCTCGCAACTGTTGCAACGCCTGGAAGCCTGATCGGTTCACCAAGACGTCTGTTTATCTATCATTCACTTACCTATTCACTCAAAATCTGTCCCGGTCATACAAGCCTCTTTAGCAACCCTCTACAGGATCGAATGTGGCATAAAGTAAGGTCGTCCACCTATTTTATGAGTGTGACCGAATTTTAGGCGTATAATAGTTGAAAAGGAAAGGATAAAACTCAGTGCCTTGAAGCAAACAACAGTTGTTGGGCATGAATAGGATACTAGGTGTCGGCGTTGGCTAGATAAATCATTTTAAGCCAATTTACTGACCATCCCTCCGCACCACCTTCAAGTATTTGAGATAGGATTCGGGAGCGCGAAATATTGTTGATAGTCGAGGTGAAGAAGAACAATTCTCCTTTAACGGATTTTGATTGAGTGGAAGGTGTGCGAGAACCACGTAGCCACGGCGACCAGAGTGCTTTGATTTGGTTTATAAACAAACTGGAGCGGGTATCGACAGTTTTTAGCTTCTCATCCAATTCAGAGATGAAGTGCTTCTCAATCACTTTCAGCCACAGAGAGGAATTAGCGATAGGTCTATACTACTTAAAAGGTTCCGCGGAACCATTGGTCGGTTTCGGAATAAGTGTTATATAGGTCCTATATTTCTCCATCGAATTATGCTTGATGATAATTTCCCTGTTAAACGCTCGGAAATTATACACTTAAATGTGACGAAACCAATGATTAATTACATTCATAAACTTTATTCGATACAGGTGATCAAATGAGCTTTATTTGTGAAATTGTTAAAATTGATGTTGTTTATGTTTCTAAAACAATTATCTTTTGTGACCTCCGGATTCGATGTTTAACATGAGCAAAATTCGGTAGAAGCGAAACGCGACTCCCCAACCAGAAAGTACGTACAAGCAAACAACATTCAAAATGGTGTGTTAACTAATGGCACAAATGGCCACTGCTGGAAAAAACGAATGCCGACATCCGCAGAAAAACTATGTCAACAACTCCAGAGATATGGACTTATAAATGTGGCTACATTGAATCATAAGGGTAAATTGTAATCCGTTTGAGCTTAGGCGAAAGATAATGCATATTTGTCGCCAATATGTGGTACCTCGATAATACGTTGTGATTACATCCAAACAATGACCTAATTTTTAATTATTCATGAAGCCAAACGAATGTCACGTTGTGGTTTTATATTTATTTAACCTTATCCGTGAACTTGGATGCTAGCAAAGAATGGTCTGGTCACAGGACTCCATGGATTCGTTTTTTTTAATTTACGGAACTTGTTGACAAAAACGGAAATCTTGCAAGACGGTGAAATCATCGAGTTTGTAATATCAGGTAATTTGTCGACAGCGTTACGCGTCTTCCAGAGAACAATCACCTTTGTGCATCGTGCTACATTAGGTTTTTCAGACGCTATTTCACTTTTTATCGATTATATTGATCGATGCGCAGTCGCAACAGTACATAATCAGCGTTGAAATTCTTGCGAATAGACGTTCTTTGTGCGTCTGCAATCGATATTTTCTTCCTGGCTGAATTGGCGTAAAATGTATCGATCTCTCAATTCTAAATAGTCTTCACACCACAAACCGTCTACTGTCCTCGAAATTGTCTTGAAATAAATATAAAAATATTGCTATTGAAAGCAAACAGGCGTGGCCAAAGACAAATTGTCGGGAATTAATACGACGCGTTTAGTGCGATGTGCTCTCTTGAGTACCGCGTGACCTGATTCAACAGGTTTCAATTGTCTCAGTTAAATGACCTCGGTTCAACAGTCTCAGTCGCACAAACACCCTTCTTAGTCAGGAGAATACTTCGCCGAAGTCTGTGTATGTTTTATCGCTTCCTCAATCGGCCGAATTACTAATTGCAAGCGTCGGCTTTACGCTTCACAGGGAGTCTCAGGGGAATTGTAAGTTGTTTGCAATGGGGCTTCTCTATCTTGTCCAGGGTGACCCCCAACGAGATGAATCGAACACATGTCTCTCACCCAGAGAGCCAGGATGCTGACCGTCAAACCATCGGCACTGAATACCTTTTAACTCTGCCTCCATCGTCCGGGGAGAAGTTAATTTTCCAAACCGCGTCTTCTGGAATAGTTCGCGTTGCTGTTTTGAGAGCTCTGGGCGAATTTAAGAGAGTCCTTAGTGTTAATCACCTTATTTTGCCCACATTAAACAAAATGATCTCCTAAGAAAACGGTTTTTTTCACCAACAGCTAACTGCTTTGGTATATGATGCAACAAAATCATTGGTTCGCCGTGCACACGTTTTTCTCATGTCCCGCCACAAGGTCTCGCGCTCCCATTGGCCTATCCATCATCCACGCGTACGTCGGCCATTCGTTCCCGACACTCCAGTGTGGATTTTAGCTCTTCGAATGCCCGTATGATCTGCGTCGGGCTTTTCGCGTTTCGTGTTCGATCGAAGTTACAATTGCTACGCTAGTTCCTTTAGAGGTAGGCATTTCCATGACGCCTGTGGGTTCAAAATGATCTTACAAATTCGGAGTGCGACAAAAGCTACCACACAGACGGTCATCCGCCTAACATTCGCCAGCATGACATTGCACATCAAGGAGTCAATTTCAGAGTCGCCGCACTTGACAGGCGACCCAAACCTGTTGCGTGCAGCCGAGAATCCAATGTCTCCGTGGAAACGAGTAGAAAGTCCCCGAAACACTGGGCAGGGGAAATCAATTCTATGACACCCCTCCCCCCAACCGTGTTCATTTTCACCGCGTTGCTGGAGACTCTCGATTGTGCAAAGGCCAAAGACCAATGTCGAGTGCTCCTGGGGACTCCACTAGCAACGCGAACGTCTTCAAAAATGCATCGACCTTAAATACACACTGGGTTTAATAACAAATGAATATGTACACATTAAAACTTCGGTAGACAGAGTGCTAATCAGATTATCCTCCAGAGCCCTCGAAGAGCTTGGCTACGACGGGCGACCACCTATCAAAGATCTGTCGATTGGCTGTCGCCAAGAGGCCATCGCTGACGCCGAGGGCTTCGGCGTCGTCGTGGCGATTGAATGTGAAGCTGGTGAGACGACCGGCCACCAGTCGTCGGACTATGCCGCCCCGGGCCCGCAAAATCGATAGAGGGCCGCACAGGTCCCACAGACGGACGCCGCCCGCGTGCAAGTAGAGTTCAGCGTTCCCCAGGGCCAATTCGATCATCTTGTAGCCTGTAAAGGAAAGCGGCAGCTCCAAGAACACATCCGCCCCGACGACGCATATCAATCATCGCGAGTTATACGCCATTCACTGCGACCGGTCTACTCGGTCAGACATGGCCAACGCAATAGTAAAGCTGAAAAGTCTCCAGGGGAAGATGGCATTCAATCCGAAGTGTACAAGGCCTGCCTGCCTGCCGACCATCTCAAAGAGAAACCAGTAAATATCTACGGAGAGCTGAGACCAAAGTAAAATAGGCTACCATCAGTAGTACACTACGCCGTCAGGAAATCAAATTCGGCGGTGCCAGACATCCACACCCGCCGTCTAAGCCAGCAGACAACCAGGCCCGTCTGAGATTTGATTGGATGACGAAGAAGGGAATTGGGACAATGACATTTGGTCGGATGAAACAAAAATATAACGCCTTCGTTAACACTCAACTCGACGTATTTGGAGGAGGAATGATGATCGGTTGTATCCAAAGAACAGCATAGTTATGTGGGTGGAAACATAATATGAGGCTTTTTCCTCATGATGACAGGCTGATTGAAACGATCCTTCCATCGACTAGAGTAGTGAAGATGAATTGTGGCGTGTCTTTTAAAATGGAGAAACGTTTTGGTTCCCCAAGAAACAGTGATTGAGTTAATTCAATTAACTAATTAGCGTAACGTACAGACGACCACGCCACGTTAAAAGGTCATCGCATCGCTTGTAACACCCTTTTCTGTAAACATTCTATCGTGTTACAGTCGAATGGATTGAGTGACAAGACGGTGCTCCAATTATGGAGGCATTCGTCTAAGTATTTTCAGAACTCTTGCTAAGCCGCTTCACCTCGATGATAGACACTTTAACCCGCTCCAACCAAGGAGGCTTCCGGCACGGTCGAGGATGCATTTGACTCGGTAAAAAGGGAGTCCCTCTGGGCAGTAATGCCCGGTAACCTTGTGAACCTTCTGAAGTAATACTACTCGCGCACCCGAGAGAAAGTCGGCAGTATCGAAAACTCACCAGAGCCACCGGCAGCAATAACCTCCACGGGAGTGTCGTTGAATGCCCGTCGGATGCGGTCGATGAAGACGGCGCTTCTGTGGGACCTAGAGACGAGGATTCTGAGGGGCGAAATTGGTGGCCCGCGTATTTTAAGAATGCCTCGCAGATTCGGCGAGAGCGCTCGACCAAGCCAGGTCCAATCTGAAAGGTAAAGGCCACTTCCGTGCAACGCGTACTTGTTTCAACGCACGGTTATCTCCTACTAGAGGGTGAGATTATTTTATTTGTAGTCGAGGAAATCGCGTCAAGCGTCAATAAAATCAGCGAAATCCACTAAACCTGTAATTTGATTTGAAATGCGAGAATGACCTCACCCACGTGCCTGTGCCTATTTCGGTCTGTTTAAACACGGCATGGGTGAACAAAGTGCAACAGCCCCAAGTGGACAGCATGGTGCATGAGCAGCGACCAATGGGTGTCGATTCGTAAATGGCATTCCCACGAACAGTGGTGCACTCTAGCCGTTGAACAATAACGTTTGTCCTGCAGGGCGACAGGAGGGATTGATGTGGCGTCCAGGCACGGCAATCAGAGTCTAGTTTGAAGTCGGTTTTGTCCAGTTCTGTCGCCTGCACATCGCACTTCGTCGACGCACAGCAAGCCCAGGCACTCCACAACCGCTTTCGCCGTACCTATTCAGAGTTTCTGGTCGTCGACGCTTCGGCAGCGCCGGCGTACAACGCTGTAGATGCGTTGACAGCTTCTCCTCGTCTGAACAGCGCTTTCAGAGAGCCGGTCACTCTTCCGAGATTCGTCGCAGATACCAGTGGTCGAACATTTCCAATCTCATTGTGTCTTCGACGCACTCGTTCGGGACTTCATATCATTGCCTGTTTTGTCACGGGTTGACCTTTGGCAGTTCAATGGTTTGGGGATCGAGAAATTAGTTCGATCCTTTTTACCTTTGGTCAGTCGATTGAGACATTCTTGGAGGTTCTGTCGCCTCGTCGCAATCAAGGAAAGACCAATCGCGGGGCCGTTTTAGAGGCTGGTGATCTGGATCAGTTTGTCGTTAAGACTCTCCGCTCCCTTATTTCGGTGTTCGACCTTCAACGTAACACTACTGTCCCGAATTCAGCCACTGTTCTGGAAGGGTTGACAGCTTCTCTGTGTCTGACAAGCCAGTCTGTTTAGGAGATTCCTCGCAGACAGCAGTGATCGAATATTTCCAATCTCATTGTGTCTTCGACGCGCAGTGACCGTAGTTTCACAGCCGTAGATTAGGATTAGACAGATTGCAGGGCGGTAAACGTGAAACTTTGTCCGACTGAACGGCTCCACGCGACGAATCGTTCGGAGACTAGCACTGTCTGGCATCTTTTTGTCATTTGTTGGCTGGTGGAGGTGGGGGGGAGTTGTGGCGGCTGGTTTTTTGTCCTAAGGACTCAAATCCCGTCTTTTTGTTGGACCTCCAACGTAGCAATACAGTGGCTTATTCCAGGTTCTAGGTTTTGTTTACCTTTGCCGCGGTACCAAGCTCTTCGCTATTGAATTTACACGACCCCTAACAATGACAGTTGGTCTTTCCGGGGGATCGCTCGACGGTCTAACTAGGTGGGATCCAACAGGGTTTCGCATCGTTGGTAGTACACCATGCTGCCTGGCGCTGTAAACACGTAATTTTACTGCCTCCTTCGTTTGGCCGGTCGGCAGGATAGTGGCACTCATGTATTTGAAGGCCGGGGCATAATCACTGAGTTATATTGGTTGGAAGTGGTGTTAGGAGCATGTCGAGAAGACTTTGTTTTTGAAATGTGTTGATCTCCAGCCCGACTGCCTTTACAAAGGTTGTTCATTCGACCGAGTAACGGTTCTTCGGGCGAGTACGGACGTCATCTGCCATGGAAAAATCAGCGGGGATAGGAGGCAGTCTTGTCTGACGCCAGCGTTCGGGGTTTACTGGTTAGTGTCCGCTGGCGAATGCAGTCAAACAGCTACAGATTTGCGCCCCGGTTCTTGTTCTTTTTCTAAAACCTCCTTGTCTATTGGATAGCCAAAGTGGCACCCGTTTGAGTTTAGTGTTCGCAGGACGACTTACAAGTTCTGTTGCCAAATGGAAAATAGACAGCTCCGAAGACAGGGTCTCCACTTATAGCCGCACACACCATCACGGAGACATAATTGACAAGGCCTTCTGCAAAATTTAAAAAAAAACAAATAACATGACCTGTCTGTTGATTGAAATGCAGTTAATAAGTATTTAAACGAATTTAGAGGTACCGGCTGTGATATCCTAAAACGTTTTACAAGTATCTAGAAACACATTTTCTTTTAACGAATTACTTGGACAAATACAACTGGATCCGAACAATCAAAGAGCGACGAGCTGTACTATTATATCACATCTACATCAGTCTCACCACTAAACTCCTTTGTAGCATCCAGGGGATCCAACCAGATAGCGACCTGTCCCAACTGGACAAAAAGATCGTGTTCGGGCAATTGTGCCAAGAGATCCGTTCGCCTCTTTTGAAATTGGGAATAATCACCACTCACAGCTGAATTGTGTTTGGGAATTTCGTGTTCTTCCGAGTGAACTTGAGACTATAATGATGGAGGGAATAGCATTATTACCGAACGAAAAACCCAACATTTCTATATAGTTTTATAAAAATGATTTATAATGCAGACATTCAAGTAACGAGTAGGCTTCGTAATGTACGTGTTTTAGGCATGATAATAACACGCGTGCATCTTACCAGAATATCGGGGGAGAGACGAGCGAAGTGGTGAAGTATGCGTTGATTCGAAATGAGATCAGCCTCAGTTAAGACTTCATCCTTTGCGAGACCGTTGGAATCGATTTTCTGTTGAACTGACTTAAAGCGTGTTCCCAAATTGGAGGTGTCGTGGATTGTTCTGATACCACGACCACCCTCTTCAATTGCAATGACTCCAGAAATAAAGACTTCTCGCATACTGACAACAATAGGACTTCCGGCATAACCTACATGGTTGATTACTCCACCACCGTCATTGTCAGAAAGCCAGAAGAGGAGAACTGTTATGGCTGCGATTCCAAGAATAAAGACGCCTTTGTTGGTTAAAGAAAATTGAACCATCAGGCTGAAAATAAATAGACAGGCGATTAATTTCAGAATAATTAATAGATACTCCACCAAATAATGTCTTTGATAGTTAACTAGACTACGCTGATGGCGACACATTTTTTGGGGGGAAACTTTGTACAAGAACATTGGTAGGCTTTCCGTGGTGAATAAAATGCATGATCCTTGCAAAATTTTGAATTGATACGATCACGTACCTTATGTTCTTGAAATGACAGCTGATTACAATTATTATTAATGTTAACAGAGTAAAAGCCAATAGTTAAGGCTATTCGGAAGGTCGTCGCATTTACAGTTTTAACACGCAAATGGTAAGTACAAACAAAATTCATATTTACCGCAAGGACCGTTAAGACTCGTTAAGCATTCAGTGGTGCGCAACCATTAATTAAAATTCTTATTTTGGGTTCCGTTCTGAAAACTCCTCGGTACTGGTTTAACAGATCGCACAAATAATTCAAGCATTGAATTATAGGCATCGTCAGCTGGATTCCTTACATGCGCATAAGGCAGCCGATTTATGAATGCTCGCGTGATCAGATCAAGCGAAAAAGACCTACGTAAAACATATTTGCTAACATTAATATCCTATTAAATTTGACAGGTTTGGGATATATGTGAAGACTACTTTCCGCTACACATCTACTCGAATTAATTACAACAATGTTTAAACCAAAACCTTAATCATAAGAAACCATTATTATACGGACGCTATACATCAAAGCTTATTAAAGGGATGACCGAATTGCGATTCGCCGACGTTCTTGTAGGCATTCAACGATATTGTATTCGCATTGATCGACGAGATTTAAATTTAGACTACCTTAAATAGAGGGGATGGGAGTCTTCATCTCATATGCAAGCATCGATAAGCGTAAACAAGTGTGATTGCGTTGTATGCTTCGTGACGAGTTATTTTTTTTATTTTTACACATAAGAGCAAGAGAAACAAAACCGATAACTTTCAAAGGAGAAACATTCAAAATATATCGGCCCATTTTCAATGAGGAAACCCAGGTTTACTGTACTTGTGTCGAGTGTGTTGAGTTGATGGTGGACACTGTTAGCTTTGACGACTCCAGAGGAAATAATCCTGTTATTTATAATTTTAATTCGAGGAATTTGGCGCGTGCATTTTGTGCGCTACCATCAGATAACAGGTCTATCGTTGGTGGAAATACTTAATCGCTGACCAATAGCGACACCAGAACTTCCTGGGGTTGTCTCTTTTACATGGGACACGGAGAGTCTTTTTGTGACAGTATTGTATGGAGGGTAGAATTAACCCTGAATGGATAATAGACGGATTGTCTGTAATACCGGTTAAACTCTATAAGCCAACCGAGACCCTTGACGAATAAGACACGTGCAGCGACGATAATTCGTATTCAAAAGTGTAACGTACGATATACGTTAATATAGTAAAACACAATTAATAATTAGAGTTAGCAATCACCACATCCACCTGGGTGCAGCAGCTTCGATGGCATGCGATTTCAAACACAAACGCTCCGAGCGCCGAGGTAGAACTTGCGAGCTTTGGTCTGGAACGGATGGAGTCGTATAAGCCGGATCAGCTGGTTCAGACGAATGAAAATCAGTAGCGGGCATGTCTGGTTCAGAAGGATGGGAATCGATGACGGGCATAGCAGGTTCATCGAATCGGATTTGATCGACATGCCGACGATGAATTGATAAATCAGTGACGTCGAGGATGGTAACCATACTATTTCCACTTCTTCCGGTCGAGACGGTCGAAAATCATTCCCTTTGAAAAAGGTAACTTCTCCCGATTTAAGGCATTGGAACGATGTATTGAGTTTGCGCCCCTTGAATAACACAACCGGACTTTTACCAGTGGTAGCTTGATCAGTATTACAGTACTGCATAAGGAAATTATCGATAGACCGATCTAAGTCTGTAAATGTACTTGGTTTCATAGATGATATAGCCGCCTTCAGTGTCTTGACAAATTTCTCTGCTAAGCCATTCGACTGAGGATGTCTGGGAGCCGTGAGCAAATGCCGGCATCCGAGACCTTTGACCCAAGTGACCAAATAATCGGCGGTGAAATGTGTACCATTTTCCGTAACCAAAACGAGCGGAATGCCTTCACGGCTGAATAACTTCCGAAACACCGCTTTGGTGAAGTCAGCATTGGCACTGGTCGTCAGAAATACTTCAGGCCAACGTGAAAATGAATCGATCACAACAAGAGCATAGTATTTGCCGAGAAATGGTCCACAATAATCAGCATGTATTCGTTGCCATGGCTCACAGGACCCTGGCCATGGAGACCATTTAGAAGGCCTTGAGGGCAACTTGTGCAAGCAGCCATCACACCGGGCAGCCGTTCGCCGGATATCGGCTTCAAGTTCCGGCCACCACATTCCAGCCCTTTCTGAGTGCCGTTAGAATTCTCTTGAATGCCAATCGCGTCTCGGAGATGAGATCATCGCGACTCACAGGCAGTGGTTGCAGCAGGAGAGAAGAGCTTTCCGTAATCTTCTCTGTAGTGGCAGTTCTGGATAAGTAATCGATATGTTTGGCAGGCCGATGAACCACGTCATAAGTATAGGCGCTCAACGCGAGATGCCACCGTTGCACCATAGCTTACAAAGCCTTTGACAGTGAATTACTTGGATTGTAAATGAATTTCAAAGGTTCATGGTCAGACACAATCGTGAATCGTCTGCCGAATAAGTATTTATGCAACCGCATAACAGCCCAGAAAACCGCTAAGGCTTCGCGATGCGTTTGGGTGTATCCACGTTCAGCTGTGGACAACCGCCGTGATATGCAGACAACAGGTCGGCCTTCTTGCTCCAATACAGCGGCTATGCCGGAGGGCGACGCATCAGTAATAACTGTTGAATGCATTCTTGGTGCAAACGGTTGTAGGATAGCTTCTGAATTCAAAAAGGCGAGCAACTTCCGTAATGTCTGCTCATGCATAGAATTCCATTGGAAGTTTGGCGCATTCTGAGAGCTCGAATAAGCAATCAGCGATACCGGCAAAATTCGGAATAAATCGCGAATAGTATTGAATGTCTCCCATAATAGAGCGTAATTGGCTGCAATTCGACGGGGACTGCATTTCCACCAAAGAATTCAGTCTTTTCTTGTCTGGGTAAAAACCAGACTTATCAACAGTAAACCCAAGGCAATCAAACCTTTGGACAGCAAATTTGCATTTCGACGGATTAACCGCCACATTGTACTCGACAAAGCGTCGGAATAGCTGGAGGAGTCTCTCGTCATGATCATGCCTGCTGACACCATGGACAAAAATGTCATCTTGGTAAACTTCAATACCATTAAGGCCATCCAATATGCCATTAATGCACTCCTGGAAAATAGCCGGGGCAACATTTAGCCCAAAAGGTAGAAAGTTGTACCTGAATAACCCAAAGGGTGTATTAATCACTGTCAGCAAACTGGATTCATCATCCAGTGGAATCTGCAGGTAGGCATCTTTCAGATCAATTTTCGAGAAGAAACTCGACCCCTTGAATTTATAAAGGATGTCCTCAGGTTCCGGAGTTGCACATGTCTTCTGTAATAATCGGCGATTGAGTGTCATCCTGTAATCATCACATATCCTGGGTGTACAACCGTCGGATTTTCGTGGTGTCACAATAGGCCACTCCTATTGTGAACTGCTCACAGGAGTCAGTATATTCCTCTCCACCAGTCCGTTCAACAGAGTCTCGTAAGCCGAAGGCAATAATCCTCCGCGTCAAGAACATGGCATCTCCGGCAACATCGAGTTTGACTTTGGGAATTTTCATTCCACTAGTCACTCTGGTGCACTTTTGGACCAAATCTTTTAACTCGGACTCAACTGCCGGTAGTGAATAGAAACTCAGTTGAAACTTGAGTTGCTTCATGACTGTCAAACCGATAATAGCTGGACCCGTCGTCGACACCAAGAATTTGCATAGGAATCTGGTTCCATCTCGTATAATATTAATCATACAGAAGTCAAGGATTTTCAGGGAATGACCAGTGATACCAATAATCAACTGGTCTGTCTTCGGTATACATGGACTTGGACAGAACTTCTTTAATGCATGGATAGGAATGAGTGATTCCACACTCCCAGTATCAACAATAAAGGACATCCTTTTTCCATGTGATTCGTAAGTTCCTTAGAAATATGGCCAGCGCTCTGACTGCTAGAACTCATCAGAGCCATATCAGATATATTGTCCTCGAAATCGTTAGTAATCGCACAAACCTTTGATTTGCAAACCGACTTGATGTGGCCAATTTTGCCACACTTCTGTCCCAAGCCTCCTTGTTTATGATGGCTCTTTGGGTATCATAGTCAATAATCGTCGGTTATTCCGACGGACGGATTCACCATAATTATAAGGACAAAAAATAAATGGATCAGTCCATCGTTTAACGAGTATTTGATTGTTTATAATGATTTTGAAAACTATTGCTAGAACCAAAATATGGCCGAATAGGTTATCCGCAAATTCCAATTCTGAGACAATTATAGAATGATACAGGCGTGATTACATAAAGGTAGATTTTATGATTTTTTTAGATCAGTGGATAGTTTTATTCGGTGTTTTAACGTTTTAAGCAGATTGCTCCTTTCGTTAAATAAAGTCAACTATTATCTGTGGGCCGATATGCATGTTTAACGGGTTAATAAATTTCGTTAAATTATAGCTTTCGATAATAATCATACTTTGAAGACAGCGTCGTTTTCTCGTTTACTATTGGTCGTGTGAAGACATTTTGTCTGTGAATAACATTATCCTCCATGAACAAAATTGGCAAGTTTTCGGCTTCGGTTATCTCAAGTAAATAGTTTAATTTGACATTTTAAAATCTCTAGCCGTGTTCAAACCAAGGTTTTGCACTGTTTCGCTGCGTAGTCCCTATCGTTGCTTTGCTGAGACGGCAAAAGGTAATTCTTTTTTTAATTTTATACAATGTATTAGTAGGTGACACCCGGCTTGAGAAGTTGTCCAAATTTGGTGATTATGTTGCTGAATGTCTTCCTAAATACGTTCAAAAAGTAGAGATTAGCCATCTAAACGAGCTGGATATATGTATCCATCCCGATGGTATACTACCCGTAATGACATTTCTCCGAAACAATCACAACGCCCAATTTGCTGCCCTTGTTGATATCACCGCTGTAGATGTTCCCTCTAGACCTTATCGTTTTGAAGTTGTTTATAATCTTCTTTCTCTACGTTATAACTCGCGCTGTCGTGTAAGAACCTACACCGACGAACTTACGCCTATCAGTTCACTTTGCGATGTCTATCAATGTGCCAATTGGTATGAACGAGAGGTTTGGGATATGTATGGCGTTTTCTTCGCTGATCATCCTGACCTTCGTCGTATTCTTACTGACTATGGTTTCCAGGGTCATCCACAACGCAAAGATTTTCCATTATCTGGATACACTGAAGTGAGAAATTTATTTGCTGTTCTTCTAATTGGCTTACAAATCATTATGTCCCTTTATTTTAGATGCGTTACGACGAAGAATTAAAGCGCGTGGTGATTGAACCCGTCGAACTGGCCCAGGAATTCCGCAAATTCGACCTTAAGATGCCCTGGGAAAACTTTCCGAAATTCCGAGATCCCAAACAAAACATGATGAAGATCGCCAACGCCGATGTGTCTACGACGAAAAAGGAACTTCCCGAAAAATAAAGTCACTTTCTCTTGTATTCGTTTAGAAAATAGCTGTCTGTTTGCATTTTACGCGATGGTGTTTTTGTCTGTTGATTGGCCGTGGGACTTTCATCGACGATCCTCCCAAATATAGGTGCGCGTAAAATTCCCATTCAACACAAGTCGTTTGTTATTATTTATTGAAACCAATCAAAAACTGTACAACGCACACTACTGGAGGCTCAGCTGTTCTCGTGACATGTGGCCCGAGTTTCCTAACCACCGCAAGGATACGTTGCCCGAGGGACAAACCGTCAACCACGTGACGCTTCCGTGATCCAGGGTCATTCTGATCCAGGCCTCTGGGGGCAGCTGCAGGGCCCGGCAGACGAAATATCTAATTACATTTCCATGGCAAACCATAATTTCGTACGAGTCTTCCGTTTGCGAAGGCTCCGCCCGGTGTATGTATTGCATGAAAGCCGATTCTATCCTCTTACCATCCTCCTCAAAAGCCTTCTTGCCCCCCGGTGGCCAATAAGGAACTTCTGGTTCTGGCGGGTAGGGCGCGCCTTCGCGGATAAAATCGCAAGGCACTGCAGGGACCCCTGGGAGGTGTTTGATAATCTCGTTGGTGGATTCGATAGCGCGTGTCATTGTCGAGTAGAATATTTTGTTGTAAGGGTACTTGAGTTGGGCCAAACGCTGGCCCGTAAGATCGGTCTGCTCGCGACCCAGGGAGGTCAAATGACAGTCGGCGTCGTCCTCTGCGTAGTGAAATTGACCATGGCGGACCAGGAGAATATGTCGAGAAGCTGCGGACTGCTGCGCGTCGCGCTGGTCCCAATTCAGATTCCAGGGGGTTATTGGCGCGCTGAAGGCTCTTTGGAGGACTGGTGTGAGGGAATCGGCAAACACGTGTATAGCTTGTTTGCTGGAAACAGCAGATACAGTGGCCGCGAGAACTGCACCACCAAAAAGGAACCTTGCGGCCTGGTTGAGCACACGCTTCGCCATCTTCGTTAAAAAGGGAGAGGACAGGACTTGAAGAATCGCGCTTGAATTTGGCATATCTAACGTAACTGCATGCGAAAACAGAAGGCATAGTGTGCAACAAATGCGTGTATTTGAGCATTTTAATGACATAATACCAAAATAGCACCGAAAAAGGCAGGACAATTTGCAGAAATAGTTTTACTGCACGCTCAGTTTCTCCCGAGGCATAAAGCCAGAGTTACCAACGCACCGAACGCTTACGTTTCCCGACGGCCGAATAACAAGCCACGTTAGACTCCCATGGTCCAGGGACATCCGGATCCAGGCCTCTGGGGGTAATTGCAGGGCTCGGCAAACGAAGTAACGAATGACATTGGCATGGCACACCATAATCTCATATGTATCTTCAGTTTGGCCGGGATCTGCACGATGAATGTAGGTCGAAAATGCTGATTCTATCCGCTGCCCATCCCTTTTAAACGTAACGTCACCACCCTGAGGCCAACCAGGCACTTTCGGTTCAGGGGGATATGGTGCCCCTTCACGTATCAAATCGCAGGATATCGTGGGAACATCGGGCAGATACTTTGTGATCTCATCCTTGGATTCTATGGCCCGTGTCATAGTTGAATAAATGATATGTTTGTACGGGAAATCAAGTTGCTTAAGACGCTGCCCAGTCAGGTCGGTTTGTTCCTTTCCGAGCGTCGTCAAGTGGCAGCCAGAGTCCTGGTTTGCGAAATGATATTGACCGTGGCGAACAAGGAGTATATGGCGAGTGAACTGTGGTTGTGAGATATCGGTGCGATTTGGATTAATGCTGTTCCGATTGTCCCAAGTAGTATCCCAAGGCTTTATTTCGGCTTTAAATGCTTCGTTTAATTGTGAGGCTGGTGTAAATATTGATGTTGCACACGAGACGGTTGCAGTAGCTGCCACAATAAAAGAGCCACCAAACACGAACTTCGCTGCTTGACCGAATAAACGTCTGGCCATTGCGAGATTCTGTGGGGGGAAATATGCAATATACACGTCAGACTTCGCGCAAGGCGACCAAAAAATAAATTGATGAAACAAATAAGGTTCTAAATAGACAATTAACAACAAAATACGGTTTTATTTGAATAAAGAAATATCACATTTCGTTAACAAACAAATTGAATAGCGGCTTACAAATCGTAGATTTCAACAAGAACAAAACCAGT
Organism: Proteocephalus fallax; assembly: GCA_028672205.1. Classification (NCBI taxonomy): domain Eukaryota; kingdom Metazoa; phylum Platyhelminthes; class Cestoda; order Proteocephalidea; family Proteocephalidae; genus Proteocephalus; species Proteocephalus fallax. The sequence continues at coordinate 206,571 of JAPUBX010002076.1, read as the reverse complement.
ATGAGTATTAATTAGGGCCAATTATTAAATAATGCGGTCAAACCTCCTCGACATCGAACAATGATGACCTTGTAAAATACGTGAAACTCTTTGTATTTTTGCAAGGGCTTAACGACTGGTAATTTATAGTTTATGCAATTTTCGTTTCGTTTTTTCGTCTTGGACAATAAAGTAGCTCACGTTATTATGGGCACGAAGAAGAAAACTTTCAGCAATAAAATTTATAACTAAAACAAGCTCACACGAATATAGCAGCGTGTTAAATTTTGAAAAGCGATAATTAACGGGTGAAATACAATACTAGCTCCGAAATGTGGAAATTTTTTTTGCTGTTAGCCCATTTTAAGTATTTATTTTTGATGAACTTCTGATATTTCGACATTTAATTTCCCTATAATGCAATGTATTTATCGACATGAGAAAGTAGGGCGCCAGGACACATAAACTAACAGGTATTCGGAGGGAAGCCTCAGCGATAAGGAATGCTTGCATTGCGGCCCCAGTCGACCTCTCCTAATTATGCACCATGTTATACCTTCGGAACTTTGGCCATCGTGCCAACCCGTCAAAATGCTGGTTCTAAAATTCACATACATTGTTATCCATAATCGAGGAGACAATGTCTCAATAAGGATCATATCTAACCTAATATAGACGAATAACTCGCGAAATTTACTGGTGTGTCTTTAACAACACCCCACCCCTTAATTACACCTCCTTCTTGTCTGGCTATCTTGATTGACTATATCCTGTTATCTTTCAAACTCCAGCATTCAATCAAGAACATTACAAGTTTTGATTTATAAAAAAATACTAATGAACTTGGCTGTAATAAGGTTACAAGCACAATCATTTTTAGCTCAAATTGGCATCAACAAAAAATTATACTAGAAGTAGCGATTATGCATAGAAGATACCGAATAAGATAGCAAGAATAAAAGAAATAACAGTTTGAAACATCTGCAAGAATGTCCAATAACACCCTCGAGGTATATAAAGTTTAGCGACCACGTAAAGGCGGTCATTAAACGGCGAATGTTCTATAAAAGCTGCATCCATAATTTACTGGAAGGGCCGACTATAACACAGCTTCCATAATCACTATTGCAAACGGACTAGAGCTCGGTATTTTTACCCTGGAAGTATGATTTGATAAGTATGTTATCAAATTGTATACCGAAATTTCCAGGAATCGTTCCAAACGCGAATCTTACATCAATTTCTGGATTCCTCGATTCAATGGGGTTTCCGTGGGTACGGAATCCAAGAAGACCGTTCAAACAGAGGAGAATATTTGCGGTAAGTCCGTGGAACAGCTATTACGCGACTTGATGGCGAAGGTGATACAATGGGTGAAACATTCTAGACCGTATCCCTGAAGACCAACGAGAGACTTATAGCATTCGCTACGACCAATCAATACGATAAGACATTGCTAACACAATGCGTAGACTGAAAGAGAAGACCATACCCTTCCCACAGTCAGTAATGTCTGCTTTCCTATTATCGTTGCATCTATCCACGTACAAGTTTGATCAATCTGGGAAAAAAATAATTTGCTTCAAATACAGAGGCATTATCGAAATCGCCAAACATTTCTTCACATCGACAGGAGACGCCCGAACCCGTATTCGATCACTGGTGTCCACGACGAATCTCGAAATCGAATGGTGCGACCAGCTTCCCAAAGTCGAAATATGACACCACTTTGCCAAAGTTTTCGATTGTGTAGAAAACTCGGGCTTTAATAAGAGTGAGCCAACCCAAAGTTAACCTACACACGGTGTTTCGGTGTTTCTTACTTAAACTCTCTCTCCTTGTGATTCATCATATATTTTTTTATAAAACATGAAACTTCATGAGAATCAACCCAATTCCTGTTATAATCGATCGATTGGTTAGTTTGCAACTACAAGGACCCGTCTTTCATTGAAATGCAATCCATGTAAACGGATTGTTTAAATCATCGTACTTGGCTATACCTTTACAATTTCTCACGATCTTTGTGATTGGTTATCATTCCCATATTGTTGACGTTGAACTATTCGCTCTGTACAATGTTGCTGGATAACGATTCAGTAAGTGCATTAAATATTTACACCGTCATTTAGTTCCTGGTGGCGCTTACAAAGATGTTTGGCGAGTCTAAAACAGGGAAATCCCTTTTTATCACCATGAAACGTTGTAAGTATTGGGGTGCATCTACAATTAACACTGAAATGTGATCTGTGTATTAAGAATACCCTGGTATTCTTTATTTAACACAAAATTAAATTTTCTGGGTTTCATTATGGTTGCTGGATCTGTTTTTTAGATAATGGACAGACAAAACCAACTCCGAGAAAGTCGAAAGCACATGAGCCCCACGTCTTGGGGGAAAACAGTTGCCTTATGCGCGTAACAACGGGCAGCACAAAAATAAGTACAGTCGTAAGTAACTTATCTCAAGTTTTTGTCTATTCGAAATATGCCTGCAAACTTTACTGGTGTCATGTAGCGCTTAGCATCCGCTCTCTGTTCGCAAGTGACTCTGAGGCATCAATGTGTGCGATATTATGCTACAGCCACTTCCAACTCTGGGTGCCATCTGTCAAATCTTCATGGAATTATCCATGAAGCCGGGTTATCCTCTGGCAGAATGTCAGATGTAAAAACCAGTTTTATTCCCAGATAATCCGGTGCGCAATAACTCAGTGAAGACAAAAGAAGACCATTTATAATTTTATGTGAATTGTATCTTGCGTTGCAATAGACAATGAAATACGAGCAAAATTGACCTTGATTGGGCCGATGGGCTGCCGTCAGAATACTAGTTCTTTTTGTTAGTTACCGGAGTTCGACTCCCAGGTCCGACTGGCAGTGTTTTCGTGCACCGTGCAAAAAAATAATCGAAATTAGGCCATTCCAGCCCCTCCAGGAATCACGTATTTCGTTATTTCGCTTTACATTTTAGGTTTTCCAAAAGGACATGAACCGATTCAACCAGGCCTACGCTGACGTCATAAAAGGCAATATTGTCGGTCTCAAAAAACGCGACAAACGGTCGACTGTGCCCGCAAGAACAACACAATCAAAAGCGCCCGTTTCCGCAAACAACGCAGTCCTGAAGTCGCCTAAATCGTAGTTGCATGCCAACTATATTCCTTGTGATTTACCACCATTCCCTCTGTGTGTACAGTCTGATCATTGCCTCAACTTTCTCGCTAATTTGGAATGCGCGCCCAAGGTCATTGAGGTTTGAATACCATGAATTTCGCTTCGGTGGATAACTCGGCTTTTTGTTTCTGGTAGGGCGCCATTGTTGGCTTCAGTTATTTCCGAATCTCGTGAGCTTGGCAACTAGTATCACTGATAACTCTTCAAGTTGCTATGGATCCTTGCGTTTGAACTATTTAACAAGTGGGTCCCTAGACCTTGATGCTCGGAATGATTGTTTTTTTCTAAAAATCCGCTGACTATTTCGCACAGCCTCACGTTGGGCCTCTTAATCCCAGCGCTTTTCTACCCGCCCTCGGTAAACCAAATGTAGCCTGGTCTAGAAAAGCGAGAATTCTCAACCAACGGTTCAATTATTAACAAGGGGAATGCTCTTTTCTTTCTAAATGACGAGCTGTTGCCCTAACATGTATAGCGAAATCGGCAAATGGTTCCGCGTTACCTATCGCCAACTCTCTTTTGTGGGGAGAGGCACAGGTTTTTAAGTTTGATGTGTGGCCGGCATAGAACGTTGCCGAAACACAGCAGTCTTAGTGTTTGCACAGCGACGTCGTATATCGTATTTTGAGAGGTGTTCACGCCGGTCGGTTTTATAGACAGACAGACCTTTACACTTCGGCTGGGATGCTGTCGGACCGAGTTGTGGGGTATTGCCGATTGTCGTAGGTCTATTTTTGCATCAGGGGAACTATTCGGGTTATGGCCTTCCGAATAGTTAAAAAGCTGATCAGTTATACCGCTTAGTCCCTCGGTGCTGACGCTTCCGGGTGCTAGATGAATTAAGCGGAAATTGCACTAATGCTTTTTGCGGTCTAGCTTTTCCGAGCGGTTTGTCTTCAATCGGAGCTGTTGGAAGTTCGGCGCGCATTGCAGACGGGCTTCTTTGCCATTCGTGGAAATTTGCAATGATGTCCCCGTTATCCGGTTGCGTCGAGTTGTGCCAATATATGTTTCGGCAGACATTATGGTTTTCCTCCGCTGCAAACGGCGCCTCGTATCGCAATTAGGTACAGCGCGATGGCTTCCGCAAAGACTTAGCGTTTCGCGGATTTTCGATTGCAGTCACAGTTTAGTCTTTTGATTGCGGGTTGCCGAGTCTATCCTGAAGTGCGCGCGGACACGATTATGGTCACAGCCGTTCTTGTATCCAGTTTCCGCACTTCGGTATGATCAGCACACGTTACCTAACGCAATCATTTGATGCGCAGTGCGACCGTTGTTAAAATAACACTTTAGAAAACTCTTTTTAGGGTACCGGACGTGCGTGTAGAAAACGACGAACGTGTTATCGTCTGCGAAACGTATGAGTCGTTCACAGTTTTTGCATCGATGTCCGAAGCCGAATTTTCCGAGGATATGCCGCGTGGTCTGATGCGAAGGGCCATCGCCAGCGTTTCCGTTTCCAGCAACGAGTTGGATGTCGCCTTTGATGATTTTTAAACTGTTTCCTGTAGCTCGGCGTAAACGTCGTCTTTCACCGTGGCTTCGACTGAAATTGTGGTTGCGCACACGGCAATGAATGAGAGAGTGAAGGGTCTGCCGCGAAAGCGGATATGGGAAATTCTTGGGGATAGGTGTCCACGCGAGTATGGCGTGGCTCTGCCCCTAACTGTTGAGGCTGGAGTGGTCGTTGTGCCCGTTGGGGTAGAGACAGTATCTAAAATGTTCGCCGGGCAATTAGATATGCCGTACTCCTGAATTACGAAGACGGACTTCGTAAAGGGCATGTTGCGTGTCTCGGTAGTCGTGTAGCGTGCATTTTAAAAGTATTGTCGAACAACTACTCACTTCACAGTATAAACGCCCTAGGACCCGTTACAGTTAGCTTAAAAACCTAATTGAAGCACTCCGGACAACGTGGAACCGTTCTCTCACACCCTGCACTCTTCACTTGAGGCCGGATCGAAAGGTTTGGGCTACGAGGCACATGCACTTCTCCCTTCCTTTTAATCTATTTCAGGTGTAGCCTTTTAACCCTACTTTATGCCTGGCTTACAAGGCGAATGAGGATTCTCAACAACTCGGGAAGGCCGCCACTGTGGCACGTCTTCTGCTGAACGTATCAAAGAGCAGATGTTGATATTCGGTTTTAATTTAACTCCATACTTTCGTGTCGAGCTGAAAATGCGTATTCCGCGGCTTCCCTCGTGTTTTTCCATGGCCTCAAGTCTGCTAACATTTTAACCCTCCTTAGAAGAGACCACAATTCAACGGCACTTCAATTGTTGTACACTCACCGCTACTCATGTATTAAGTGATTTCTCCCATAAAATCTATTCAACTTTGTCCACATGCAAATCTCTTCGACCAATGGAATGGTAATACCATTTACTACCTACAAGAAAGACGCATATCCCAATTCGAATATTTTTTTGGTGCGCAATATTGATAGGGATTTTTATTGGTCGCAATTGCACGTATGCTTATGTAACGCCCCGGTGTTTTACCAGAACATAGCGCGAGATATGAAGGACACACAATGCCAACTGCGCGCCAATAGGACGCCATCTCGTGTCATCCACCTTCAGTCGGGGTGGCCGTTTTCTATGACGGCGAAGACTGCAATCTGGTTCATCTAGAGTGAGACCAAACACTCTCCCTCCAATACAGGATGCCTCACACTGGATTTCACAAGGACACAGCCGCCTTCATCCACAGTCGCCGAGACTAGAGCAACTTCCTCCCTTTCCAAACCAGCAGCGTAGTTTTCCCGTTATGAAGACCCATCCCATTTTTACCCTAAGCCTATATTACCTTTCCATCCATTTATAACTGTTTGCATCATTACATCCATTCCTTTCATTTCAATGCGTCTCCTCATTATGGCTGCCTGGGATGTGTATCCATGTTCTACGATTACCGTTACAAAACCCCCAGCGAAGGTCTAATGTTTCTTAGGTCAGAATCCCACAATTGGAACAGCGTCACACTAATATCTATATATTTCGAGGGATTTATTTGGCTCTTGCAAATTTACCTACTTTTTCGTTGTTTCAGGCAAACGAATTCTGTATCTTCTACGTATAATTACTTTTTGTTTGCTGTAAATGCTGATTATTAAATGATATTGTCTTAATAAGACGAATGCATTTATTCTTTTTATGCCCTAGTTTTTAGTTTCTCCAGAACACGTGAAGCAGAAACTGAAGGAAAGTTTCCGTAAATAGGACTTTTATTTATATATTTGTGTAAGCTGGACATTTTTTGGTCATCAAGAAGTTAATAAAGAGCTTATCATTATAATTATTATTTATTTTATTGTGCAATAATCAACATGGTTGTTGTGCAAAACAAAAGGTCACAGAGAACTCGTACCCAAATGAGGAGTTCGTTAGGCTACAAATTACTTACTAAGACTGAACGTTTCCGGTTAGAAAACCTGATTTTAATGTTGCTGCGGAAATGCGGCTATTTAATAATAATAATAATAATTTTAATAATTTTTACGCTTTATTAAGGTCACAAAGACCAGAACTTTCAGCATTTTAATGTTAAACAGGAATGGAGGAAATAACAACGAGGTAATGGCGGCCATAGAAGGCCTTGTCCATAACGCGCGCGAGACAGTTTCCGCCACCCGGCCTCCAGGTTGCTAGATTACAAGCGCACGCCACTACGCTCACGCGTCATTCGACAACGGAATAAGAATTTTTTTGTTGCAAGCTTCACTAATCGCGTTATTTTCGGTCTGAAAAATTTAACGAAATTTATTGCCAAAAAATAATGGCCGCGAATTACAGTCTAAATAAAATCTTTTTTTTCTTTTTAACAAAGCTTTAATAAATTTTAGTTCTGCACAAGTCGGTTTATTAATTTTTTATAGAAGATAAATGTGTAGTTAAGTCAGAATAATTCACATATATATGAAATTCAACTTTCATTTTGCATTGACTTGATAGTTCTAGCATTTTCGAGAAACGCGCGTTACTAATTTATTGTGTTTCCGCCGATTTAGTGTTTTTTATTCATTTGGCCATAGTAATCAAGGCAATGGAGGAAGTCGATTATTATTTAGTCCTTGAAGTAGACAAAAGAGCTGATGCCGAAAGTATCAAAAAAGCTTATAGAAAATTGGCTCTACGATGGCATCCTGATAAAAATCCTGATAACAAAGAAGAAGCTGAGCGTCGTTTCAAACTCGTTAGTGAGGCATACGAAGTCCTCTCGGATCCCAGTAAAAGGAACATCTATGATATATACGGCAAAGACGGTTTGTCTAATGGTGGACCAGGTCCCCAAAACTTCTCATACACCGGTTCATCTTCAGTCCCTTTCGGCGTCTTCCATTTTACCGATCCTATGGATCTTTTCTCCGAGGTCTTTGGCTCGCAGCTCTTTGATCTTTTTGGTCCTGCATTTCCGGGCAATCAACCCCGCCAATCTTCTCGGGCTGATAGATCTCATACCAGTTCCCGTAATAACCAGCGACGTCATAACAATCCATATGATGCCAGTCGTCGAACAACTGCCCCAGTTTACCAGCCACACGACATCATGCAAAATGTTGGATTCGGCGGTGGCTTATTTGGCGGTCTATTCGGTGGCTTAATGGCAAACCCATTTGCTTCAATGGGAGCTGGTCTTACGTCGTCGACAATGTTTAGCAGCAGCAGCGGTGGATTCGGATCTGGAGGATTTGGTCGGTCTGTTTCTTGTCAAAGTCGAATTGTCAACGGTCAAACAATCAAAACAACAACCGTGAGGGAGAACAATATGGAAACCGTTACGGAAGAGGTAAATGGGCGTGTGGTACGCCAGGAAACAAGAGAATGCCAACCAAATCTCACGAGTGTGTTTCTCAGTTTCTGAACACAACATGATCCTGCACCCTCATATATGTACATATTACCAAGGAACAAGCACGTACCTATGGCTTTCACGACATTAACGGTGTTGTTTCTTTCCATAAAAATTTTAATTTACTTGAATGGGTTATTTGTGTTATCTATTCATTTGTTCCATGGTTACTGTTATTTATTTTGGTCCCGCTACACAACGTAGACCAGAATTGTCAGTGGACCCAGTATGCTCCGGATAATAACTGGCATTCGCTCGAGGCACCTCAAATAGCCGACGTTAAACTTTGGGAGACGAGCTTCGGGGATAAAAGTTATACGAGTGAGCCGTGATGCCTTTACGTACAGGCGCGACCTGCAAAGCAGCGGGTGCTTCGTCGATTTATAGGTCTTTTTCCGGCTAGAGGTCGAACCGGCATCGTGGATGCCACGGATTATAGCTGACATGATCGGAGGCTGAGATGCGTTTCTTTACCCTGGACCATCCCACGGGATAATCTTCAATGGGTTCGCGTGTTGATCACGTTTTGTCCGTTGGACAAGCAAAGTAATGTTGGTGTGGGGGGATGAGTATGCTACTATTGAAATGTCGTTGAAAGATGGTCGATTTGATGGAGAGCTGGAGTAACCCCCATTATAAAATGAGAATTCGTCTTCTGACTGTTAGCCCTCCTTCCAATCGAATTGATTGTTAATGATCATTTCCACAAGAAAAACCTTTGGTTTGATTCTGCGCTGTCGAACTTGGAGAAAGACACTAAACATGCGAGCAATCTGATTGGTTCTCCGCGATACTCAAGTCAAATGAACGTCGACCAGGCTGTTATCAACGTCAGGTCGATTGTTTTCGCTGCATTGTTTGAGGATATGTAAATTGAATAATCTCGTCGGGATTGATGGACTCTGCTAGAATTATATTTATGACTCTATCTCGTTTGAATTACGAAAAACATTTATGAAGCATCATTTTGACGATCGTTTTCCGATTCGTCTGCTGCTTTCATTGGCTGAAACGGGTATACAAGGAGCTCCAATTCGTTAGCCGTCGGGTTTTTACTAGAATGCCCTTTTTCTGTTTCGTCTTCCGGTTAGCTGGGATCTCCACGTTCTAGCTCGTCTCAGTTGTGATCCTTTACTGGTCTAACTGACTAACCGCACAACGCCCCTGTTATTAAGACGTCGCTGTGCAATCACGGAGAAGCTGTATACCCTGCCTAAACGCCGTTGGCTGCAGTAGTTCGACTCCGGCCAGACACGGACCTTTCAAACCGGCGTCTCCTCTTGTCGGTCCGGTGGCGCTACTGGGACCTGGGTTCGACTCCGGGTTCAGGCCACATCGGGTGGCCCTGGATGTTACGTCACACCTGTAAAAATATTCCCGAGAAACCTCACCGCTAACCCCCATGAAACCGGTTTGGTTCCCCAATAAAATAATTATAATAATTGAAGTGGCTTTATTGAGGTCACGAGGACCAAAACTTACAGCAGTAAAAATAGGCAATATGACAAGTATTAGATGTGAAAATTGCATTTTAGTTCCTGTTTCACCTGCTCTGGTGATAATAAAAATCTGGACAAATAGGGAATTACCGAATTGCGATATGCCGCTGTTCTTGTTGGTATTGAACGGTATAGTCTACGCATTGGTCGAAGAGATTTACATTCAGATAAACTGGGATGGGAGGGGTCACTTAAAATACGAGCAGTGATTAGTAAACAATTGTTGAGGTGGCGTTGAACGATGATTTCTTGAATCGAGAGAATAGGCAGACCACTAGAAAACGAGATTATTTTAAAAAGTCCATGACGGGTTAAACAGTCGGAACATTTAAGGCCGGGAAAAATTACTGGAGAACAATATACAATGAGGGGAATTATACAGGCATGGACAAATGTTTTTATGTGGCTAGAGCTTAAGCCAAGTCTCCTGAACCGACGAACAAGGAAGCAGAGTCGACGGCATTCATCAAAGACGGCATCCACATGATCTGCACATCCACATCCACATGATCTACAGATAAAAGTCTTATTATATTAATTCCCTAAAGGTAAAGACAGCCAGGCCGGGGTAAAAGATCACCACGTTGCTTGTTTCCCCCGTCTGTCAACATTCTGTCGTGCCCCAATCTAATCGATTGATTCATTCGTTTTAAGACTCTCTCATTGGCCAAATGCGCTTACTGCTGTATAAATACCAAATCACGCCGGTTAATAAACGAGGCTGTTTAGGCCAACTCTCAAGAACTCCTCCGGCGTTATCTCTTCAATATCTTCCGGCTAGTGGAGATGACGAACAATAAAAGTTTTAAATACCCGGAGTTAGATGACGACAATATTTCAACCTCCCAATTTGAGAGATGAATTGACGTCAAGGTAACTTAAACGCTGGGCAGTTAAACAAAGGGGCCGGGATTTCAACTGAATGATCGCTGTTGATTGTCTGTAGTACTCCTAAAATAGTTGTACGCAGAAAAAATACCCGAAAAATCTCACGGAGCCGGTTCATAAGCACAGATTTAATTTTAAAATTGGCCTCGCTTTATCGGAACAGAATGGCACATAAACGAGTTTCGATCAATTATTGAATTTTTCACATGAACGATCGCATTGTGTTCTAACGCGCAACACGAGCATACCAACCAACCTTCCTACAGATAACAAAAAGACGTTAAAAGGGAATGTTATGCAATCAGTTAAGCGGCAATTCGGCGAATGAAAGTTGTATGACCAGAAGACGCACGTAATCTGGAAAAATTACCCGAACAGTCAAATTTATTGGCGGTGTACCTTGGCGGTGTTACTGCAAGTTGGGGACAATCGAAATTCCTAGGCGTTATTTTCAACAGTCGGTTATGGAGAGGAAAGAATATTAATTTTGCAAAACAGGACATCCATTGCAGAAACCAACGTTCGTGTTTAGAGATAAATGTGATATGGAAAATATTCAGCTCCTCTACGCAACTATTTGATCGCCTTCATAATAACAGCCCGTAAAGTAAACCCCAATTATTGCTTAAACGGAATACGATCACAAATCCAACCACAAAAAAACCCGAATTGTTACGAAGCGTGGATATAAATGGCGAAATTGCAGTTATATCAATAGACAGCCCTACTAAGTTTGGACCAATTCAATTGGCATCGAACGATCGATAAAATATGTGTGCGTCATACACGAGAGTCAGCGTGCGGATTGCTCGGAAAAATAAAAAAAAACGGATTCGTGTAATATTTTAAGATTTAACGGATCAATCCGAGGGTTTTTGGAGAAACTGAAAAAGAAATGAAAAGAAAATGTTTTACTTGGAACAGCAACATTGACGCTGAAGGCATTACGCTTAAGAAATTTAATTTGTTCATCTTATTTCCCGGTTGTGCTTTCATTTTTACTCAATTTTATCTCATTAAATATAATTATATTTTCTTGGGTTATGAGGGAGTATTATGCCTTTCACCACTTACGACTTATCAATTGTATGGCCTTCGTAATATCGGACACTAATCATCCGTATTTCATTTAACGAACGGGGGAAAAATCCTTCCGACGTGTGATGTGTTGAGAAGCCTTTTCGACTGTTAAGTCATCAAGCCAGCACTTAAGAAGAATTGCGCTTCGTTTTTGTTGCGAACTCGGGCAAATATCTTAAAGTACCAAATATTGACCCGATGTGCACAAAAGTGCGTAGAACTCAAATCCAGTAGTTTTCTTCACACGATGGCAATACTAATTCTAAGCACTTGCGCAACGTAAATGCAATACATCTTTTGATATTAAATTTATTATAGTTATTGCGATCGATTTATTTATTTCGAAAATATACAAGGGCGTCAGTGGTTATATACGACTTGGGGTCGGCTGAAACCGCTTCATGGCTTTGTGGATCATTGATCATTGTTTTGACTTAGCGGTCTATCTACGCCATCCACGTTTATAGTCTGTCTCAATGTGTATCTCTTCAACCAATGCGAAACCTATACCGTTTGATTTCCAAAGCATATGGCAGCCAATCTCAATTAGGCCATCCACTATTTGGGCGGATTTATAGTTTGACAGTAGAAGTGAAGCGGAAACGGTCGGGCGATTTGGAATGCAGTGCCAAAATTTGATTGGTGGCGACAAATGCCAGACAGGTTTATAAACCGCATCTGCTAGACAGCTGGTTACGCCAGTCCGCTTCCAGGATTCATCGCAGACACAATCGATCGAATACATAAAATCTCCCGATCTTGTTAGGTTGTAGACGCGAAACCTAGTACGAAGGCTTTCCCCGTTCAGTACCACAGGGTTGTTCGAAGCTGGTTCGAAACATTCCTGGCTCTGTCGAGGTGAAGTTGGTTTTATAATTAGCAAATAGTCGAAGAAAAAACATTCACAACAGTTGTCACGAGTAACATGTATCAATGCATAAATTTGCCAATCCTGCAATAGCTGGCACTTTCGCTGTCTGGCTATGCTCGACGTCATATGGGGTTACCTCAAATCGCACTTAAATCTCAGACATTGGTTTATCTCGTCTGGTAACGCCACGCTGTCGGGTATCAGCGGGCACCCACCCAAACCTCCCGAGACTACTTTCTGCGTCAACATTGTGAAAGAAAACCATGGGACCCAACGACCAGAAAGGCTGTGATTCTGCTTCACCGCCCATCGATCAAAGCTGGATGGAATTGGGGACATCGCCCAAGATTTTTCGAAAATACATCTTTATTGCCACGCACGTCTGAGTAGCGATGCTCCTCTGTCATCAAACTCAACACTGTAAGTTACACATTGTCTGCTGGACTGTCAGAACACTTCTAGACACCCGAAGTAAAGAAGCACTGTACTTCAAGTACGCGTTTCGTTTTAAAACTCAAATTAAACACCGATTTCGAACGGAAACTCGTCATCTGCTGTCATTGATATACATATAGCACAGGTTCTACAATTGATGAATATTAAATGGTGCAAGCTTGCAGATGCCGATGAAATATTGGAATAATTGGGGCTTAATGACCCACTTACACCACCAGACAGTTAATTGTAGACCATCCCCTATATATATCTATAAACAGTTGATTATTTGCGATTAAAAACGAGCGTATAATTTTAATTTGACAAAATAAATAAATTTGAATGACCCGGTCTCACAATCCGCTCGCTGTCTCGACCTTAATTACCCGCGTATTATAATTAGAAAAAAACAGGGTTTTTAGTAACTGTTGCTGTCATCGAGCATTCTCGTGAGTCAGTTTAGAGTGACCCCCGATTTCCTAAAAACGCGGCAGTTGGAGCCGTTTGTGGGGGGGGTTGAATCTGCGTTCTGTCGTCCCTTTCAGACTGCTTTGTGTCTTTTTCTAGGCCTCAAATACACTGACTTCTCCATCCTTTGTTGACTTGCTAAAATTGTTCAGTATTAAAAAAAAAGGACTAAAAATGAAAACTCATGGCATTTTATGTAAATCGTTTTTGAACTTATAATTCTTGTTAAGTTACTGTTTGCACTTTCGGATTGTATTCTTCGTATAACTTGCTGTTTAAATAAGCTTCGTCCTGGATACTCAAATGCGCGGCGCGTTAGCCGTGGTTAATTGTATTCATTTTATCGATTGATTGCGGAGCGCTGACAATTGGTACCACAACCTTAAGCTGGGCGCTGGTTGGACACCTTCCCACCTATCGTATTTCGCGGTTGTAATCTAATATTTCCATTGGCTCATTTAAGCCAAACTACCTTCCTCGACAATTAAGCGGAATAGTCTTCTTATTGGTCGAGGAGATTTAAATTGAGCGGGATGGAACGGGTTGCGTAATATACACGAGGCTTGAAGTTAAATGGTGTTGATTAATGGTGACTTGGATTATAGGCATCCCCGAAGGCTTTGATACGGCATTAGTTCACCCCAAGTCGTCTGAAATGGCCGTGAAAAAGAACCGATTTAAATTCCTGAGGACTACATCCACTGATCACTCCAAAATAACACAGCAACGACGCGCAAAAGCACTAAATTAATAACAATCACTCTATGTGTATGTATCAAACCAAGCCGAGAGTACGTGTCTGTCTCTCATAAATTTAGTCATCTGGTTTGAAGTCGTCCATGTCCTTGACCTCGTCGGATTCGCACCAATCACCTTCGTCTTTGGTCGTATCGGCTTGTGCATCCGGAATTCCATAGGGCGGCGGAAGACGGCTACTCCCAAAGAGCTCAGCTTTCTTCGACACAGACAGCAGGTCGTTTTCGTCGTCTACAAAGCTCATTGATCGCTCAAGGTTCAACATGGTTGTCGATTGCGTGGTATCGCTGGATCTGCGTTTGCCCGCAACATAACTGCCGTCCATGATACCCAATATCAAGGCCATGAGAACACCCTAAATTGGAAAACGTTACTGTAAAATTGATGGCAAACATTGACCTGCAACACATCAACATCTAGAAAATGCTAGAATGCAAACAAAAACGGCCAACGTCGACTTAACAAACATTTGGACACATATTCGAGAGGGATCCCGAACGAGTGCTCTTATCCTATTTCCGCGTCATTTTTAAACGCACCGTGGCCATTTTATTCTAGAACATTCTCAAGGGTACCTCAAAACAATCGATCGTTCCGTCTTCATTCGAGCTCTTATTTCACCATGCGATTCGTGAACACTCCAGAAGGGCGGAATATTTTTATTTCACTCTTAAAATTGCCCGATAGTTTTGACCAAGAATGCATATTCGAATTCTAGAAAGCTGTGCTCTTTTCAGATTTCTGTTGCGTGATTGCAAATCACCTCAACGCCTAAACCATCATCGTGGTTTTTTCTGTGCAAGTTATTGGAATGCTTTCAAAGATGTCTTCTAGGAAACGCACCACAAAGGAGTTTGCTGTCCAGAATATGAATCCCACATATGGCGGGTTGAGGAACACGAAGAGTATAATCATCACGTAAACAGTAGTTAGGTACGTTGTGAGAATCACAGCCGCGTGAAGTTCGTGTCTAAAAATAGCAAACACCAGCGTCGAGTACTTGCATACTTTGCCCGTCAATTTTATCCCAGAGAGGGGGTGGACCTCCAGCTCTTGAACAATAAATGCGGCCCAAGGTATCTCCAAGAAGTGGAACGCAACCACCAGTCCGATCGCTAAACCTCGAAGTAGATTTCCACCCTGTCTAAGAGTTTCAGCGTCACCGGGCGCTATCCGCTTGTCCAGCTGTTTTCCGCCATTTTTCCGATGACGCACGCGGACAGCCTCGCTACGGCCAACTCCCAATCACTCCACACAGTCTCCCCCCAATGAGAGTGTCCGTTTTTTTATTATCTACCAATACAGCATCAAGAACAATTATTTTACGCGGGGATAAACTCACTGAAGAGCTTCAACTACTCTTGGTTTCAAGTAGGCTGGCGTGTCCACGTTACATAGCAGGATGATGCAACAGATTATTCCAACCGCGACGTATATACTCGTCACGCCCAATGCAATGAAGGCCGTTGTCGAGGTCTTCGACGGCATGCACATTATTCCGACGCCATAATCGGTCGCAAACGTCGCGCAGGTTGTCACGAGCACAATTGTGCCGTTCACCAACCAGCCAATCAGGAAGTAGAGCTTCGGTTTCCCCTTGGGTGAGCCGTTTACTAAGGCGCCGAAGACGTACGTGGTGTTGCAGCAGTTCCAGGCAAGAATCGAAGTCATGAAAAAGTGTTCCAGCACCCCCAATGCACGGCATCCAATCTCATTGTCTTCCAGCAATGGGAAGAACACATAGCAGGCCTGATAGCCGGCGGCAGCAACGACAAAGTGCATCTTTAGCCTCTTGTGTTCTTTCAGGTCAGGCACGGTTTTCACGTGGCAGAGGTAAATGAAAAGCCCTAGGAGACACGCTAGCGACAAGACGCCACCGGACAAATTGAGGACGAGTTTTAGAATAGCGTAGACTTTAGCAGTAGGTGCTCCTGCAATCTTCCAGAAGGATTCAGCAAACCCGGCTGACTCAGCAGACGACATTGCGACCGCGAAGGTACCCGTAACTTTACAAGAGCACACGACGCTCGTCGGTGTACTCTTAAGCACTAGGCATTCATCGAGGGACCACTTATTTACTAGTTTGTACTCAGCAGTATAGTCGACACCAGGATATACGGAGGTATTCCAGAAGACACATTTAACTCCGTATTCCATTTCTCCAGTTCCGTTCTCGATTGCTCGTTTTGAATCCCAGTGTTTTGAATCCGTTTTGCGAGCATAGGCGGACGCCAAATACTCGTTGTGATTAATCAGGGGCAGAGTGAACTCAAAGGTCGTCCCAGTCGGCAGAATGTCCACGACACTGGCTGTTAGAGAACTTGTAAGCAGCGGCGAATTGATTGGCGCCCACTCAGTTGTGTCGTTTTTCCAGGATACCTTGGATTTCTTCGTCCAGACAGCGATACTGGAAAAACTGAACACATAATTGGAGGCCTTTTCAGCGCTCCCCAAAGCCGAAACTGTCAGCGTGAAGTTGGGCACGATCGCCTGTCGTTTAAGATAATTTTCGCTCACCAGACGGAAAGACGAGACGAAAACGTCAGAGGGGTTCCATTCCACGAATCCCGACCCCCTAAGGTAAGCCCCTAAAACGCTTCCATTCAGAAAGGCCTCCAGACTGGGCTGTTCATCAGTGACAAGCTCCCTCAGGAGAATTGTGTACATGCGGGGGATTGCTAGAGTTTCAAGTCGGCCGGCGTTCTCCAACGCTTTCCAAACGGACGTGAATTGCCCCTCAAGCATTCGACCCATAAGTCGCAGCGTTAGATCGAGAATCGATGAAGTCTTGGTCTGAAAAGCCGCTTTTTCTGCACTTGAAGCACTCTCGATTATTGAGAGCTGGCTCAGGAGAGTAGAACTGGACCAGAGAATCTTTATTGTGGCGTCTGTGCCGTTCAGGATGGTTTTGTTGCCAAACACCTCTTCAACCACAACCAGCAGATCTAGAAGAGCCTCCGTCGAGGCTATAAGATTGGCCGCCTTCGCCATGGCGTATATGCTCTCCTAAAGCGGCAAAAAACAACGATAGACTTTGTCAGCAGTGGCCAATGAGAAAGCCAGACGGGGTTTAAGAGCGCGAACTTACGACATTTGCATCCAAACAGACTCCGTCTTTGGAGAGCTGGCAGTTTTGCACGCCTTGACAGGTGACCACTTCGGTGATATTTTCGTTAAGGACGCATTCGCCAAGGAGGGTTTTGTAGGAGGCACGGGGGTTCGAACAAGACGCCGCTCGCTTCAACCAGAAGGCTTGGAAGGAGGTGGAGGAGGAGGCAAACATATTCGGCCTTAAACGTAATCTCGACAATTTCTGTTAAACCGTCCGATCTGATCTACCAACGCGGTAATAATCTTAATGCGGCACTTCCTTGCCAATTTCACGACCGCGGAGAGAATTTTCGACATCCCGCCAATTTGATTGGCCGAATCACGAGTCAATTGGAAAACGGAACCCGGCTCAGTAAACTGATATTATAACAAAACTAATCCGAGACACTCTTGTTGCTGATACGTACCAGACGAACACTCGCAGTCTTCTGCGTCTCGTGACAACGCACACCTGAGGTTAACATCGTTAATAGCGATACAACCAGATTGGATTTCGAAAAATGTCAAAATGGCACCGTTTGGAGCTTCTCAAATGCGACCAAGTCGAAATTCTAACCTGCGGCTTTGAAAATGGGCAAGGAGATTTTAAGTATGCCGTATAAGTGTCCACAACAAATCTCTACAGCGGGCCAGGGCTCGAACGACGTCCAAAGAGGTGCTGTAAACCCTTAAAAACACTGCCGGCGCTGACGAAGCCGCTGCCTACAAACAGCAAGTGCAGTTGCGCCCATATCGACGTGGGCTTACAGTCCATCTAAGGAGCCAGAACTGAGCTGACAGGGTTCACAAGATTCACGAAGCAGCCGTTTTAAAGAATGAAGAAGCGAGGTAAACTCACCGGCCATGCTTACGGCTCCCACCGGAACGTCCACCGCAGGCATCTCGTCTATCTTCAGCGCCGCCGCTCCAAAGTAGAGACCGGAATTTGGATTGACGCCAATCGGGTCCATCTGATTTCGTTTAATCGGGAGACTTGTCATGACCTTTGCCAAACCATCCCTGAAGAGCTCCACTGTTGTGCCGGAAGCGGTCCCGGTTCCGGCGACCACGAGACCGACGTTGTACCAGATACCCAGACGCCCGAAATCCTCCGCGTGCAACCGATACAGCGATTCTGGCATCTGAAAATCAACGATAATGCTGAAGAGACCACTTGAGGTTGAAGACGTGGCAGAGAAGACGAATCCCTGGAACGTTGGTGGACCCGAGGAAAGCAGAATCTAAAAGACAAACAAGTATCAGTTTCTGTTTTCTCTAAAGAACCGAAAACCTACCCCAGGGGATTCTTCCAAACTATCGATTTTCATCCAGAATGAAAGTGTGAATTCAGGACAGTCAATCATCGATTTTCCCAAGCACATGCTGAGCTGGGCAGTAGATAGACTGGTGTCAAAAGCTGAGAGGCTGGTCGCAGCATTTAGTCGGCCATAATGGTCCTCCAATTGTCCTTTCAAGGGCAAAACGGCATCAGCTTCTTCAAAGCAGTCATCCATCAAGTTGTTACCAACAATATCGGTGTATTTCTCATCTTCGATCAACAATACATCTGATACACAGACTGCCACTCCCAGACCGATCACCATTTTCGGATACTGCGACCCACCTTCTGGGGGTATCTCAGCCGACTCGATGACACAGTGTCCCTGGTTACTGTCGGCAAACCACTTTCCGTTCACTGTCAGCGCCGGTGCTAGTCCGTGGATTAAGTGAATCTGCAGATATATCCAGGGGAAGTCTTCGCCGTTTTTTGAAAGAATCTCCGAGATACTGCCTGAATTGTTGCACTTCAAATACAGAAATTGCATCACTACGAAAAGTTTTTTTTTCACTGGGTTCATGGCTATCCGAATACCGAGGTTTCCCTTTCTCGGAAGAGTATTGACAAGTGTGTAGTTTACATCCTCGATGGGAAGGTCTTGGTCCAGCTTGAATTCAATCGCAAACACGTGTTTCGCGCAATCCAAACCGGAGAAAATGCACGAGGCGACGAGGTTTGACGCCGGGCTGCCAGGTTGGTTGTCCCCAGACAGAATAATGAAGGACTGGGGTGAACCATCAGTGCAAAGTGCGGCCCTCTCAACGTTTCGACTATCTCGCGCTCTCGTCACCACAGACGTCAGTATCCTCTCCGGTGCCAGATCGTTTAGTATTCCTGACATCGGCCAGTAGAACAGGGACATTGCGAAGTAGTTTCCTTGCGAGCTAGAGAGCCCCATGAATTTGCTGATGCTTATATCGGAATCGCTGAAACTGGTGAAGATGTTCACTATCCCAACGGCGAGGTTGAAACCACTCTCGCTAAGAGGCGTAGAGGGGATGACAATATAGGCGGGGTCTGTTTTTGTTTTTGAGTAAAGACCCTCCGCTATCCGCATGGCCTCCTTGGCAGTGCTGGAGGGCGTAGTGGTCGCACATTGTGATACCTGGGCGCCGTTGAAGAAGACTCTGAGTTGCTCCGAACCATCCACTTTGTACCAGGAAAGGGCCACGTGGAATCGCTGGTTTTGCTGGGCCACACTTTTCAGGACTTCGTGGGTACCGGTGCACGCACACCCACTGCCCACCCAGCCCGTCAAAACTCGACAATTGTCACTCAGCGCAAGACCCATTGCCCCCCTATTGGCGGTGAGAAGAATCTGGGTTGATTTGCATTCGATGTTTGCCATGCCCTTCGCGGTTGACCTGATAGAAAACCATCCGCCAATTGTGAAGCCCTAGAATTGGGAGATAGGAAATTTTGGTGCCATAATTTTCTAATTGGCGTGGTCAGTTTACGTTAGCCAATAAAGTCGTTAATTACAGCTCGTTATTATACGCGGATGACTTGACTTTATGCCATGCATGCAAGACGGATGGTGATTCTCAACAGCTCGGGCAGGCAGTCACTGAGGTACTCGAGTTGTCTTCGGAGAATGGTCTTTTGCTGAATGCATCTATATTACATTTTCCCTGACAGCCGCTGTTGACACTCCCGAAATCCCTTCACTCCATAATTTCGCTTCGAGCTCAAAATCTAAATTCCTCGGCGTTATTTTTAACAGTCGGTTATCATGTGGATGCCGTCCTTGGTAAATGCCGTTGCCTCTGCTTCCTAGTTCGCCGGTTCAGGAGACTTGGCTTAAGCTCTAACCCCTTATTGTATATTGTTCTCGAGCAATTTTCCCGGCCTTTAATGTTCTGACTTTGTAACCCTTCATAGACTTTTTAAAATAATCTCGTTTTCTAGTGGTCTGCCTATTCTCTCTATTCAAGAAATCATCGTTCAACGCCACTTCAATAACTGTTCACTAATCGCTGCTCGTATTTTAAGTGACCTCTCCCATCCCATCTATTCCAGTTTATCTGAATGTAAATCTCTTCGACCAATGCGTAGACTATACGGTTCAATTCCAACAAGAACGGTGGCATATGGCAATTCGGTCGTTCCTTATTTGTCCCGATTTTTAGTTTCACCAGAGCAGGTGAAACAGGAACTAAAAGACAATTTTCACATCTAATACTTGTCATATTGCCTATTTTTACTGCTGAAAGTTTTGGTCCTCGTGACCTCAATAAAGCCACTACAATTATTATTATTATGTTATTGATTAATTCGTGGTTGAACTTTGTGATCGTGCCCTCTTCGAGGACTGACGATCCCACAAAAGCAGGTTCACCAAGATGATGTGTCAATGGCGCAAAACAACAATTGCTGCAACACAGACTTACTGCGGAACAGTCCGATAGATTTTGGGGGCATTGGCTTGGGTCCAGAGGTCCAAACCGCAAGAGGGTTTCGCCAGCGAGCACAATGGTCCTCAAACGGTCATCATAGTTCACTAGGAATGTCGTTCGATTACCACTCAAGCTAACCGCCCCGGCCTGCAGTGGAATGCCCAGTCGATTAGCCAGTAGCAGGTCGGCTCCGTTCGGGTCCAATAGTTCGAGCCCGTACCACGATCGCAGACTTTCGCCGTCAATCTCCCTGTTGCCGAGGAATCCAAACATTCGCGAATATTCGTTCGCGGTCATGTGGTGATCTATGTAGGACATCTCCGAGAACGCCAAATGCGCCATCTCCCAGGAAATGGGAAGATGAAACTGGGAGGGATCGTTGGAAATGGCTTCCACTTCGGCGGGAGTCAACCAGGTCGATGACTCATCGGTGTCGAACCGGCCGAGAATCAGGCATGGCGGTGCTTCGTACTGCTTGAATCGCGTCTTTGGAACTCTTGTGCGCATTCCCAGATCGACGCCGTTAACCAATAGAGTCAAGCCCTCCTGCGCCTGCCATATAATTCCCAGGTTGATCCACGAATCTGGGAAGGGAAGAAAAAACCAAAAGTCCAGTATCCCCTCAAAAGGTTTCGTCGAACCGTTTTAGGGGTAACCAATTACCTAGCTTATAGGTGTTTGAGTCTAGCACGAGGTCCCAGTCATTGGTCCCCTCAGAGACGGAGGCTCCAAGGAGGCTCCCATGAGTGAAGACGGCCCAGCCATGACCGTCCATCACCGCGGTGACCTCGCTGTCCCCAGAATCCCCGGAACTGAAGACGTATCGCACTCGTGACTTGCTCACCGACCCCAAAGACAGCCAAATCGATATTGTCACGCCGCTTGCCCCACAGGAATTGATCGACGGATCGAGTAGGCAGTGCCCGAACCAGCGAAGCTCGTCCATCGACGGCTGGTGCTTCTTCTCCCGCCCCAGCATGAACCAATCGGATTTGCGCATGCTCAGCAGGGGCACGGGACCACCATCCTCGTGGTCGGGGATGTATCGAACCGGCGTGGCTCCACGCGGCATGTAGATCGAGGCGAGGCTGAATCCGGGCACCGCAGTTCCGCGCACGTCGAGAACTCGGCGTCCGTGGCGCCGTTCGTGGAACTCCACGTGGCAGGGCGCGTCATGGAGCAGGTAGGCATCTGTGGACCAATGGTGATTGGCCTCGGAAAGAAGTCGCAGCTGAGTGGCTAAAATCGAAAAAGATCGCTGCTTTCGGGTCTGTTCAGTGGCTCTTCTACCAACAGACGTGGCTGCTTTTGAAATTCTAAGACTTTACGATTATGCTTATGCTTCAATACAAACTAGATTTAATTATGTCAATGAGGGATATTTTGTTGAGGAATATGGAAAACCTTAAATTTTAATCAAAGAAGGATGTTTTTTTCCTGAAAAACCCCCGTTTCTCATTGGTCATACATTTTTCGCACTCCCCTCCGATTGACCAGTCCAATCTTTA
The DNA here is from genome assembly GCA_028672205.1 of Proteocephalus fallax. Classification (NCBI taxonomy): domain Eukaryota; kingdom Metazoa; phylum Platyhelminthes; class Cestoda; order Proteocephalidea; family Proteocephalidae; genus Proteocephalus; species Proteocephalus fallax. The sequence continues at coordinate 184,228 of JAPUBX010002076.1, read as the reverse complement.
TAACATTTCACGCATCAACTTTCTTATTGGTCCGTACATTTATTCACGCTTCTGATTCGTTTATCCGTTCTAGCCTATCATTGGTCCATTTTTTCATCGGCTCTCTATTTGGCCAGTTGTGTTAAAAAAAACCTCAGATATGAGTTTGTATTCTGTCTTGGCATTTACTGTGGGACATTCTAAATCATCCCGAAAATTTACCGAATTTAGATGAAAATTTAACATTTTCTTATTTATGTCACTCCTGAGCGGAGTCTTCTAAGTCTGGGTTGCTATTGGTGATATTACGTCCAGATTCACAGGAAAATCGTCGTGTTGCTCCATCTTACAATCCCACACTTCCTGAATATACTTGCAAACATTCTCTCTTTTGGAAAGCCTGTTTCATGTGGTCTACCTCCGTAGCCTTCGTTTCCCGTAACGTCCCAATGTGAACCATATTTGTACCAAACGGTGATTATAAAACAACGATGCTACATCGCGAGCAATGAAATTCTCATTGGTCAAGTCATTCCGCATTGATCACGCACCTGTATTCCCGGGGAATCGATGACCTTCAGCGGTGACAAGAGCACGCGTCCATAGGACCACATCACTCAGAGCAACACCATCGGCCGCGTTGTTCTTAGTTGCAGAGCCGAGAACGATGTCTCCAGGAACGAGGCGGTCGTGTAACGTTCCGCTTTGTTGCTGTTCCTGGAATTCCATCGTCTCGGATAGCCGTCCGTTTATAAAAGCCTTCGGGATCTGTCGAGTATCAGCCGGCGTCGAAAAGCCCAGGTTGAAGAATGCTTCCCGCATGACCGGCTCGATGATTCGCGTCACCAGCCAATTGGCTCCGTCAGAGACTAGACAAAAAACATTGCCATTGAAGTTAAAACTACTTTAATTCTGAAAAGTAGTAAGATGGGCGTCATCGAGTACTCACCGAAGACGTGCGCAAAGTCGCCAAAAATGACGATTTTTAGTTGGCCGACGATTTCGAAAACAGTTTTAGGCTTGCTTTTGGTATCCAAAGACGACGGTATCATTATCCAGCATCCGACGGATAGGCCTTCAGTGCATTCTAAGAAATTGCTCGGGCATACTTTCGGCCCCAGAGAATCATTAACCTAAAATAACCAAACACCGTGGGTAATCTAATGTCAGTACTATTTGTTAATAAGTAGCAAACATATATATCCCCACCTTGTAGTACGCATTTTCCGTTAAAAGTTTGTAGGCTCCCCTATCTCGACAGTTGGCTCCGACATACTCCACATCACGTCCCTTCAACATGTCTGGCTTTGAGTCAAACTCGAAAAATCTGTCAGCTGACACATAATAGGGATTGTCCGGCAACCTGGACCACTCTATCGGCATGTACTCCTCAATCAACTTTGTGTAGTCGACTTCAACACCGGCAGAGGGTGTTGTCAATGAGGGTTCTGTAGATTTCTCCTCGAGTAAGTCAACTAAAGGCAAAATGAATAGTTACCCATTTTGCAGTGGCAGCGAGACAGCATTCACACACATTTGTCTCTTGAATTACTGAGCCACGTGATATCTTTAACTGTAATTGCACACGGGGAAACACAGTGTTCATTTTTTAATCGGTATTGATATCGGTCGTGAGCGAATACGGAATTCAAAAGACGCAGCCAATTGGTCGCATGACTGGATCACGAAGACGCAGCGATCATTAAAAAGAACCCCCCTCCAATTCAAAACCGCGTACAGCCAATCAGTTTCATCTAAAAAGTACACATGCCGCGATTTTTTGGTTGGGCAGTTCAGGAGAACCGGGGTAAGCTCAAACCTCATCAAGACCCTTATTATAAGCCCGTCCCTCATAATTTTAGACTTTTTAACCCTCCGAAGGCTTTTTAATATTTTCTTGTTGCTTATCTATCCAAGAGACTTTCATTCAAAGCCACTTAACTAGTTGCATACTCCTCGTTACTCGTATGTAGATGACACCTCCCATCCCATCTGTGCAAGTTTGTATAAATGAAAATCTCTTCGACCAATGCGCAGTCAATACCGTTCAATACCTACAATAACGACGGCATATCGCAATTCGGTTATTCCATATTTGTCCCGATTTTTAGTTTCACCGGAGCAGGTGAAGCAGGAACTTAAAGGCAGTTTCGTCTTTTTGCGTACTATATTATTTTATTGATGCGGAACGTTTTGTCCTCTTGATCTCAATACAGCGTTTATCATCCGTATTATTATAATTTTATCGACTTTAACTCCTCACTAATTACTAGTTTTACCCAATCCCGGGGCAGACGAGCGTTACTCATGGCGTACTCGCATATCATTGGTCCTTTTTAACCACTGTTTCAATTTGCCCAAAACCTTGCCATTCATAATTTACGTTTTTCACTTTGTCTATCTAGTGGTTGGTGAGTGTTTCGTGGTAGGCTAAACTATTTGGAAATTCTGCGGTTTCTAACACAATTTGATTCATCGGACATGCACACTTAAAACAATTACCCTTGTTTCCAAGAAAAAGTGTCGTCAGTTGAAGCGGCCAGTACCATAGACTAGGGTGGATCAGAAAGGCGTCGTAAATGGTGGTGGAGGTGTCGGGAGAACTTCCAGCCGAAGAGCATCCTAGCCATAGACTAGACGGAGGCAATTTGGGCAGCCCGTTTACAGTTACACTTGAGCTCCCAGAACAATGGCCCAAAATGCGGTCGTTAATGTTTACCTGGTATAAGATAAGATTAGATAATTGTTCTCTACTTAGTAGATATGAGTAGCAAGACCTACGGTAGTGTCGCCGGTGTATGCGCTCCACGTAAAAGCAATGTTGGACCAGGATTTCGCGACCGGGGAATATCTGGCTGAACACGTCCAGGAGAGATCAACCCCGCTCACCTGAACAGTGATTATCCCATCTTGCAGGGCCACAGTGAAACCAGCTTCGCCATAAGGCGCTGAAAATAGTTGAAAATCAGCTTTAAATTGACGTTCCGAGTTTGGGGCAAGTAGGATTATTTGTTTCTACCTGTGCTAACCAGTGTTTCTTGGGTAGATGTCTTTGGTAGGCTTTTGAAGAACACCCAGACGGAAAATGAAAGACCGTAGTCGCAGGTCTCGGGGTTCGTGATGCAGTCCCTGAAATATATTCGTTCAGCCGACCACTCCTTAACCAATTGAATGCAAGGAAGTTTCCGATTTCGACTCAGCGCTACGCTGGGTGTATCATCGGGAAACACGCCCTCGCTAAAATTTTCTTCTCCAATGAAACCATCGTTGTTGTCAAGTGGAGTATGTGGACTCGGTCTCGTGGGTTCAAGGTCGTCTCTATACCGAGGTCGCGAAATCTTTGACTCGAAAACATCAAGACGAGTGTAGATAGATTTCGATAGAAAATTTGTCTTCGACGACTGATCCATGATCCATGGTTTATTTTTTTGAAAAACCCAGTAATGGTTGGACGTTGCCACGTAGGTGACATCTGCGAGAAGGCGGACACATGGATTCATTTTAGCAATGAATTGTTTAAAAGAAACTCATTAATTGACATCATGGATTTTAAGTGCTTCGACGCAAACAGCCTTGACACCCATGAACGGGTTCAACCGGGTCACTCAGCAAGACTGAAGTTAGCCTTTTTGATTATGCGAGAACTCCCAATCTCGCGTCCATCCATCTCTGGAACAGGATACATGTTTGCTTAGAAAATCCCTCGATTAAGGGACGGCATACTAGCAGTAACCTGTTTGGTGTGGGTTCCAATGGTCAGACTTACTGAAGAGGTCTTCTTCTGGAAGCTTGTACTCGGTTTTCAAGGATGGAGTGGTTGGTGGTGGTACTGGGCTGGGCACTAGGGGGGGTTTTGTTACCGGTGCTAGAACAAACGAATTTAACATCAAGTTTTGTCCAAACTACTTATTTTGTACATAAGTAGCACGCGTAATAGATTTGTATGAAAGAGAAACGTAAAAATCGGGTTAATTAAGCATTAATTTCCGTTAAAACTGTGATTGAATTCGATGGGGATGGCGTTCATTTTTAAGCGTTATTCAACGACACGTGAACTCCGATCGCCCAAAATGTAAACAATACTCTACTTGCCAACTGTGGTTGTTGTTGTAGTAGTAGTAGGTGTTGGCGTTGTCGTTGTCGTTGTCGTCGTTGTCGTTGTCGTCGTTGTCGTCGTTGTCGAGGTTGTCGTAGCTAAGGTAGAAATTAATTTATTATTAATTCGGAATGAAACTGTAAGAACTTTGGCGCGAAAAGACAATAAAAAAATCAGGCATGAAACTCACTGTCTGGTGGATTTACTAAAGAAAGAAAAAAAATTAAAATAAATCCTCTATCGACGGTTATCTTGGCCTAAGTACATTTTTTGTACAGTTATGACATTTCCTAACTAAATCTATTTGATTTTTGAAAGAAAGATGAAGAACGAAAGTGAAAGATGTGAAATTATCGGAGGCAAAAGGACAGGTCTTAGGATAAAAATAGGAAGGAATAACAGATCTCCAATCTTCTTCAACATTTTCCATCTTCTTGAACATAAATGTCGTCATCTTCTTGAATCTCCAATTCCTAAACACCTAAGATATGAATGTCAGGAAGAATTTCAACAAATCGAAACTTGCCCTTTTTGTCCTCAAAACCGTCTTCATGACTGCAAAACATGAATACAGCTCAATTTATACCACCCACCCTAGCGACTATTGTCGAAGACCAACAATGGTTGCCATGTGTCACGAGGAGCTCATGCAGAACAGGATGGCCGTTTTTTCAGTTTCCATGGCAGTTATATGTGCTGAATCCCATTGTTCTTCAGATTAAATGCTCTCGCTAAATAGAATAGACGAAACCAATTAATTTCTAGACTTTTTGGACATTTGCAGAATTCCAATCAAACCTTGATGGATTTCGTTTAAAGTGCCTTATCCGAACCCCCTTACTTGGAATGTTTTCGAATTTTCGTTGACAGTGATTGGTCCCATTATTCTGCCGACCCTCGGTATCTTTGTTTATTTACTTAAAACCGAGCTCTTTCTAGGCTTTACGCATCTAGTAATCTTCACAACAGGGGCATTCCACGGATGTTTTCATTTGAATTATCTATCCACTCAATTCAAGACAGCTTGAGCCTTTTTATAGATGATCCACCGATTTCCCAAATCTAAACCGTTCAATCCCCGCATGAACGACTGCATGAAGTAATTCGATCATTCGAATATTTCCCGATTTTTAGTTTCATCAGAAGGTTTGAAACGGGAATTAAGATAAGCTTTTCATACGTTGTAGTGCTACTACTTAATAACCTTTATAAAGCCGGAACTATTCTTATTGCTATAGCTCTCCGCAAGGTGTTACTAGACGTACACAAACTCTACTTTAATATCAGAAGAACAAACATTTCCAGTCATGTGTTAGAAAAACGCAAAGTTAGAGAATCAGACGGTCGATGGAACGCAATTTGATCTTAATATTTGATCAAAAAAGAAAGGCACTGCTACTTGCAGCACGTGTCATACAAGAAAAATCGATAGCTTTCAATGATGTTTACACACATATACATCCAAATCGAGAATTCAGTTTCTTGCGGATGTTTTTTTGTATTTACCTCAGCCTTCCTCACACTGTCCATGGCCTTCAAGTCCCACGCAAGTCCTGCAGGTCAGATGGATTCACCCACGTCTAGTATCATCCATTTGCCGACGGTGTTACGCCCCCGTATTTCCCAAATGACCCTCTTCCCAGACTGACCATTTTTCCCGTTGCCCCACCAATCAGTAGAGAGAAAGAAAAGACTCGATAGCGTCCTACTGAGAACACTATGATGCAGTGGATTTACTCGTGTATTTAAACATATTGATTGGTTTAAATGAGCAAATGGAAATTTAGTGGGTGGCGTACATTTGATGACAGACGAAATACTTATGTTTACGTTGAGTAAATGTCTGGTCATTAAAGGGATTGACTACCAGTAACGACCTTGAGATATGAGTTATTTTCCCATAATGTGGGTAGTTAATCTGGTGGCGTGCGGGGTTGTTAAAAGCGAATAGATTTACCAGAATAAACAACGGTCTTTCCTAGGGAATTTGAACGGTTATCCAACAAAAAACAGCAAAGGACACCTCTCAATAAATCACTTCGCCACCTGTCAAACTCCGTCTAGGGCTGTTCGGTCTGGACACAAATCAGGAGTTACAACACAGTTGTAGTAACCGTACAGATGGGTTTTGTTTAGGTTTTGTACCACGTGGTCAGACTTACCAGATTTTATTCACGCAACGATATTACAAAGGTCAGAATGCCCTAAAATGTGTACGCTTTCGAAATGCCTACACATCAAGACTTGAGCACATATATGCTGTAAGGAGACGTCATTTTTTTTGAACACACGTGTCCGACGTTTTCCATGACATTACACAATTAAGTTCGTGCATTAATTAAAGCAATGCAGTTGTGACAATTAGAAAATGTTTAAAAGGCAACTCGGTGTGCCACCTTTGTGTGCGGGTTTTTGAAATGACTCCAAACGTCCTGATAATTTAATCCACGGGTCTTAGAAACGAACACACTATGTAATGAATCATCGATAAGTTTTATTTGTGCTGAAAATAATAAAATCCCGCTTAAAAAGTAGGCATTGAAACCAAATTCAAATTATAATGGCGTTATAACGGAGTTTTATTAATCACCAGCGCTCTAGAGGGGTACACTGGATGGTATCACCGTGACAGGAATTTGGCTATTGCGGGCCACGTACTTTCCGACGCTTCCAAGGCGCATTGTCCACGGACCCCTCGAGGAGGCTCCGACCACGATCATGTCCACCCCCCGGATCACAGCTGATCGGAGGATCGCCTTGCCCGTGCTGGATTTCTTGTCAAGCGCGATGCAGGCATCACATCGTGTGGCCCCGGCTCCAATCGCCAGCTCTAGGTAGGTCTGGCAGACTGTCTTTCCGGCGCAGAAGGCGTCCTCGATCACTGCGGGCACTCCTGGAATTCCCTGGTGGGTTTCCAGAGGCCACGTCGTGTTGAAACCCGGGGAGACTACGTGGATCAGCGTGACGACATCCTCCTCAACATCCTTCTCGCGCTCATCGTGACCGGATCTCCAGATCCAATTGAGGAACCACTGGAAGGCGAGACGACAACTGCAGCTTCCGTCTACGGCAAAGAGGATGCGTCTAGGTTTGGAGGACATGACTGCACAAGTGTGTGTGCCCGGGTGCTACCGAGGTCAAAGTACAGCGACCATATGTGCGACGCTTTATTGTTTGTACGTGCTTGTGTGCGTGTGAGAGCGAAGAACGATGCTATTTAAGTTCTAATTGGATCGTCTGATTCATCAATCAAACTACGCAACGAAATGTAGGATATAAATGTCTAAAAGCCTAGCCTTTCTAAGCATTACTTCGAGGGATATGCGAATGTCTTCATTAACATATGGAAGGAATAATATCGGTAAGGTTTAATTGGTGCTCTCTTCAATCATCCTTCATACTATGTTGCTAGCAACCTGGGTTGTCTGGGAAACCTTCTCTCGTATCCTACGTTCATACTATCTCTTCACTGCCTCTCTTTTTACTCTACAACACTCGATCTACCCTCTTCAACTGGATAATTATGATAATGGTATTTGTTTTATTAAGGCCACGAACACCAAAACCTCTGGCATTAGAAACCGTAATAACGTTTAAATGTAAGTGAACCTGCTTATATAATTAATGACATTAGTTGTAACAATATCATAAATTTTTAAAGTATTTTGCTGTACACATGTATATACGAATCTTCGGATTCAGTGCATAACTCACACAACTATCCTTTTATGCGTGAGCTGTAGTTTGCTACTCTAATGTAGTGAGTAAGCATGTTAAGATGGAGTGATTTCGCAGGCCAAAGATTTATTATTCGAACAACTGTTAGAGCTCGATCAGGACGGAAAGCTTCGACAAGGCGCGTTGGCGGCACAAACTCAGGTTGTGTGTCTTAGGATGATGTTTAGTTACAGACGTTGTGGCTTAGCAACGAATTGCTCACAGCCATTGGCTGTCCAGACGCGAGTAGTCTCTGCAGTCTAATCTGGTCGATTGTGCGGTATCTACAGCCCTTTCCCTAGGCTGAGTGGAATGACGCCCCTTCCGGTAAAAAGAACATTCTTTAATAACTGACAAATAACGGTCATTCCTTAATCAGTACGCCTGTTTAATACAATTACAGCCACGTTGTGTTGAATAGTCGCCGATGTTTAAGTCAACTATGCCGAAATTTTTCTCTGTAAGATGCTATTAAATGGTGCATACACCGTCCGGAGCTTTAGATATAAACGCGTACCGCTGAGTACGGTTACTAAACGATAATGTAGCAAAGGAAAGTAGCATTATTTAAGAGTGGTCTTCCGGATGGGTTTAAATATAATTTATTGCTTGGCATCGAATTGGCTCATCAAAACAAGAAGTTACAATCTGTAACGGAAACAAAAAGTTTGTGGCTTTAAAATTATTTGGGAGGAATTATCTGAATGATTGATGGAAATCTACTTTATAACAGCAAGTAGGCGATTGAATTTGGTTTTACGTACGATGTAAACACAACGACGATAGGAATTGTTAATAAAATTTAAGGGGGTCTTTAGGCATAGCTTCTCGTTTACAATGGAAGATGGCAGTTCAAAGACAATCGCAACAAAAAATCACGTGGTTATCAATAATTGTCAGAAAATTGCTATTTTATTAAATTCTTTCTTTTGGGTTTCGGGAACATTAGAAAATAAAGAGGAACACGATTTTGAAGACGGGGAAGGTAGTGGATGTGAAATACCAAGAAAATGAAGAAGACGAAGACGAATAAAGTGTGAGGAGGAGGAGGAGAACGGGAAGTAGAGGGATGTGGAGGATGACAAATTTGATTTAGAAGAAGAAGGCTGGGAGGAATGTGATGAAGAACACCGGTAAAAAGGGGGTTGTGAAAGGTGGTGAGCGTGTGAGAATTAAGAATGGAGAGATAAATAAGAATAATAATAATTGTAGTGGCTTTATTGAGGTCACGAGGACCAAAACTTTCAGCATTAAACAAGACAGTATAACATGCACTTGATATGAAAATTGTCGTTTAGTTCCTGCTTCACCTGCTCCGGTGAAACTAAAAATGAGGACAAATAGGGAATGACCGAATTGCGATATGCCGCAGTTCTTGTGGGTATTGAATGTTAGAGGCAGTGGTGGAGAGGGAGAAATAAGTAGAAACAATAAGGGAGAGTTACCGAAGCGGAGAAGGGAGAAAAAAAGAAGAAGAAGAAGAATGGAAAAAGGGGAGATCAAGAGAAATGGTTCGGAGGTAAAGAAGAAAGGAGAGTTGAAGACATTGTTTCAGCGGAATTTTGACGGTCCACGAGTAGGTTTACGAGCAGACATGTCCATAAAGCGCGCAAAATATTCGATTTAACCATGCAATAACTGTTTCCTACTTTACTCATGAAAAAGCTGCAACTTTTGGGTCCCAAAAGGTAGAAATTACAATTACATTAATCAATTTTAGCAATTGAAAACAATGTAGATATACAATAATTACTATATAATGATTAAATAATGGATTCAACCCCTCTTCTTTGTTGACACACCCAGACATTATTCCCTAAGGCCTCTTTAATGCAAAGCACGAGCGCCCATTGCATATGCGGCGGACAGCTTCATCACCACAGCAACAAGACGGTGATTGGCCGCCGATTGCTCGGCAATACACGCCCCCTCGGCAATTTTACACGCAACGGCATATCCCGTCGCCTCTTACGTCCGTCCGCGGCAAAAAGCATGGAAAAAGCCACAAATCCCGCTCCCGCGAAAACCGCTGTTTTCTACCAAGATGGCACCAATCGTGGCGAGGGTCTCAGGGTGGTCCTCCACCCGAACAGATTCCGTAACCTTGAGGCTCTTCTGGAATTTCTCACGAAGAAGATACCCGACCTGCCCTTCGGGGTGAGGTCAATATTTTCGCCGCGGGGTCGAACCAAGGTGCTGACGCTTGACGAACTGAACGACGATGGCCTCTACATCGCCTCCGATCAACGTCAGCGAGCCAGGGGGATCCAGCTCGCGGAGAGGTCGATTCTTCTGCCCAATTGGAAGGCTGGTAGGCCCCCGAGTGGACAGAAACTGCTCTCCTACAATCTCAAGTTAGATGTAGATGCTGCGCCGAGCGATGGTGAAGCCGTCCCCTACATTCGGCCAATCAAACCCACGTGGAAGGTCATTTACGTTCACCAGAATGGCGACGCATTCCATCGTCACAGGGTGGCGATTGAGAAGAAACTACGCGGAACTCTGGAGTTTGTGCTCAAGGAGATCAGCTTCCAACTACGTCAGCCGGTTCACAAACTCTACACGCTAGATGGCTTGGAGGTATGTGCCTTCATCAATTGTTCCAAACCAGTTATTTTTCATATCATTTTCATATTTTGAGCTATTTTTTATAGCTCAAAATCAACAGTAAAACCTGGATAACTTTATTGCTGTGATCAATGGTTCAGAAACACTTTTAATTCGAATTATTACTTATTTTGTCAATGGTCTTTAAAGGGCGAAAATGATTTCCGATATTTCCAGCTTAATAGTCTTTTAACAACCCATTGGTTTATTCATGTAACGAGCCCCAAAGCCATCAGCACTGAAATTGTGTTCTGAATTCAAGATTCCAACGGCATTCGTCCGAAAGACGATCGTCCAATCGAATGTGCAGCATTCCTGGAAGATGTAATCTAGAAAGATCTTTTAAGCCTATAACAGGGTCGCGTTGATGTTTAAAAGACCTTCAAGGAATGTAATTGCAAAAGCCAAAGCGAATTAATTTTCTTCATAAAAATTCATTAAGGGCTGCATCCAATACATCAATTGGTGTCAACACGTTTACTGCATTTGAGGGGTCGCATTGAAGGCAGCTGAATTGTGGAGTTCAGGGTGTTTCCCCGGCAATTAAATATTAATTACCGTCGCTATCTATTTACCTTTGCATTTCAGAATAATAAATCAGCAATCAGACGCGGTTATATTAGAGCACGGGGTTAGAATGCCCATAGGGTGTGCTGGCTATCAGAATTATATGATTCTGTTTGTGACTACGTGTCATCCATAATTGAAAAACGGCTGCAACAGCAATGAGAAGCTTTTATATGGCTTGGGATTCTTTTAATGTTGCGTGGATATCCTGAAGACACAAACGCTTCTTTTATTCAACACTTGGGCGATCAAAACGTGACCAGAGATGGGCGGATCTGTGATTTTTGTTGCTGTTGTCGCATTTCGTCTCCAATTTCGATGTTATTTCCGCCCATCATTCATGAAGAGGGCAAACAGATTCAGATTTACGAGGCAACCGATTACCAATACCGTTGTGCTGATTTAATGGCAGCGACTATTGTTCTTATTAAGGCCTCCTGCGGTTTATTTATCGTCGAGTAAACAATAGACCAACAATTAACGAAGACTACGTCAATTTAACCTGTCTCGCCTTCGACCCAATTGATTACGAACATTCGTGGCACCCTGGCTAGATTCTCCTTACCCAGCGGTCTTCTTTGAGAATAAATTTGACCTGCTTTCTCCTCGTGAAGATTCTTGGGTCACACACGAAAAGAGCGAGGTTGCAGACCCAACAATCGTCACTTTGAGTAGCCAAAAAACCTAGTTACTAAAGATAATAACGACGCTGGACTCAACATTTCATGAAGTCTCATTTCACGAGTGCGCGGTAACTGAGTTTAAGCGGCGGTATCGCTTAAATTTTTTGGGATTGCGCGGTCTACGAGCAATCGGTCTCTGACGATCCTAAAAGCCGGGCATTCGTGATGCACTATCGACGAAGATCTCAGAAAAAGGTGTAACCAACTGTAGGAAGACCGTTTAATAACAACTATAACCCCAAAGGGAGTCACCACGGTCTAGCTCAGTGTTCTAATCGATTGAACTACCGGGACACGACCTTCGCGTTACGGTTTCCTGAAGAAGCAATCCCGAGTAACTCAGAACCTTCGAAACAACTATGCCCCAGTTGCCTACGCGAAACTTCCGATTGTTTAATAAAACAAAACCAGCGGTTATGTCCGGGTGGGACATTGTATATTGCCTTGACAACTGACTGGAGCAGAAGTAACATAAAGACCACTGTTTCAGAATCCTAATTTGCTGCAATTTCACTTTTTTATTTCAAAAATAAGCAATAAGTAAACAATGACCGATCCCGTTTATAGAATGGTGTATGACAACATTCAAAGCCAAAAAAGACATGAATAAATGTATTACCAAATACTGGAGGTCAATTAAGATCCCACGAGGATAAAACGTTTGAGTGATTAAACATTTAAATATCGTAAAAACCGCATTAAAATGATTAAGAGTGTCGACTTGTTTTAAATAAATTCTGGAAATAATTTTAAAATGCAAAACAATTCGGCGATTATGGCGTTCTCTGACACCAGACGAAAACGCTGAAATACTATTGCCAGGCAACGCCCAATCACGGTCGTCAAAATGGCATATTCACGTCGAAGCCTCGCGGTAATTGATCACGGCTGCAATCTTTAGTATGAAGAAGTAAAAACTGTCATGCTGGAAGACATCTCTAGGGCGGTAAAAATGGAAGGATTCCTAATTTCACCGCGGCAAAGTTGTCTTGTAAAGGAACGGGGTGCCTTGTCCAGTAGAAAATTGAAGCTGACAATTTTGCATTCATTTCTGTTGAAAAATGGTGTCTTTAATTTTAAAACGCATCGTTTTGCTAAAAACAAACACTGGAGATTGTTTTGCTTGAACCTAAGGCCCCACGCAAAACGGCAACCGTATTAATCATGCAAATGCAAGATTCACACAGACGGGCAATTAATTGTGAATCGAGTAGGAACGTAGGTGGGTTTCATTTAAATTTCATTTGAAGAAATGCTCGCTTTGCGTACAACCATTGTCCCGATAGTTACGCCATTGTGGCCATGGGAGATTGAATCGGGATTTCGGTTTATGACTTGTGCTTTAATCAGAACAGCGATTGAGGTTTTGGGTTTCAGCCGTATTTATAATATAAAACATATAAAACGTCGACTGATGTCATCAAAAGGAAATAAGTCGGCGAATCCCCGCTAAAACAAAAATATCGTAATATCTTTACGCCCTTGAGACAGTAAAGAATGTGCCTTAAATATAATGGGATTTCTGCTGCCGCAAATTGTACGTCATACAGCCGGCAGCGGAAACATGATTGCTACATCAACACACCTACATTCCGTGCATAATCAGAATGACCTTGGAAAACATGGGAAGGTAGGTAATGATAATTCGGAAGGTTGTGCTACTTGACGACCCGATTAGAAGAATACGGCTTCCACAGATGTTGCGCCACATGCAATCTTCCTGGAGGACACAGAATTACACAGAAAAGAAAGAAAGTTACTACAGAACTGAAGAACAAAAAATAGTAGTTTCGATGAAAGAAATTTAGCCGAATTATGTCTCTCGCATTTATTAAACGTTAAAAAATGTTTAATTTAATTTAATTGGAAATTTGGTAGCCGCGGTGCCTGTGGTCTCAACATTATGGTTTTATTTAATTACAGAGGGATGATTTAATAAAATTCACGCTTCCCTGTAGGCGACGCAAAAGCCACATTAATGACCAGGCTACGTCTGGAAATGTCTAATGGGACTTTCGGGTGTTGAAAAAACTTTTAAAATTGTGAATCGTAGTTATCTGTCAGATTAGAGTCATGAAGCGCATCTCTTAATTACTTTTTCTATCAAATTAAACAAGGACGTAGAATAGAAAATGCCGCCATTTCCTTACTAAGATCTCTAATTCCACTAATACCATAACTACAACCACAACTACTACCACTTCTGTAAGTAGTGCTACCCGTTCTAAATATTGTCTAATATCTCTGAGTCTGATTTTCTCTCGCACAGGTTACAACATTCGACTACATTTTCACCAGCCCCACCGATGAATACGTCGGGGTCGGTCTGGAAAGACTGCGTCCGCTGTCCAAGGCACAGGTTGACCTCTCATGGAAACGCCATCGCCCGCCAATTGGTCGAGCCTGCGTTCACCACGGACCGCACAACTTGCGTCATCGCCCCGGCCTTCGTGATCGCCAAAGCTACGACAGTGGCAGTCCCAATCGATCTACTGAGAAGCCCGAACTTTCTAGAAGCTACAACCCTGAAGAAAAGAGATCCTTCGAGCGCGTCAGGAGATCAACAGAAGGTGGTGGAGGAATAAGACAAAGCACGAGCGTTGGAAAGCTTCGGGATGAAGGGTCGGTGAAGGTGCCCTTGAGATCAAAACGACACGTGCCGGGTACTGTGGCGTTTCGCTAATATAAAAGACGCACGGAGCCGTGTTTTTCTGTTGTGGCATGGTCGGTTGTTGTGAAAGTGTGTCGTCATAAGTGAGATAATGGATCGATTGGCAGTATCGACAGATAAACGAGGCTTCCATCATAACGTTGACTTTTGGATTAATTATTGTGATTTGAGAACTCGGGTTAATTAAGCTTTCCGATTTAGCCAACCCAATATAGGAAAATGAAAATTGTTAAGTTTTTTTAAAAATGATTAAGTTCGATAATTTTGGTTTTCTGTATTACATATCTGCAAACATAAACATAAGATCGATATCGATTGTGAATTTGTTATTTGATCATTTTAATGATATGACATTCGCAATTATGATAACTAAAAGTATAGGGAATTTGCGTCGGATAACTCGGATAAATTCGTGCTATGGTCAAGATCTTTTGGTGCGTGGGGCATTTGGTGGTCAGTCAATAAATAGACAGCTCAGACTGCATCTCCAGATGTGCCAACTCTTGTCTTTTGCATAATTCAACACAATAGATTGATGGAACCATGTATGCTTCCAAATGAATAACGACTGTAATCTAAACATCTCCTGTCTAAGCAAAGTGGTTGTTGTCGTGACCAGTGCATAAGTACTTGGTATTGTAACAATCAGTTACATGTCGTCTGGTGTGTCGCCGTATTTGTCGTTATCGACTTTTAAACGATTAATTCTAAATAAATCGTTTTTTATACATTTTTTCTGCCAGGGGAATGTTTCGTGTTCCTTAGAACTGTATCATCTATTTTGTCCTACTTGCATCATTAAATGTCACTGGAGATCATTTTCCTGTTACTTCTAATGATACAACAACAATCAATACTTCTACTTCTCCTCCTAATAATGTGAATACTACTCGATTAAATAAACCGCTTCAGTCTTTCTGCTTATCTTAAATAGTCACAAGATTTGAACACATTCCAACCAATTATGTGTCGTCTAGAAACTTGATTGTGAGATTGATCATAAAACAGTTTGAATTTTGTTTTTGCCTTAGATTTCGTAAAGGTTTATTATCGATTGAAAAAGAGCATCATACAGATTTTAGTAAACCTTTTTTGGCCTATCCATGCAGCCACTCGAATTCGCCGTGCTTAAATGGATAAAGTTAGTAGATTGCGGCAGCTCAAAAGAACATGTTTACGCCATTCCGCGCAACCAGGTTTCCGCCAAACGTATTTCGGAAAAAATACGCTGTTTCCGGTGACTATAATTTCCCAAACGTTTCATAGCTGCAATTCCACTTAATTCCACAGCTAATAAAGAAAATATAGTTCTAATGCGCACAAAGGTTAAATGGTGAAACAAGCACTGTTTTAATAGTTCGGAAACCTCGACCAATCACAAAGAACTCAGGTGACGTGGTTCGCTTAAAAGGTACCCTCAAACCAATGCAATCAGTCAGGTATCTGACTGAGCCGAATTTGCTTCTTGTCCCACCTAGGCGGTGACTATTGGTTCATTCGCTTGACGCTGGGTCGGATGGATTGCCGAAGTCGTCAGGAGTACTCAATTCCCTGCTCTGCAAACGTCTACCTCACGGTTCAGGGCACTCGTGGATGCACAGCCCCACTCCTTCTCTCCAGCTACCAGAGAAAGGTCGCCAGTGGCGTCAACGGGAAACCGAACGTGACCTTGTCGCAGGTCTCTAGGAAAGCACTCTCGCAACCGCTATTCTCTCCAGGTGGCACGGATGAATTTGAGGTGAAGAGGGAATTTTCCGTCAATTAAAATAACCCCGTTACTTGTAAAGACCACCTACCACGCCCAACAGCTAAAAATACCACTCCAAAGCCCCCAGTAATGAAGGCATTGCTCTTTTGTCCAATTGTAAAACAGGTGAACTTCGGGGACATCGGTGAGGTGCTCAAGGTTCGCCTGAGCCACGACGAGAGCGGTGAGAGCCCCGGTCTGTTCGTGTCGCATCTTCGGATGCTGCGACTCGATCCTAGAGCCCCCAGCCAAACCGCAACATTGACCTTGAATTCCACCAAGAAGCTCGCCCGCCCAACCCCCCGAAGCGCCTCTGTTCCGTCGCTCAGAATCCACTCGCTCAATGACCTGACGTTCTACTTCAACTGCTGGCTGGCGCGCGATCGGTCCGACGGAGAAATCGTGCGGGAGGTTCCGTCGAGGGCGTCGGCGTGGTTGCTGACGCTGGAGGGGGATGAGGAGGATGATAGGAAGCGACCGCTACCACAGCCGAGGATGCATCAGCTGATTTCACCGGTTCTGCCGGCATCCGTTGACATCGGGGAATTACGGGAAGAACCGACGCCTCTGCCGAGTAAGTTGGCTGGTCAGCCGAGGAGAAATGTATCCAAATATCAGACGAGGTGTTTTCGGAAGATAGTAATAATAATTGTAAGCGCTTTATTCAGGCAACGAGGACCAAAATAGCATAACAATGCTAGACACGAAAAATGGCGTCTAGTCCCTTTTTTATTGGCTCTGGTGAAACTAAAAATCGGGACAAATATGGAATCATCGAATTGCGATATGCCGTCGTTCTTGTAGGAATTGAACAGTATAGCCTACGCATTGGTCGACGAGATTAACTTGAATAGAGAGAGTGGGAGTGATCATCTAATATACGAACAGCAAGCAGTGTGCAACAAGTTAAGTGGTGTTGAAAGGTCGTCTCTTGGATGCAGAGCATAGAAAACGAGACTATTTTAAAAGGGATTTATACAGGAGTGGACAAACGTTTTTATGCGGCTTGCGCTCACTCCAAGTCTCTTAAACCGGCGAGGCGACATTATGGAGTGAAGCGACTTTCGGCTCTCAGGTAAAACGTAATTGAGATGCATTTTGATGCGTTTAGCAAAAGGCATACGAGTAACTCTGTTATGGCGGCCAAAAATCCCCATTCGTCTTGCAGACATGGCATAAGGTAAGGTCGCCGGCGTATTTGATGAGTGTAACGGAGGTCTAGACGTATAATAGCCTAAAGGAATGGACTACACCTTCTTGGCTCATCACTGTTACTGGACAAGTGGGAGGAGGAGGAGGCTTCGTCCCGACTCTTAGGAGTCATCTTATGAGCAATTCCATGTCATCTTCACACAGTTGAGATAGGATGGTGTGAGCGTGAAAAAGTATTGAAAGCCGAGATGAAGTCCAAGAATACGCCCTTAACGGCTTTCGCTGCGGCATCAAGTGAAGAGTGCTGGGTTTGCGAAAACGTGGCAACGGCGTCCAGAGTGCTCCAATTTGGTTAGCGATAAGTCTATACTTGACAGCCCCCGCAGAACCAAGATAGCAAGGAACATCCATTAGGTTCTTGACAAATCTATGGATTGATTAAGGCTAGTCCGTTTTCGAATCGGTTAGAAAAAGCACCATTCGTTGCATCTATTGTGACTAGATTAAATATTACTTGGCTGACAGGCAAAATTGAAGTGCACACGAGAGGTGTTTAGTTTAATGGATTCCTGTTACGAAGTGGCGGAGGAATTAGTTGTTTTAATTCGATTAGTTGTAACGTCTTTACATTCTTGAAAACACGATACAATTTGGTGTTTGTGTCTTCTTACGTGTGGCCATTTCAGAGAATGAAATCAATCAAGACATGCTAGATAATTACCTTAAAATCGGTGATATGACTTACATAATGAATAACATTCATTGTCATTACATTATAATATGTGTGCATTGCTTTTGCGAACCTTATGGCCGCTACATTCGAATTTCAAATATTAGTGAGCACATCTGTTCGCTCAATAGAATTGGAGGTGCCTGTCGTAGTACTTCTTTAACATTTGAATGCTGAATACCTTTGTGTTCCTGACCCCAATGAACCCATTACATTGAAAGGCTCAGGATAAGGTCAAGTAGAAATTGAAAAGCAAGTTAATCGAAACCTGAAATCCCAGGAAAACGTTACTTTTGGTCACATGAAAACCTTTTTGTACTAATTATCACAATGAGACAAAAACGTGATTTGGGTGTTAATTGGGCTAAATCCTTCAGTGTTAAGATACTCCGTTCGTGTGAAGACTGGATCACTCTGGGATTCGGGCACCGATGCGGCAGTGAACATCACACTTACCGGAAATTTCGGCGACTCGGGTCCTCGAAGGCTTTGGAAACAAATTGACCAAAGCCAGGATATTTTCAAACAAGATCAGGTAACTTATATAAACGAACAAGGCGAAACTAACGATTGAATATCTCGACTCCCTAAAGAATCGATTTTATTGACTACATTTAAAAAAGTAGTCGTACATTTCCTCAAAGACGTCAAGTCACCTGTATTTGTTGACAACATGATTGGTTAAAATGTTCCCCGATCGATAATCTGTCTTGAACCACTATCAAACACCCTACGCTGGCTTTATCTACGTTACACTGTTAGCACAAAGTGGATAAAAATTCAGTTTAAAATTGGCTCGAGTTCCTGCTACATAAACTTCGTAAAGATGAGAGCTATGCAGTCTAGCCTTGGCATAAGCAGAAGTGATTGATATCGAGAGGGATCACAATAGTTTGGGTGGTATGCAGCCTTGTATACGTTTATCGAGACGGGTGTTACCATTAAAACGCGCTTGGATTTAATACTGTGATAGTCCACGAGGAAATGAACTCATTTTAAAAGCCTAAATTGCATCAAATGGGGAGATTTTACTGCGGACGAAAGAGGGAAAAGGTTACTTATAGGACCGTTTTTGGGTTTGGTTGTCCCTGTCAGACATTGGTGGCTAATAGACATCGGCGTTGCGACATTCATACCCATTAAAAGAAAATACTCGCTCAAACTGATGGAAATAATGCCCGATCGCCGGTAGTTCAGATGGATGCATTAAAATACTGAAATCGGCTATTTTTCAATGTTGGGCAAAGCGTTTAGGAAAATGAGGTTCTGACATGGAGAATTTGTGTGGATGTCGTTGTCTAACTCTTGATAGACCAGGTAGCTATGATTGCCATCTTAAAGGATAACCATCCAATGGAAAGACGAGAGAAACAATATGGCGGCATCCTATTGTCACGGGGCGCTCCATCGGTGCAAATCCAATATAACATATTGCATTGTCATCGAACACCACACACTGCAATGAACCCATGTTTACCCCATCTCAGGTGGACGAATTCACTGTGGATTGTGTGCATCTTGGACGAATAATTTCGCTTCGTCTTTGGCTGGACGAAGCTGCGTCCAATCCGGCAGCCTCTTTCTACATCTCATGGGTGCACGTTGCTGCATCGTATTTGGGCGGAATTCCCAACGGCACGACATCGCCACGGAATTCTGAGATCGACATGCAGCCACCTTGTCTATTCGATCTCAATCAGTGGATCGGCGTAGACGGCAACTGTCGCGAAGTTGACGCCAGACCCTTGTCCCACGACGTCGGGCTACTATATCGACCATCGGAGCCGATGGACTTTGCAACGCCCAGCGCAGTTGCTAAGTTGGTAATATCGGTTTCGGGAGTCCGTGTTTTTGTGTTTTTTAATGGCCCCGTAATCATTGGCTCTTCTTATTATTCTGTAGTGGGAATCGATGATGTGGAAATTTGAGGCTGGCATGGAAATTGTGTTCTACAGTGCATTGACCGGTGATCCACTCGTCTTATTGCCGGACAACCGAATTGTGGCACGCATTGAAGAATCCTGCACTAAAGGTGGGTTGTATGCAATATATTTTTTATAGCTTAACTCTCAGTAATGCTATAAATATTCTTGCCGTGTATCGTTAATCAAAATAATATTAAATATTTACTCATTTTATTGTTGTACAGGGTGCCATAAAAGCGTTCGGTCAACTTTTAAACAACATGTAATTTAAAACGTATTTCAGTTGTAGCGAGATATTTTACTCCACGTTCGATATAACGACGTAAAATTCTAATTTAAAATAGCACGGCCTCTTAAACCAATATAATCGTTTAATGGCATCGCATTACCGGAACCACTTAACCAATGAGTTGTCAACAAATACAGGTGACTTTACATCTTTGAGGAAATGTACGACTACGTTTTCTTGCGTAATTAAACGGTTTACCAACAAATAAAAATCACCTTAACCGTGTAAGGTTCACCAATAATGTCAGCATTAAGATAATTCATTTATTAATTCATATTCTGTAAAATCAAGATCTTTATGAAGTTTACGCAGCGAAAAACGTGGCACTTAGAAGGAACATATAATGAGGCGACTGTTCTACGGAGAAACGGTTGTTCACGTCTAAGACGTTAGCAATCTATAGCGATGGTATTACACAACGAGGCAGGCATGTGGCAGAGGTTTTACAAAGTATGTTTTTTTCGCAGTTGGACCCTTAACTGTGTAAGGGTCAGCAAAACACGGCCTATCTATTTAAAATCCAAAACACGTCCAATATATTTTTATATAGCCTTTTTATTCGGAGTAAAACATTCAAAACAGCCCGAAAACTCTATCGTTTGGGTCTGAGCGCATTGCTCTGAGAGCGGTGTTGTTGCTTGGATATCAATATTAGAGTGGCATATTAGATGCTTAGATCGCGTTAATGTGAGTGGCCTTGAAGCTCTGGAAGGGATCGTTGCTGCTTTCGCGATATTGAATCCCTTACTGCTCGCCTAAAAAGTGTTTCTTTGTACCCACCCACTCGTTGCAAACAGGAGAGATCTTTACTGTCGGCACAACCGACCACGTTGCCATTGCAGCAAGCAGCACCCAACGACGCTTTATTCTATTGGCCAAAGGGAAATCCAAGTTGGGAAGGCGGCTCAAACCGATTCGAGAACCTGATCCGAAATTAGCTCTTCCCGTTTTCCAGTTCAAATCTACCTCCAGACCGGGGTGGGCTCTTCAGGTGCGATCGGACGGCCTCCTAGGAGTGGTCGGTAAGTCGCTTCGCTTGAACGCTACCCAATCAGCTTCGAGGATCCAGTTCAGAATCTACATGGGCCTCAGTCGTGTACAAATTTGATGACAGATCTACTCGCGACAGAATCTTTAATTTTGAGAAGGTTTAATTGTAGATATCCTGTACCATCGAAGCGGTAATTGCAATAACTCATTTTGGCTTAAGCTAATTTTTTTAAATACATCCTTGCCATTTAAAGCTCACAGCATCTCGAAATGTCGACTATTGGCGAGAGTGGGTTCCTCAATTTAAATGATCCTCCCTTTTTTTAGCTTGTTTTCTGTAACAGAACGAGTGATATCCCAATCATTATTTGCTGATGGTCAGTAGAGTTTGAAATGTAGGACTTCAATCCACGAGAATATCCTGTCTCTGATCTCAGCAACTAATCTTTCCGCAAGAGCAAAATTCAATTGCGCACACATGCAATCGCACAAACGTGTGGAAACGAGTTTTGTTAAGAAGCTCAAATTTGCCGGGGTTCAAGTGAATTTAAGCTCGATAGGAACAGCTCTAAAAACTTGGATGGAGCATCGTCTTAAGTACTCTAAATCCAGCCCCATTTTGCTCTTTCAGTCACAGTGTAAATTGAAACGGTCTCCATAAACTGAGATTTCTTCACCCGAAGCTACGAAATCGGATTTGCGAAAAATAGTAGAATGGCGCGTTAGGAATATTTTTCATCCATTAATACTATGCAATAAAATTCAACAGAAATCCGGTATATTGCAGGATAAGGTAGAAATCTCTAACATCCCTCGTGCTTTCGAATTTCATTGATTTGGAAATTCGATGGGGTTTGCAGATTCTCTCGATAGTGGCTGTGACGTGAATTCGCTTTTTTAGAGGTCGCCGAAGACAAGATACCCGGCGTGCAATTTCTCGTTCGGCCGCAACTCGACAGCTGGATGATTCTCGAATCCATCCCTCGTGAGGACCAGGCTGATCGCGAGGTATTGCGAGTCTGCACCAGGATGGACGATGACGGAAGCATCGCAGTAGACGATTCCTCAACAAGCACGTCGACATCCCGGGAATTACTGTTCTTGCCCTACGTAAAGGTAAAGTAAGGTTCTGTTAGCGGTGTTCGCAACATACTCGATATTTAAAATATGCCTTGTTCAGCTAACCTTTCCCAGCGATACGGTAAGAGGTCGCCCTATACACAATATTGGACTGGCAGATTAATGCGAGTTTGCACAGGGATGGTTTCAGTGAAATCCTACAATGTGCTTGTTTGGGATTGATTTCTCATTTGGTCTGCCGCAGTTAAAGTGTGGTGGCTGAATGAATCATGTCGCCCGTGATGGCGTCGGTCTGTTGGTGAGAGATTTGGGTTCGACCCCCAAGAAGAGCCAAACGGGTGAACACCCACGAAGCCGTTAAGGTTTAAAAACAGAATTAATGCAGCGAGAAACACTCATCAATCCGGTGGAAGCGTTAATTGCGCGTTAAACATGCAGATATTAAGCAGACACACCTTTTTTGGAAGTGGAAACCCAATTTCCTGTACCGGCGCAACGAAAGCCAATTGTTGCCACAAACATTCCAGTTAACATTTTCGTTACTTTGCCCGTGCCTCGTTAGTCACTTAGACCGCTTTCGATGGAATACGGACAGAAATCTCAATCTCTGCTCACATAAACAACGTGAGATACCGATCGGTCGACAAACCTCGGCCATTACGGTGGTAGTCTGCGACAGTGCCGGTTTAATGGGGCGGCCATACGTGTACAGTCATTTGGGGAAAGTTATTAGCGCCAATCGCCCTTTCTGTGGATATTTTTACACTGGATTGCGTTTAATTTAATTACTAAACCCTAATAAACTAGGTTGTACTTCGTCCGGGCAGTCATAGACGATGTAACCATGCGTAGAAAGAGGTGTACATGGATTCTATTCAATAATACTAATGGTTAGCATTATATTAAGGTAACGGCTATCAAAACTTTCAGTATAAAAATAGTGTAATATGTGAAGGCTGTCTTTTTAATTTTTTCACCTAAAAAAGTAATGACTTAATAGCGATATGCCGTTGTTCGTTTTGGCATTAAACGGTATTGCCTTCGCATTGATTGAAAATACTTACATTTAGATCTAATATACAAGCAACGAATAGTGTCTGGCTTTGAATAATCGTCTCCTAGGTTGAGAGCGCATGTAGTTTTGAGGTCAATCGAGACGATGGTATTTACCGAAGACGGCATCAACGTGATAACTCCAATATAACCAATTGTTGGAAATAACACGGAGGAATTTATATTTTTAGCTCATCGTCCAGACAATATTTGTCAAGCCAGTCGATACCGAGGTTGTTAGTACGAGATACGAAGCACGAAGACTGTACAGTTGTCTTGGAATGATACACAACAATTCATTCGCCAGTCCACCGCAAGCTATGGTGGTGTGTTGATGTCTTCTCATTGGTTGATTTACCAGGGGAACATATTAACCAACACTCCAATCCAAATCTCCTAATAGATGATAAACCGTTTTCATGGGGGTCTCCCTTGACGTTTCTCGGGAATGCGTTTACAAGTAGCTTTCTCTTTGCCATTTGTGCCAGCCTTACCTTAGAATCGAACCCAGCTCCCTAACAGACAGAGAGGGGATGTTAAACACTACACCATCGAGGTAGGATTAATCGAAATAGACCTTCTCAGACACGTCTGCCAGACCTATCAATGCTGACACCTCAATTGGCAGTTAAGCTCGCCTGCGTCGTCAATTGGTACGACTCGTGGTAATTAATCGAATAATTGCTATGACCTCGACAGACAATGCCGCAAAACTGACGCAAATCTCCCTCGTGACAGCTCATCGTATGCGTGTTGATCAATAGTCGAATGTTGATACAACAGTGATAGTCGAATAAGAGCCTTTTTGGTATAAAATTGACTGCACTTTTAAAACGTCTAAGAAAACGGTAGTGAATTAATAAGTTAATCATGATGGAATATTTCTAGAGGAAGTAAAGAGAATTTCAAAGAAATTCAGATGGCCCCATCAATTCGATCCTCGCAGACAAGATGTCAGAAGTGAGAATCTCTTTAGGCTACCGCATAATTCGGTTTCGGTTCTTCCAAACAGGGTCTTCTGCGAGACCGCGGTGTCATCCTACTGTGTACCAGCGCCGACCAGGCTCTGGTTCCTCGTTACGACATAAACGACGATGGCCAATCAGAAAGAGGTTTGGTTGTCTGGGCAACAGGAAAACAGGAGGCCGAAAGTTATTGGAGAGTTCATCGGCAGGATCGGAAGCTGCGGTCCTTCGAATCAGTTGCATTCCCTGGACGTTATCTGCGAATAATGGGTCCTGGCAAATGTGATGCAATGGTGAGTAAAATTAAGGGGATTAGATGATTAGATTCGGTTTCTACAAATCCCGCATCCTAGCAGAACGTGTTTTGAGTCGGGCCTTTAAAAAAGGTCTGCAGATGAAAATCGTCATTTTGTCTTTTTAGGGTTCTGGAGGTAGAGATAGTTATTTTACGCTTCATTATGAGAAGTCGACGGGCTTTCTGCGATTGGAGGGCTTCGAGAATGCGGGCCTACTGATTTACATACTTCCTGGTGGATATGTCAGCGCTTCCAGTAGCATTGCTGCTCAAAATACGTCGTTGTTTCCAAGAGTTGTGGAATGTATGTTGCTGGAATTGTTTTAACAAATTTTGCCGTTTTAAGTCGGTAGGAGAAGAGGGGAGAGTCTTGCAAAGTCAGGCGTTAACTTGGCGGAATCTGGGAACACCGGCCAATCAGATCCTTCCTCGTCATTGGGACCAAGTAGTGCCGTTGACGAGGAAAGCACTTCGGAATCCACGATAGTGCAAAGCAGTCTCCGAAGAGGAAACACTATCAAGAAGACAGTTGATAGAAGTAAGCAAGTTGGTTTTTTGTTAATGAAAATAAATATTTATATTTTAAGTAACCGGTTCCCATATTTATAAGCGAATCGTCTTGTGTTAAATGGCGGTGACGGCTTCCAGAACGGTGGCGGGCTAAGGAGAATGATTTCAAAAATATTGATCCTGGATTGAAAAAACACAAAGCACCTTGATCAGACACAGTGTCTCTCTGGTGTTATAGTAATTCGAGGAATTAATGGCCCAAAAATCAGACGATGGCTAAAGATGAAGGTCGGTAATGAATAATATTGTTTATTTGTCAAACAATAGTTAGGGCCCGACCTGGGCCGAAAACGCCGACAGAGCGCGATGCTTAGCGCCCGCTGCAGGCGAGTCCTGTCTGGACACACGTGGGGCGTGTCTTGGTAAAAAGTCGGGGCCGGCCAAGTGTCGTCGATGTTGTCTTAATTTATCCACATTAAGGTCACAGCATGCGCTGTGGTGTGCGTTAGCCAATGGGGTGCCAGTGTAATGGATGTCATGCGTGGGACATAAATAAACACATCATTTAAGGTCACTACAATGTAATCGGCTTTGCGTAGGCGGTTTTTTTCTTAGGACACGGCTGGCATATGGTCTCTCCACAAATCAGTGTACCTGATTAATGGGGACAAAAACATAGACAGTGAGAAAGATATTAGACAAGAAACGCCGCGGAACAGTCGTCAATCGGGAGTGTGTACTATTATTTGATTACTAATTGGTTGTAAGACAACCAATCAGCGATTGAGGAAAAGTAGGGATCTGAGCGATTCTGAGCACAATTTTTACGATTTAAAAAGATTAGCCGCGTCGTTTCATTTCCTCCCCAGCATCTGAGTGGAAGGTTCGCCTGAGCACCGTGGAATCGGCCTACAACTCATTGGTTGTCTTGGTGGTCTACGGCGCACGGGCCAATTCGGGACCCATCATTCTCGGCTCTTCCAACGGTGCGAAACAGCTCTTCCGCGCTGGCAGCGTTGACGAATTCAAGGTAAGGTTCCCGCATGTCTTGTGTGGAAGTGGACGGCCACTCAAGTCCTTAGACGGAACGTGAAGTCTCGCTGGAAGTCAACATGGTCTAAAGCGACCATTTGCAGACAGAACTCTCTAGGAGAGACTGGGTGGGCTCTAGCGACGCTATTAGATGAGCCGTGAGTCAAAATGAACTGAAAGCGCCGTTGGTGTTTTCAAATCGAAGTTGTGGCTGTTGGTATCTACTAACGTGAAAAGTGATTCGTTTCAGACCAGTTAACCGTTAAAGATTTCGTGTTTATTTCAGATCAGTCTAGTTAATATTGGAGCAATTTACAAGATTCGCCTTGAAGTAACCTCTGTCGATGACGCCGAACTACCCTACTGGGGTCTGGAGAAGGTAAATTTCTGACAATTTTCGACGTCCTGCCCAGCCAAACAAAACGTCTACTGCACAGGTTGTACTTCCACGATATAAATAGTCAGCTCACGAAGACCAAAACTTTCACAAAAAAATGACCCAGGATGTGGGAAAAACCCGATTCATGGTCTTGGGCATCTGCTGGCAAACATGTCGCAAATTTATCCCCATGACGTGTCTTTAGTATCCCACCAATCACATGATAACTCATAACCTGTATATCTTTTTTGGCGCGCGTTTTGGATAGGGCCTTTCAATGGCCGCCATTTCCAGTTTGCCAAACTTTATATACTTCGTGGGTTAAATTGGACTTTCTTGCAAATTTACCTTGATGTTACTTCTTTTATTCTTCTTAACCTATTCTGCATTTGCTACGCATAATCGTTACGTCCTGTAACATGTTTGTTTATTGTAAATTTTAATGCTGAAAGCTTTGGTCCTCGTGACCTTAATAAAGCGAATATTATTATTTAAAATAAATAAAACATACACCTCAAAGGATATTTTTTATTCAGATCATTTTCGAGAACACGAATGGCGGCGACAGTCTCCAATTCGACTTCACGAATCGCCCCTTCATCCGAACCTACAGCCACTGCCAGCTCAGTCGAGAACAGACCCTTCACGACACGAGCTCCGAACGACCTCAGCGTGAACGCTTTCCGCCAGAGGTCCTGCGTCCCGACCACCTGGATCCCAGCGTCGGCGTGGTCTTCTACCGCGTCAGGGTGGTCTTCCACAAGACCCCCCCGAAAAAAGGCTCCGAGGACTCGTCGAGTGGCCTGCGGTGTTTCCAGTGCGGACGGAACATCACACTTTTCGGTTGCTATGGTGACACGGGACAACGCATGATGGCGCTCACAAATGCCGTAAATAGTCATTCGGATCAGGAACTGAAGGTAGGAAGGAAATGAGAATAAAAAAGGAGGAAACTGATGGATCTTTCAACTTGGGGTTTTTTTAATTTCAAAGTAAACGCATATTTTTTCAATGGGCAATGGTCATCTGTTTATTAATGTATATAATATCGGGTCTACAATTTATTATCTATAAATTATAATTACAAATTTCCTCCTCGCGCACGTTTACAGATTGTAGAAACTCTACTCTAGATGCATGCGTGGTTCTGTGTCTATTTTCAGGATGAACAGGTGAGGATTAATACAAATAACAGAGTTTTTTCGGGAAATCAAACGTCGAAACCTTTCTCTCAATTTAATTCCGCTCGCGTTTCGACGGTAATTGAATACCATTTGAAACTAACGCTGTTTTTTTTACTTTTGCGTGATAGGCGTTCGATTGCCTTCTGGAATCCGTCTATCTGGGGCCCCTGGAGAGGTGTTCAATTGGTCCAGTGGTTTCGACCAATGAGAGAGCGCCCGCAGTCGCTGCCAGTGTTTGTTTGAGGCTGGATGTAACTGACCCGTTGACTGGTGAAATCGTCAACTTCCCCGCAAACGTGTAAGTCCATCCAAAGCATTCAGACCCAGAATATTCAAATTGACCACACAGAAATCAAGACCCAGTTGTCAAGGATACACGGTGCCTTTATTGGAGACTGACAAAGTCACGCACGAGACCAAGTCTTTAAGAGCCCATGGTTTGTTGCATTGCGTACTTCGGACGAAGGCCTTACACTTACGTGAAATTAAGTATTATCGTCGGATATTATGCTACTTTTAAACTAATAGTAGTAAAAACGGGTCGTGTGATCGTTGTTAAAGACGGCATAATTAGGGTCGCGCTGTGAATTATCTAATTTTTATTGATTTCATAGGTGGATTGCACACGAAAGTCCTTCTAAACCGGAAGATGTCATACTTATACCAGATGGTATGTTTATTCACTTTATGTACACCATCCGTACGAAATGTTTTTCTAGAACCTTCCTAGTATTTGCTTCTATCATATTGGCTAAGTCGTAGCTAAGACTAAAAATGTCGTACAATAATAATGGTAATAGTTGTGGTGAGGTACGAAGTCCATAACGTTCACCATTCTACAATTGACGATTATCATTCCAAGAAATATAAAGTTTGGCAATTTTTTAAAGGCGGACAGTGCAAAACCGATTAAAACGGTTGTCAGACGGGTTCTGCTCGAAATTCATGTTGACGAGGCAATAACACCATACACTGCGTTGCACACGTATAGCAGGATAGTTTCTCTGAATTCAGAATCAATTCGTGCTAAATACTCTCTCTTTAGCTGTCAAAAAGCGGCATGAATTGACTACCAGCCAAGTTGACGCCACAGCGGATTCAACCGACTACGTGCACGCAGCCGGTAGTCTGATGTCTAGCCACTAATTCGCGCAACCCTAGAGTATCTAGTGATATTTTCTATTTGTTAGTGTCCCGCATGGTTGAAGAGATAACAGATGCCGCAACAGTGAACGTCAAAAAATATAAATTTTGGCGTAAGTTGACGAGTTTGGGTCAACGGGTAGGGTATGCACAGCAGCATAACTCGGAATTTGTTTTTCTTTCAGAGGACCCCCTGATGCAAGAATCACCCAACAACCACAAAAGCACCACATAAGCTTCCCAATATCTTCCGTAACATCCACCATAGTACTTAGAAAACAATAAACGTATCCATTCTGTGTTTTTGGCGCGGCCCAATCACGATGGCTTTCTTATTTAGTGCCGACACTCCTTTGTGGATGGTTTAGTGAAGAGGGAATATTGTGGACGGGTGACGCTGACTGTGTCCGCTAACGTCTTAGATTTTGGAGCGAGGGGGGAACACGTCTAGAGCTTGGCGAGTCTGCTATCCGACCCATCGACCATGTCCCAACCTTCAAATACGTGGTCTCTACAATATTCCCGGATGGACAAGCGATGGAGGAGGTCCAACTACGAGTCGACAGAACCAGGAATGTGTTCCAGCAGATGCGTCCAAGCTGCCTATGGGCCCGAGCGAAGATAAGCCTTCGGACTAGGATTCTTGTCTATCGCTCCACTTTCTGCCCCATCCTAATCCACGGCTGTGAAACCTGGAATTGCGCATCGAAGACACCAGGAGATTAGAAGTATTCCATCACTGGTGTCTGTGACGAATCCTGAAAAGGGACTAGCGTAACAAGCTCTCCAACAACGAAGCAAGGTGCCGATGTTCAGACGTGCAGAAACTGAAAACGTCGCCGGCTTCAGTGGTTCGTCTAAGTTCTGCGCCACTCAGCTAAAGAGATCGCAAACCTCTGTCTTGCGCCGTCATCAGCATGCCCAGGTTGGCGCTGTCGAGCCGTGGATCGAAACCGTCAAAGCGGAAGTGAAGCGATTAGATCTACAAAGATCAACGGGGCGCGTCGTTTGAATTCGAGCTGGATCACTATCCGTTCCGGCTACGATCTGCAAAACGCATTGAACCAGTTTATCCTCTGGCAAGAGCTGGCCTCACCGGTATAGCAGAGGTCGATGGAGTCTCTATTGCGTAGCTGCTGATATTCTCGTGCTTTTGGTGACAGGCCTGAGTGCCCCCTCAAGGTCAGGCCACGTTGGGTAACCCCGGGACGCTTCATTGAGGTCACGAGGACCAAAACTTTCAGTATAAAACAAGACAGCAGCATAACATGTACTATACACGAAAACCGGTTTATCCACTGATAAAGTTTGGATTGGAACAGTGGTAGAAGACAGCTCCATTTCTGGGTTCAGCAAATGGTCTCAGTACCTCGAAAAGCCTGTCAGCAATATTAGGGCGGTGTTGCTTCTTTGCCCGATTAATCTCCTGCTAGAGAATGTCGCGAATCGTTACCTCCCACGCACATTGACCCGAGGTCAAGTCAGAAAAAACATATGCAAAGGCCACCATCCAGTGACTCTTGATGATTTTGTGGGTTACCTGGCAAACTAAAATTCCGGTGACATGACACTTCTGAACCTTCGGTGCTACTTTCAACGACTACGGTTTCATGTAGCCCACCCCGAAAAGGACGCGATAATTTCTGCATAAAAGTGCTTTATCCAAACACGCACACATACAGGGCGGGGTGATAGGTGAAAACAGGTTGGGGTGGGGGGTTATAAAGGTACCAGTGCCGTTGTTTGGGGTGGGGTGGGCGAGCGTGCCTGCGCCAATTAAAGGCCCGGCGCGCGAGGAGGCGGTGGCGGGGGTGGAGGGGGTAGTAGCCCCCTGGACACCCCAATAATCGGCACTGCTGTTGCCGTCGTAACCGCTCATGTGAGGTCCTCCACCTGGTCCACCTAAATAGAGAAAAACCGTTTAAAGTGTGAGGCATTCGAGGTAATCGGTAGCAGGAAAGTCCAAAAGAGCGGAAGTGTTGTGTGTGTGTGTAGCACCCGTTCTATCTTCGTAACGCGACGGTTAAAGGGTAAAAGAAGATACACTAAGAGGGTGCAGTTATCAAGTTCTAGAGGATCAGCCGGCTTCATGGACGTCCGGAATCGCAACCCCCTCGAACGGCGTCTGCGACGCACAGTAGCCAGGTTTCACAGATGCGGGGTGGGGTGTTTCTAGCCTCTAAATACCTGAAATGTCTGCGGCAAAATCCGACGAGTATAAGAGCCGGCAGAACGGAAGTTTCCATGTATTCCTCGCCGATCATCCATGCAGGCACACTTCGGTTATCAGGCGAAAACCCGCGTTTCAAGGTAGCAGGTGCTAATAATCGACGACCCACCCTAGAGTTTGTTACATACAACCGGACGGTCGAATGTGAAGCGATTCTAATGACAATCTAAAGATGAAGAGCTTCGCAACTCGACTCACCCGGTCCAGCATGGGGCCAGGGTCCTCCTGGGCCCGGTCCGTACCAACCCCCTGTGGCGACAGGGTGATGGTAGGCAGCTGCATAGGAGCCCGGGGGTCCCGCTGGGGGTATCGCAGGCGGGTAGGCGCTGTGCGGTGGCCCCATGGCGTAACCCGGCCAGCCCGACATCCCGGCAGCGGCTGGGGGCGGCACCGGTCCAACGTGTCCGCCACCATGACTTGCACCGCCTTGGTTGCTGCTGCTGTTGTTGTTGTTGTTGTCGGAATCCTCCTCTGGCGGTGCAGAAACCCCTGGAGGAGGTGGTTGCTTCGGCGGACCGCGAGGTTTCACGCCCGGGGGCGGTGCTGTAAGTTTGGGTGGATAGCCGATTGTTAACCGAAATAGATTTCGAAAAACATGATTTAATACATAGTGTTAACGTTCGATGCCGTGTCAAATGAAAGGTAAAGAACATGGGTTGGTTAATTTCCAGATTTCCGCAACACAAGTCCATCGTCACAAACAGAGGATGTTGATCACACACCACACGGGAGGGGGCTAAGCAAACGACACTTACGAACGCCTCCTCCTCCACCGCCTCCGCCATAACCGACACCCAACTCCGCCATCAAGGCCGTATACTCGCTGTCCATCTTGGCCCTCTCGGTGGGATTGATGCCCATTGTCTCCATGGTGACAGAGGGGTCGCGGAGTTTACAATCCGACGGCAAATGCCCGAACCCGCCGCACATGCTGCACTGGATCTTGTTGGTTGCGATGGTCTGAGCCTCGGCCATTGCTCGGAGGCGCGCCAAACCCTCGTGTTCACGTAGAGTACCATTGAGCAGGGCCAACTCGCGAAGCTGTGATTTCCGCAGGTCGTTCTCGCCCTCTGGAACATCGATTCCTTGGCGGATTATGTTGGTGATTCGCTCGACGGCCTTCTGGCAGGCCTCGGCGTTTATGGCGGAAATGAATGCGTGGAGAGGCTCGTCCTCGCCGGGGATAGGCATCCCGTCGCGTCGGATCAGCTTTCCATCCTTCACAGAACCCTTTCCACGGATAATAATCTTCGCTCCCGTCTAAAAATGTGGGGTAAGTAATTGAGGAATATCGAAAAAACACGTTTGATGCTTGCACACACGGGGACCAGTAACCCGATGCTTATGAAAGAGTCTTTGTCAAGTATGCAGTGCACGTTAACAAAAGCGAAACGTACATCTTTTTCAAGAGCCTTTAGAGTGTTGCCGCGGGGACCGATGAGAAGACCAACAAAGTTGATGTGTGGATGATCATCTTGTGGTATAAATATCTTGTCCGTAATCTTGTTCGCAGGAGCCCTATGATGGTTAGCTTAATCGAAGAACTATACCGATAATCCACTGGTGGTTTATACTCGGGGTTGAGATCCACCATCTCCTGGATGTATCTATGTCGATTCTCTTCCATCGTCTTTCGGGTGCGATACTCACGTGTGTTGAGACGCTTTCCGTCGCTGCTATATAACGGCTCTGGCGATGGAGATCTAGAGCAAAAAAAATAAAAAAATCCAACATCGTCAACCAACTGTTAATGAACCTGGCTGAAAGGCAATGCGTTATTTTGCATAACTCACTCAATGGCGAGTGACATTAATCAGCGCTTCGATCTTAATGGGGCCTTAACAAAATAGGATTAGGGTTATGTATTCGAGGTATTACCAACCATTTCTATCAATCCTCATTACTATCACATGAAAACTAAGCTGAAACCGGTTAGTTTATCGCATTGCAGCAACAAAAATCTTTAAGAACGCGGTAATTAAAGTGCAAAAGTTGCTTACCTATCATCCGGATTCGCAGGAATGCCCAAATCGCCCGTCTTCAAACGCCGTGTAATATCCTCAATTTGAAGTTGTACTGAACACTTTTATACATATTAGCTAGCACCTACATATATACATTCTTTCCTGGGATTGTGTCAGGTTTGGTGGGAGTTGTGTAGGCATTCCCGGAACATACGTTTTATCGGAATCTAAATTCGACCATCGGCTTCGACGCTTGCGAGGTCTAACCAAAGCCCAATTGTTTGGGTCATTTGACTTAGAATCTAATGGAAATAAATAATAAAGCAAATACTCACCGCTGCCGTCAGTAATACACAAAAAGGCTCGTTTACTCATTCTGCAATAATGGCATCTACAAGAACTTTTACAATTGTATCATTTAAACAAAAGGCATGTATTTATTATTAACAAATTTACGAATTTAAAGAAACGATTAATACGACTTCTATTGCTGTCAAAGTAATATATTTAACGCATCGCAAACCTCATGACATCAAATAGACGCATAGATTGGATGGGATGTTTGGTTCATGTCGGTATCGTTCGCTAAGAGTAATTAGCAATAATAATAATAATAATTGTTAGCGCTTTGTTGAGGTCACGAGGAAAAACAATTATCGCATAATATAAAATTTCAAAAATTCTTTAAACAAACATTGTCTTTTAGTTACTGCTTCATCTGCTCTGATTAAACTAGAAATAAGGAATGTCCGAATTGCGATATGCCGCCGTTCTTGTAGTTATTGAACGGTATTTCCTACGCATTGGTGGAAAAGATTTACACTTGGAAATTTTACAGGCATTGACGGAGTTTTTGATGAGGTTTGAGCTAAGAAGTTATATTTAAGTAATCTGCTAAATCCATGTATCTCATAAGTAATGGTGTGTTCAAAGGTCTAAAGGAGTTGGTTATATTTCTGAGTATTTTGGGGTATATTGGGAGAGTTACGATTCTACCAGCTCCCCGAATAGATTCGACAGACATCGTTCTATTTCGAATGTCGGTCGTACGATCTTCCTTGTATAGGAGTTGGGGGCATCTACAGGGCTGGCATACTCAATTACATAATAAAAATGTTTGGTGTTAGAATATTACATCGATAAACTAAATACAGTTAATGGCGTTTATGCATGGTACAGGAGACAGGTAATTGCAAGTTATAAAAAGATCAACATGAAGTCATTGTTTTCATTTTCCACCACTTCAGCGCATTGGAAAAACTGGAAAGCCACAAAAATACTGCAGAGAATTCGTTGTAAAATAATTTATTGACAATCGCTGCAATCAAAAGGCGTACAGGCGCGATAAATTGGAATCGGTGTGTGAACTGATCGTTTAGGGGAAAACAATTTAGATTAGATTTAAATTGTTAAAGATCGACCAGCTCCGAATAATGCCGACGAGGCATGCATAATAATTCTGATATTAAATGTTTAATAAATGTAAAGAGGACCAAATATTCAGCATTAAAAAGCGTCTCTCTCTGCTTCAACTCTTCCGTTGAAACTAGAAATCGGTAGGAATAGGGAATAATCATATTCGGATATGCAGTGACCGAAGAGATTTATTCTGAAAAATTTGTATAGATAGGGTGGGGGAGGTCACTTAATAAATGAGATTCGAAAAGGGAACGGCTAGTGAAATTCCGTTGAAGTATTGTGTCGCCATTTGAGTGCAAAAAGAATCCTCTAGAAATTTGATGATTTATGAAGCCTACATAAGGTTGTGGAAGAAAACAGTCTTATTTAATTCGAAATAACGTTTTTAATAAACTTTCACACGAATTCCAATCACTTTTTGTAATTTTTTTTCGAAATGTTTTAAGGTCAGGAAAAGAAGATACGTCAAACCACGAAGCCTTTTTATGAAATACGCGTCTTAAAAGGATTGCGAATGAAAACGCAAACTAAATAGAATCGGGATTGTTCTCTTTGTCAAATAATCGAATTACACAAAGTTGTAGAGCGAATATGCATCGTGTCCCGTTAAAACCACCCCAAGCAGCGATTTACAAAATCGACATCACGGCCTTCAAATGATCGAACCAAGATGACCGACTTTTGAGTATAACGCCCAGGAATTTTGACTTGGAGGCGAAATTATGCAGTGAAATAATCAGCGGTGTGTCAGTATCCATTCTCAAGGAGATGCATTTGGTGCGTTCATTAGAAACACGTTCTCTTAAGACCACTCGATCGACTCATTGATGGCTCTCGTGAGCCACGGATCCGTGAAGACTGATGGCATTTGGACAATGAACGAAAATCATTGGGCTAGCGGTAGTGTAATAATACTAATGCCTATGCTCTCCATCCAAGAGATCATCTCCATTACTTTTCCCCTGAGAGCCGATGTGACACTCCTGAAATATCTTTACTCCATAATTTCGCCTCCAGCGTAAAATCGAAATTCCTCGGCGTTATTTTTAACAGTCGGTTATCATGTAAATGCCGTCTTCTGTAAATGTCGTCGCCTCTGTTTCTTAATTCACCGATTCAGGAGACTCGGTTTAAGATCTCGTCGCCTAAAAACCTTTGTCCATGCATGTATAATTCCCCATATTGTATATTGCACCCCAGTAATTTACCCCGGCCTTAAATGTTCTGACTGTTTAACCCTTCGTAAGCATTTTAAAATAATCTCGTTTTCTAGTGGCCTGACTATTCTCTGTATTCAAGAACGCATATTTCAACGCACCCTAGTTGTACACCAATCGCTGCTCGTATTTTAAGTGACCCCCTCTTTTCAAGTTTATACAAGTGTAAATGAATGTGTAGGCTATACCGTTCAATACCCACAAGAACGGCGGCATATCGCAATTAAGTGATTTCTTATTTGTCCCGATTTTAAGTTTCACCAGAGCAGGTGAAGCAGGAACTAAAAGACAATTTTCATATCTAGCACTTGTTATGCTGTCTTGTTTTATGCTGAAAGTTTTGGTCCTCGTGACCTCAATAAAGCCACTACAATTAATATTAATGGTATTCGCTTTGTTGGGGGAACGAGGACCACAACTTAAAGGATTAAAAATTTCAAACAACAAAAATCATACAAGAATGGAAGATTACACATAGCAGGCGTATAATAAGTTAACAGGAATAACAACGAGGCAAAGAAAGACCAATTAAACATTGGAAGTATATAAAGTGTTGCAAATTCGCAATCACGGCCATTAAAAGACTCTACCCATAACGCGCACCCCAAGATATATACTAATAGTCGACTGAAAACCAGATGTCGAATTTAATATCTATTAAATGATTTAAGTATTTATGCCCCGTAGGTCTAGATGAGAGAGTAAAGCAAATTAGCTTCTAATATTTGACTTATTTCTAAAATTAGCAATGAAATACGCTTCACACAAACGGACTAACGGGATAGATTGAAATCATTTTAGTTTCGTTGTGCGTTCCGAATATTTAAATCGAATGTAACACCAGGATTTCTTGTTGGAGGAAATTTGACTATATTATATAAAATATGGTTACTTAATTTAAACAAGTAGAAATAACAAATCCCATCAGCAAAGATCACAAGTAGATGAAAGATGGACTGTTATCATTTTTTTATTTCACAACACTGAAGATAATTTAAAACAAGGAGAGACCTGGGGCTTCTAGGGGACTCTTTCCGTTCCCCCTAATCGAAGCGCGGCATTCTGTGCCGCCCAAAGTGACTGCGCTTCTTGAAGTCGGTCCACTTCTTGATGAGGTTCAGAGGCACCTCGACCGTCTCAGTTTCTTCCAGGGTGGGATCCTGTCCATCCTACGTATGCCAGACGAAATGGACAAGCCGTTAGGTTGGTGCAAAAATAATGACCGCTTATTCCACACCTCCACCATCCGCTTATCGACCGTCACCTTCAGGTCGACTTGGAGTCCCACATTCGGCGGTTTTAATAAAACATTATTGGTTATGAGAGCAGACTTCCCAAACTGTAGCCAGCGAAAAGCTTATTACGTTCGCCCTCCAAAGGACGCTTCTTATTCCAGATTTATTAATTTATTGATTTTACATGCTGTGTCAGGTGGTGCATAGAAAGGACCTTAAAGTCGGCGATATTAGGTGTTGCCCGATAATATTTTGAAGAGTTACGTTTGCCTTTCAGTTCCTATCCCTCGAGACCAACAAAACGTGCTCGAAGTTGCGGATAAATCTCCAAAGTTGATGGATCTACTCGATGCATAAGAGCGCAGGCGCATGTCACAACTTCGTAAGTTAATTAGAGTCGGTCGAGATATTCAAACGCATTCATATACACAAATGAAATATGTAACTTACATAAAAGCTGGCTGATTGTGCTGGGATGATTGATAGGACCAAGAAGCATGCCAGGAGCCCAAAGACGAGAGTTGAGTAGCGAGTGAACATTCTCTTTGCAATCTTCTCAGTGCCGACGGAGAAAATAATTTCGGTTTACCATTTAGATCGCGGTTATATTAACTATAATGCACCAATCAAATCACACGCGCTCGTGTTCTCAATTCCCATTGGTGACGAACATAGGGCTGGGGACTTCTAGCCAATCATCTTCGAGGGGAATATCTATCAATTTACAAAGATGGATGCGAATGTTTTCAAGAAAAGCACTCCGGTTGGAGCTTTCCGCGTTTTTTAATCTGCATTTCGTTGTTAACTGAAGCCTTCATTAAAATAATAGTGATAAACATTTCCTGCAGGTTATCTTGCACCTATTTGGTGCATTCTCGACCCCGAAAGTAAAACAAACTCCATTTTGGCTCACCGGAGACTTCCTGCCTCCGACCTGCAAGTCGGCAAAGAAAGGCAATTCTATTCTGAAACTTGGAGGCTGTTGTATTTCGATGCCGCAGCTGCATCACCTTGACTTTAGTGACCAGTCTGAGTTCCACATGTGGCAGCACATTGGTTGGTTGAGTTTCAGATGCTGAATCTGCATCCACTTCCAACAGCTCTTCGGGTGCCTGTACAAATATTCCCCAGAATCTTGATGTCAGCAACACCAAGATGTCGGTTTGTCCTCTAGCAAAAGAGAGCCACGCGAACAGGTTTTAAAGGATTGCGGCGGCTCTAGGATCAGGGGAGATCTAACCTTTTCCTGTTTGCTTAAAAAAACAATTAAATGTGACTTCACAATGCGACACTTGAAATCAGAATGTGGCCTAATGAATTAGAACACGAATGCACAAATGAGGACAAAATGGGAGCCAAGCAGCTTTATGTTTTTCGAAATTGATGATCCATGTGCTCATGACACGCAGATGTAATTAAAAATGCAATTTCCCTCGTGGTTCACGTTATGGAGGCTTCTCGATTCCCTCGGTGAAGACTACTTCTGACAACTTTAATCCCCTCCATAACAGTTTATCCAAATGTAAATCTCTTCTACCAATACGAAGGCAATGCCCTTTTAGAAGGGCTGCATACCTAAATTCCGTAATACCTAATTTGCCCCGCATTGGAACTCTGAGACGGTCTTCATAAACCGATGAGCAGTTTTATTAAAGCTCGTTTGCAATTTTCCTTATCAGGCGGGTTCTAACTTTGCTGTGATGGTAAATACTACCTTTTCTCTAATCCACCCGAACCAACAACTGAATCGTCGTATGATGAGCAACTTGTTTGTCCTTAGACAGTGCTGCTAAGTTAATGGCGGATTTGGCCTGATAATACTCTCATCACACTCTGATGGTCATCCAAATCTGAGTTCATCTTTTAATTTAAAATCACCATATCTAAACGCCGTAAATCAACGTTTGCAACCCAAGGGTGTTATCGTGGTATCCTAAATCACATTTTCGCTGACCGATTTCTTCTTTCGAGATCATTCAGAATATATTGTCTGCAGTTGAATTTCATTCAGTCGTGCTAACGGTTCTGGATGTTTAAGGAAATGGACGAAATCGTCAATCGTAAGCCATTGAAATGATACCTACGAGGCCCCACAAAGCAGTCAAGCAATATCAGTTTGAACTTGGCCAAATGCTCTGTAATTCCGGCGAAATTTCGCATTTTTACAAATCATATTTGAAGATGCCGAAATTCATACGAAACCGTCGGCTATATCCTTTTAAATTCCTGCTCCCAAGAGACGTTATGTTTCCTTTCCCATCCATACGATGAAATAATATTAAAACCAAGAAGTGATTGATGTTTTTCTTGGTGTAAAATCATGGACGGGATACGCCACCATGGCAATATTCTTTACGGGATTGCCAGTAAGCTCTGTGAATCCGGTTATCCTGTTCTAGGAGACAGCAAGCATCGTTGCCGCATAACGAAAATCGATATCATCATCGCCTGATTTATGCTGACCTTTTACACCAGCCAATGGGGACCCTTAAACTCATTTGAAAAGACCACACAAGAAATAGATAGTCGGTGTAAAAAGTACTCGTCCTGGCCTCGATAAAATAGATGCGTAAACTATAGTGCTTGGCCAATCTGTAAACTATAGTGCAAGTGTGAAGGAGGGTTATTTTGTACCTTCTTCTTCTTCTCTATTAGCGGGTCCTCGCTAAAAGTGCGGATCGCCGGTGCTTGGCCAATCTGTTAGAGCGATCTTAATGATTTTCCAATCTTCCATTTACAGGCCGGCATTTTTGGGGCGAACGATTTGATTCGCTTAAAACCTGTTGATTGATCTCCTGTTACTTCAAAGAGAGCGGCAATTTTACACACAGTGGTTAAATACATGAGAGATGCGACAGAAAATACAACGTGTGGTTTAATTATTTAAGAAGCACTGCCAACCAGCCGCTGACAAGGTTTGAATAATTTAGCCGAATTTGAGCGGGTTTTATATCTCTACGGCGCCTGATACAGACGTTGTCGTAGTAGTAGTATGGTACTGGTCGTCCAAGTTATTTTCAAATTTACGTGAAACACCAACTTTGATTGGGAAATCTGTTCATAAATATATCTAGAAAATGGTCAAACATTTAGTAATAATATATTCTAAATTCCCCCACCCCCCGTGTGTATGTCTTTCTCGATTCTGCCCAGAGGAAACTGATTTCCACGTATTTTGGTATTGGAAAACCCACATTGATAGTTTGAGAAACCTTTAATTTCCTCTCGTTTTACTGTTTAGTACCTATATTGGTCTGGTGGTGTAATTTTGCCATTTTTTTGAAAATGCATCTTCAAATGCGCTTACCGTCAACGAATAGTGATTTCGAGACACATTAAGAGCGCTATTGTTGAGGTGTAGACATTGACGACCTCTGTAAGCGTGAATTCTGGAGACATTTGTAATATACCATTCATCATTCATAAATATGATGATTTTCCACCACAAAAGGGGTATTTAATCTGAATTTCAAAAAGAAACATCCACCTTTGTAGTATAACTGTAAAAAATAAGGAACAAGATTTTGGCATTCATTTTAAAATCTCCATTTCTCCAATCAACTGCGACAATTTGTCAATATTGTCGCCCCTTCTTGACGAGATGAGCAGAACGTTCGCCGATTCCAGACCCGCCTCTGTAGTGGCCTCTGTTAAACAGGCGGCTATGCGCTCAAGGGTTCCCGCTGCGGGCGAAATCATATCGATTTTCGTCCCAATCACCAGGCTCCTTGCCCTGGAGACGAGCTGGGGGTTGAAGATGCGCAGCTCGTTCTGCAGCATGTTGATTTGGTCGGAGAAGTGGGCTGTTACGCGAGAGGCCCGATGGTGTTCGGGCTCGCTGGAGGACAGAAAGGTGCCGATGTCGATCAGGTAGATGAGGAGGGAGCAGCCCTCGACGAGGCTGAGAAACTGGGCGCCCAGACCCGTGTTACGAGCGGCCGCTCCTTCGATAAGACCTGGCAGATCAGCGACTGAAATGAAGAGTTGGTGGCCGGGTGATTCAACGACGATGGGACGACCTCGTGCAAGTTAACTTCGCCCATCTACTCATTATTTAATTCAGTAGACTTGCGGAAGAGAAAAAGGCACAATGGGTCACATGAGATGCACGAATTACCTGACCCCAAGTCGTGCCTGGAAGACGAACGATGATTTGCAACTGTAGAGACAGGACTACCATTCTTGTGCCCATTTCAAGGCAGTCGGGGATGCCTGCATTGTACCCACATGGTCTCCGACACCCTGACCTTTTGACCCTCTGTGCAAAATAAACCATTTTGCTAGTGGATTATCCATGGACTCCATGTGAGACACCATAAAATCTCCACAATTTCACCTCTCATCTATTCTTCTGTGTCTTCTTCTACACCGTTTAAATCCCACAAGTGTACGGTCCACCAGAACAGGAACTCAGAGACGCCGTTCATACTGTTTAACATTGAACGTCTTGCTCCTAATTACCTCAATAAGGCGAATATCATTTAGAGCAGTAGTACTACTAATAAGCGAATTCAGTAGACACAAACAAACCAAAAGCCTCTACCTCCTCGAGGCTCTGGAACCCCACTTTAGAGGTTTTGGCAGTTGAGAGAGTAACTGAAGAACGGAAACCAGAATGGCAGTACTACTAATTAATACATTCAGTAGACTGGCGGACTATAAATATCGAAAATAGCCAACTGGTGTTTTACAGGTTCCAGACAAAACAACTTAGAATATCTCACTGAACAGTAAGAATTCATTTTCGGACAGATTTAAATCGAAACCAGGCATCCCGAGCGCGTGAAGCATGAGTTTGACTTATCGGTGCAGAAAACAATTCAATATAAACCAGCGGAATTGACGACATTTTGACACTTTGCCCACGTCATTTTCGATGGTGCGTGATCAAGTTTGCTAAAACTAAAATCCCGCGAACAAACGCAAGAACACCGCCGTGAATGCACACAAAAACTGACGTCTTTTGAGTAAACTGAAACGCAGAGTTCGTAATAACAGGCTGCACGAAGACTGTTGATC
The DNA here is from genome assembly GCA_028672205.1 of Proteocephalus fallax. Taxonomy (NCBI): domain Eukaryota; kingdom Metazoa; phylum Platyhelminthes; class Cestoda; order Proteocephalidea; family Proteocephalidae; genus Proteocephalus; species Proteocephalus fallax. The sequence continues at coordinate 142,350 of JAPUBX010002076.1, read as the reverse complement.
GTGCGTTGATTTGAGCGTGTCACATCAAAATAAGACTGAAACCTGTCTCTGGAAAAAGGAAAGGAAACCGTGAATTACATGTTCATGGAGAGAACGTTAGGGGCGTGGTGGTCTTTTAATCTTACCCAATCGACACCCATGCATACCGTCCTGTAAATGATTGGTTGATTATTGGTGTAGAGCCTGGTAAGTGCATGCAGCTTTGTTAATGTTTCTCGAGTAGCGAGTAGTAGTAGTAGAAGTTGTGTGCGGGCCACGTGGTGGACTTATAGGCCCGAAGCGACGGACACCCAATCAAATGCACACACGAACAGTCGCCTGTTGTTCCAGCACCCGTCAAAGCTCTGCCACCACTCGCAGCTTTCGCCAACCATCTCAAGGAGCCTGCAACTCGAAGGCGCGGTTTGAGAGTCTCCTTTCTGTGGCTCATGTGAACGATGCGGGTGAAGCAGAAAGGAGCCAACCTTTGATTGTGCGGCCCTCGGTGTCCGGTGCTGCCCCCGGTACAATCATGGTTCCGACGTGGGGTTTGAGGGTGGTGAAGGGGTGTGGGGCGACCCGCGGTCGCGCCCGAGTTAGGCGCCGAAGGAGAGTGGACTTTCCGGCGTTGGGCGCCCCCAGCAGGCCAATATCCGCGAAATTCGGGAGCCGCAGAAGCACGCGTTTTGATTCGCCCGTGGCCCCTCGCTCGGCCAATCTGACCATAGCATCGCGGACCAATGGGGTGTCAGTGGGCCTGCTACCCGCGAGGCTGTGATTGGAGGAGGCGAGAAAGGCGTTTCCGCGGCCCCCGGCACCGCCACGAGCAGCGATGAGTGTTTCTGATAGGCTGGAAAGGGTTCCGAGGAGGCTGGCGCTGTCGGAACGGTGAGCAGACACGTCGGAGTCTGGGGAGGGCAGGAGATGTACCTGGGTCGCCAGAGGTACCTGGTGGAACGTAACAAGAGAAACGCAAGATTAAAATATCGGCATATAAAGGTCTAGGGGTGTCGGGCAGGACCGTCTGGGAGGGTCCAAGTAGCTGCATGCGGCAGGCAGACTAAACTTGACGAGTTTGAAGCTGGAAGAAAATCTTGCAAAGGACAACTCGGCGGACTTGGAGGATAGCAGGGAAGGTTGTCTATCGCCTTTCGGGGCACCCTTACTGTGTGACGGCCAGAATCGGCCCTCGAACAAAGCCGGGTGGCGCCGGTGGAAAAAGTACTATTGAGGACTCACGAAATTCCTCGACGTCATTTTTAACAGTCGGTTATCATGCAAATGCCGTTTTCGGTAAATGTCGTCACCTCTGTTTCTTAGTCCACCGATTTAGGAGACTCGGTTAAAGTTCTAGACCTATAAAAACTTCTGTCCATGCCTGCATAATTCCCATCATTGTATATTGTTCTGCAGTAATTTTCCCCAGCCGTAAATGTTCTGACTTGTTAACCCTTCGCAGGCATTTTTAAAATAATCTGGTTTTCTAGTAGCCTGCCCATTCTCTGCAATGAAGAAAACATATGTCAACGAACCCTAGTTGTACACTAAACGCTGCTTGTATTTTAAGTGACCACCTCTTTTCAAATTCATCCAAGCGTAAATCTCTTCGACCAATGCATAGGCTATACCGTTCAATACCCACAGGAACGACGGCATATCGCAATTCGATAATTCCTTATTTGTCTCGATTTTTAGTTTCACCAGAGCAGGTGAAGCAGGAACTAAAAGACAATTTTCATATCTAATACTTGTTATACTGCCACTTTTAACAGCTAAAAGTGTTGGTCCTCGTGACCTCAATAATGCCACTACAATTATTATTATGAAAAAAGTCTGGAATTTCACGAGGCAGAGGTTCGCGTCTACCGTGTTGCAATTCCTTCGATGGGAAACATACAGACCAGCTCCACCTGTCAGAGGATGAGCCGACAGCTGCATGGATGGCATTTCCACGAATACAACTCTTGGCAAAAGTAGTAGTAGTGTCTAGGTGGTGGCGTCCTTCTTCTTCTACTGTGGCGCGACATGCTCATTCTGCCGCCAGCTTCATGGATGCCGCGGATAGTAGCGGAAAATGCAATCTCTTCTAGTTCCAGGAAGAGATTACCGTCGAATAAAGGAAGCAATAAAACCGCCCTGTTTATTCAAGAGCAATTGACGGCCACAATTAGAGAGAAACCGTAAAGCTACTCCTCCCAGTATCTCTAATAACCGACATTACAAATTATTTTGAGTGGCTGAGCAGAGAGTTTGTGGTGCTTGGGTGGGGAGATTTGGGGGGGGTAATAAAGTTGGCCACAAGAAAGCTTTTAACGGCTCTAGGGAGTGAAAGCAAGTAGGAATGAAGCGGTTTTTCGGGGGTCAGATCAGACGCTTTTAGGTGTTCGCGTTTAACGTTGAATTCGGAAAAAAAACGTGGTAGTGTGGAGAAGAAGGTCGCTTTGGATTTGCAAAACGCCGCGCTCGAAAGAGTTGATAAAAAAGACGATTTGCGGCTTGGAGGTTTCAGCGTGCGGGCTTTTCAACTGTATCATTGTCAGGCGTTAATTTAACGGCATTATGAAATGATTATTTAACCATCAATTGAACAAACAATTTATTAATATTCCTGAAGCAAACATTATAATGGTCCATTTTGGGGGATTTTGTCATGCTTTTTGATACGACTGGACACCAAAAATAGTTCAAGAGAAAATATTTTAGAAGAAGCTGAATGTTACCAAGGCAATTCGGCTCGTATTTTCGTGTGAATAACAAAAACTCAAAAAAAAGAAATACCACTCACTTGTACATAGATGTGCTTTGCATTAGCACCATGGCGATGGTTTCCAGAACCAGGAGCACCATTTGGCGCCCTTATTATTGATTGAATACCGGCAAAATCGATCACCTCAGCATTGGCTAAAGAATTAAGGTAATTGCATTTTGAAGTTCTCCAAAGATATATTGCTACTTGTAACAAATGAGTAGAAGTGATTTACCTTGAAATACCACGTGGGCACCATTGCCACCATCTCCACCACCGGGGCCACCGTTGGGGTTACAAAAAAGTCGATCGAAGGAGATACACCCATCACCACCCGCCCCAGCTTCAATGGTTACACGTTTCATGTCGATGAAGGGACGGGACTAGAAGGAACACATGTGGCGTTAACAAGACTGTACACCATCATGGTATTTATAAAATATATTGGGTCGATGTTGCATAGGAGTAGAAGCAATATCGTTGCGTTTTTGCTGTTGCGCTTTCGTGCCACGATCCCCTACTAGAGCATAAATCGGATTCTTTGGGGGTTCACCAGGAACATTATCGGGATTTTGTTTCCACGAGGTGGCATCCTACTACACATCCTACACCAATCTCAGAAGTCGGGATGGTTGAATACCGGTTTTTGGTCTCCACCTGACGGTCAAGTAGTTCTACGCAGCAGCGGCCACAACCTGGTAAACCGCTTGAAAGGCGACCCAACTCTCGCGGTGAAAACACGGATGCCTATTGCCCCGCACGACGCATTTGACCGTTCAAAAGCAATAGTCGGCGCTCGAACAAAGCGAGTCAGACTGGGGATATCGCCTGTAGTCAATTCCTAAGAAATTTGATGAACTCGTCTCGGATCTCGACATCCATGAAGCCACATTCATTAGCCTCTCGCTGACGATAGCGAGGATACGGACCGCTAAACCATCAAAGCATCCATTGTTGTTGAGTCCTGTTCGTTTAAGAAAAACTATGAACAATAAAAACAAAGCTAATACGATTTGAAACGTAGATCTTAAATTTCTATGAACCCAAGCCATTAAGAGGGACAGGAAACGGATCACTAGACAATCAAGGGTAAAAATAGAAAACCTACTGTATGCCCGTCAGCACGCAGTTTAGCCGGTCTATTGATGCACACACCCTTAGAGGAGAGATGACGAGTGAGTGTCATTAGAAGAAAACATTTGTGGCAGGAAGCTGTCATCTGTGAATGATAAAGTCTGCGTTATCCGAAATGTCATAACAAGGCAGTTCGCAAAAAGAAGGCTCGACGTCTGATCAATTCAATTTACAATTTAAAACAGCAACCACAATGTCAAACATCTCGATATCGATAGCCAAGTACACCAAGCATTTGTATACATAAACAAATATGACAAACATTTATTTATTTTATTTGTCATTATTGGGCAATTCAAACGGTTTATCGAGTCCAAATAACTTGTTCATTACGAAACGATCGTTGAAACCAGATTCTAGTAAAAGCAGTGGGGTGTTTTTGTTGACGGTCATATTGGCGAAACTGAGGCTAGCAACGGAATAAGAAACATCTTCAAAACCGAATTCAACCTTTCGCGGTCTCAAGAATATAGACTTCGTGTAGGCGGTAAATCGGCGGGTTGATGGGTTGTAATTCATATGGAAGACACAGGATCTCGTGAGGACGTGAAGTAGGACAGGCGTTAATGCTGCAAAAGCAAGGCTGGAAATTAGGAATGGCGCAAATGATAGGGCTGATGCGAATTTTTCGAAGATGAAGGGCTGTGCACCTAAGACTAAAGTACTGGAAGTCAAAGAAAAGACCTTTACTCCAAGAACGAGATGTGAAATCGGATTGGTATAAATCTGGCGATCAGGGGAAACATGTGAACTGGGGGAGTAATGTCGCATCAGGGGGAGTTCAAGAGCTGTCAGAGAACGTGTCGAAAAGCGTATCATTACGCTTAGCAACATAAGAACACCTAAATGTAAAAACAACAGTCAAAATAATTGAAAAGCATTCTATATTATCAAGTATAAAAAACGCGAACAACAACCACCTTAAATTCTTTGAAAAATGCGCACTTGCTTTTTTAACCTTTACAAGAATAATTAAAAATTAAAACAAAAACGTTAAAATGTGTTGTAAAGGGTTTTATTTATTTGAATGATTAATTTTCCGGAATTATTCTGTAAACAACAACCGTTTTGGAAAAAAACTAATCTTACATCATCATATTCTGGATGGACAATATAAACATGTTCGGCGTTATCTTATATATTGTCTACTTTAGACATTTAACATGTTTAGAATTTCTGTCAATCAAAACTTCTAGGATAATACTACGTTACTTTGGGTTGTGCTACGTCGCGGTGTTTTACCTGGACATCGCGTGGGTTTTCATCTAGAAACAATGCTCAGTCATTCTATTTGGATGCAAATTTGTGTCACTTTACCCTTACCACTGTATAGGAATATTCTACGACTAGGAGTATTTCTATCTGTTTTATCGAGAGTGAAGTAACTCCATATCTCCCTCTCAACACAGGATGCCTCATTATGGACAGCATATGGCTACACCCGCCTTAACAAACAGTCGACAATATTCGAACAACCTTCTCTCTTGTTTCAGCTCATACTCCAGGCTGTTGGTAACCCTGTCCACTTTTTAAGCCAAAGCCTCTGTACAATTTTCATGCATGCACATAATTTTCAAATATTTATTCGAGGGTTTACATTGGCCTTTCTTGCGAATTTTCCTTGTTGTTATTTAGTTTATGCGTCGCTTCTCGTATCGCTTCAGTTTGTAGCAAATTCTAATACTGAACGCGTTAATCTTCGTGAATTTAATAAAGGGAATATTATTATGATGCACTCAATCCCTCCTTAAAGTGCTTATTTTATCGGTATGGCTGGACGTTCCCATGTTCTACGTTACCCCAGCGAAGGTCAAACATTTCTTAGGTCATATTCCTTCTAATTTAGTTTCGGAGAAATTGTATCGTCTTGATATCGATTGATATCGATTTCGGGAGTTCCTTGGTAATATGATTTAAAGAACCTTAGATAATTGATTTTTTGCTATGACGGAAAACAGATGATTTATCAAAACACGAGTTTTGCTAGAGTGAAGTTGCGCAATCTCTCCCTCAAGACAGGATGCGTCACATTTGATCACACGAAGACCCAGCTGCCTTCATCACAGTCGCCAAGACCCGAGCAACTTACTCCCCTTTCAAAGCTCATGAACCATTTCATGAAATTTCTAAGTTCACGAAATCTTCACATCTGTCGATTCCTTTGGGCATCCTCATTTCAAAGATATTATTTGGCATGACAGGAAGAATATACAATTTAATCCCGAATTTCTCATATGCTCAACCTGCTTTTTGCCGTTTTTCTCCATATAATTAACTCACATTTCTCTCTCTTCCGTCCCTGTGGGATTTTCAGCTTTCCCCGAAGTGCGTATTCTATCTAATCATGCTATTTGGGTACTCTGGTAATTTAATCATAATTTAAAACGCTATCGAATCCTCTTTTAGCGGTTAGTTAAAAATTTGGTGACACATGCTCAAAAATATTCGATAATATATGTATAATTGCGATTAACCTAAAGAATTCAATAAACTCTGAATTCCGGTCAAATAGAATGTGTTTTAAAGATTTTCACAATTGTTGATAATAGATAAACATAGTTAAAATGACATGGATTTGGGATCAAGCGAAGATTTTATTCAAAAGAAGGGCCCTTCATTGTGTTACAAATGAATTTTATTCAGTTTAATTAGTCTTCTAGAGCAGTCCAATTCGAATAAACACGTTCTGCCAAGATTTACCAGAACGATTGTCCGCAAATCATCTTTACTTGATTAGAAAAATACAATTGTTTATCTTCTATAATTAATTGAACAGAATTTATCAAAGCGCCTATCGAGAAAAACATGGTTTACGGAAAAGTCCGTAACTATAATTTCAAGGCCTTAGTAAGTGGATCGCAAGAAAATGTCCTTAAAAAAATCAATTATTATCATTTCCATCGACCGCATGTAACCCTAGCCCTTGTTGATTCACGATTCTCCTTTCACGTGCAATATTTTCAACCGTCGGTATTCTTCTTATAGCTTTCATGAGTGTTTTGAATTCCACGATAACGATGAATGAAGAAGGTGGCATTTTTGGTATACTTCTTATGAAGCGGCACGAAGTGAATCAATTCATAAATAGAGAACGAATTATTCTTTATGGACAAATTTAAATAACTGCGTTTTCGAGACGACTCGACACGGTCCTTTGGAAAATATTGGGTTGAATAATGTTTCTATGGTCACCATGGGAACCTCGGATGACTCTCACTATTGATTGGCCAATCGACTAGAGTTTATTTCACTGGTGTTCATTTTAGGCTTGTCTTTTAGTAAGCAGTAGACACAGGGAGTTAACGGCGAGACGTAATTGGCCGTCTTACGTGGAAGTAAGTATCGTTGAATTCCGAGTGGTTCCATGTCGGATTCCGCCAATAGACAGCCTCCAATTCGCTGGATTTGACGCTGCTAAATGCGCCTTATTTCGATCGCCTCGCCTGGGATTCAAATCAGGGTCTCTTACGATCAGACTGGCGATGCAGGATGCCAAACCATTGCTCTAAGTCTCATTAAATGTGTTTGGCACATCCCTTGCAAATATCGATTCACAGAATCGCGAAAGCCACTCTCCAGACACCACGCACTCACAACTGTGTCTATTTCGATGCTCAGGCGAAAATATTTTGTCGGGCCGTCGTAAAATCGTATTGCCTGTTCCAATGAAATGGTGTCTCTGGGGAGATCTTAAATCCCTGCGGTGGCGATATCCCGCTGCAGAGATTGTTGTTCCCAGGTGGTCATGAGGGCGATGCCAGAGAATATTTTGGCAAAACTCGGGAACACAGGAGTGTTCAGTTAAGATTATTAAATTCGTAGAAAATCCATGTGTTTAAGCACCTAGAACAGTGTTTCTCAATCTGCGAGAAGATATCGGAAATTCCAACTTTGAGCTTTCAACGCGGTGTAGAGAGACAAACCTCTACTCAAAGTTGTGCTTGTTTTAATGCGGTTTTGAATCGCAAAATCGAGAGCAAGTCCTCTTCGGAAATCGATAAAGCAGCCCCGAAACATCGTCCGCAAATATAGATATACAAGAAATCTGCTCAAACAAGATGATTTCCGATTGTTGTCCGCAGTGTCTGTGTAACGTGGACAAAAATTGACTGACCTTTGTGTCTGTTTATTAAGTGAGTCTGATTGGGTTTGCGCCTTAATCGAGGACGCACGGAACAAGGCAGTAAACGTTCTCCACTTATGTCGAATAACAACTGAATCCCACCTATCACGCGGTTATACAATTCAACCCTCCATAAAATACTATCACAGGATTCTTGCCCATTCCGTTGGAACCCTACAATCGATTTCCTGGATGGACTTGTTCAGGCTGGTTGCGGCAATGCAGGAATGGAATATTTTCACGAAATGCATGTAAGTTCTATGTATGTCCCCTCGTTCAATAAAAGTAACGCACACCATCCCATTTCAATGACAGTTCAACGCTCTGCCTCTTCCACGGAAACGTCCGCATTCATCGCAATCTTCTCCTTCTTCTGTAACTCCGCAATTGATTAACTTCAACGCCATAAACAGACCATTTAAGCGCAGGCCCGCTGCTTGTGTTTACTTAAAAGGAAGCTGGCTTTCTCTCTCCCCTGAGAGGGTTCGGGCCAGTTCAGGGGGCAACGCCGTCCACTCTAATCCCCCCCCCCCCACCTTTATTCCACCCACTTCTAATCCTCTCCCAGTTGGTCTACAGCCTCCCAGGGGAATGTGCGAGAGGAGAAAGATGGGGGGTGGTGTGGCGCCTTTCCACTCTACCCGCATAATTGACTTGCAAGCACGCCTAGAAACTCCCTGGAGTCTGGGAGGGGTTGCAGGGGGTCGGGGGGTTACAGGCTGTCCCAGGAGAAATCGAAATTCGCGGTCGTCATGCCACTACTGATGCTGCCGATGATGCTCGGCCGCTGGGCTGAGATGTCTCCGTGGGGAAATGATGCCCACTGGTGCGGAAGACTGCTGCAGACTTAAAGTAAGCTGGCTTGGTCGTGGTAAGGCAGGCCGTGTTGCGGTAACTGTGTCTCGAAAACAGCGAGACCGCAATAGGGGTGAATGGCCTCTTGACGGGCGTCATTCGGTGTTTGCTAAACCATGTCGGTATGGGAATAATTTGCCGTCGTGGCAAGTTTATCCAGCGACTCTGGGTTTATTTTAACACTTTGGGGGCGTAGAGACCTGTAAACAATCAATATCCGACTGCCTCTTATTGACTGTTTTGATATTCGTTCGTTTTAGGTTCTTAAAGGTGGCCGCAATAAACGAAATACATAACATTACAAAATCACAGATTGGATAGTACATGCTCGAGCAAGCGGAAGACATTTTCAATATATTATTAACGATTTATTAATTTTAGGCGCTCATTTATATCTATATTTCAATAGATGATTATTTCTTATTCAAAATGGGTTATTAATTTGAATTTGCAAAAGAAACGCCAACTTGAACGACCTTGAACTTACATCTTTCTCCTATAAAAACGCAATCAAATGGTTCTATGACGCTTCGGGGTAATTGACGCACCGTGTCTGTATACTTTTAATAAACAATCGCAGTTTTAGGCTTCTATTCTATCAAATTCTGTGCCAGCATCTAGAAAAAATATGTCAATTAAACGAATTCGGGAAAAACATCTCACCAATTGTTGAACTGCATAAAATCTGCAACCGAACATTGGCGTACACTTTTAAGATCTTTTCTTTTCAACTATAGGATATACGTAATTCTAAAAGTATTCAAACGTATTTGGTTCAAAAGAAACACATTTCAATAACGTTTTCAAACACTACTTGTTCTAAAAGAGTTAAATAATCGCGAGATTTAGGCGCACGGAACGACCAGCCAATGAAATAATTGCGCTAGGGAATACATGCGCACGTGCTAGTCAGCCGTATGGACGCAAAGCGTTTACGAAGCAGTCAAATCTCGAGCTCCGCGGAAAACCTCACCTCCACATCCCCATGACCTCGGTGGGGATTCCAAAGCGCATCGCCAGTCCAACTACTTCCGGGGATGTGGCCTTGTATGGTTCGTTTCAAGCCGTTTTTTTCATTCAGACATTTTCGTTAATAATTCGAATTAGATTCCACATTCACGTGTGCGCCTCCATGTCTCTGGGTTCAGGGTGGTCAGATGCTTGAAGAGAAATGACTGAGTATGACGTCACGAGATGCTCGTTTGTCCGTGTCGTGGGCTCCTACGAGACCCTGGGGTTGGGGTGCAAATGCTTTCCCCACGCGAAGCTCGTAATTTCACAAGCTAAACCAACCGCCATGCTTTGACTGAGTGATATGTTGCTTCTGGAGGTGGCAAGAGTCACGTTTTTCAACAGATTTACGCCACCTTTGGTTGTTGCTTTGACTGGCATCACAAAAATCTTACTGGCAAATAGATCAACCTTCCTGGTCGTAATTGTCATTAGTTGGCTGGCCTGTGGTGATAATGTTGATGCCGTCGTCTCTGAATAAACTCAAACCGCATCAAGACATTCGTCAGAGCCTGGAAAATACCAATTATTGTATTCTGATCACCCGTGATATTCGATGGCCTCAGATTTTCTGACTGCTTAACCCTCCGTAGGTTTTTTAAAATAATCTAGTTTTTTGTTCATCCAATATTTCATCGTTCAGCGCCACTTAATTAGTTGTACACTAATCGCTGCTCGTATTTTAAGTGACCCCTCCCATCCCCTCTTCTTAAGTTCATGCAAATCTCTTCGACCAATGCGTAGGCTATACCGTTCAATACCCACAAGAACGGCGGCACATCGCAATTCGGTCATTCCTTATTTGTCCCGATTTTAAGTGACTCCAGAACATGTGAAGGAGGAACTAAAAGACTCTTTGCCCCACAGACCGGGAGACATTTAAATGAAGACGGTGGAGTTCTAGAGAGTTGACCTGAACAGCCTCCTATGTCCAACAGACGTGATTTTTCGTATTTATACAGTGGTTGGGGGCAGTAAGGCCAGTCGACCAATGAGAGAGTGCGGGGAATAAGTCACTCAATCGATTAGATTGTGACACGACAAAATATGTGACAATCGATGTCGTGACCTTTTAACCCGACGTGGTTGTCTGCACGTTAGGGAAATTAATTTCATTTCTTTGCGAACCCAAACGTTTCCCTAACAGTGAATGCTGATCACCTCAATAAGAATGGCAAATTTCGGATGTCTATGGCGTTCCTATTGTCTTAATATACATTTAACGGTTACGGATCATGGATTACGTAATCAGGAAATCCGCGATTTCAGGCTCACCAAATGATATAGTCTGCGAAATTCCGAAATTTAACTCTCATAGAATCAATTTACGGAATATTGGATATTCCACAGAAAGTTTTGCGCAAAAATACCAGGTCTTGCAAGAAGATTCTGGGGTGAGCACAGTTGGGAATGAAAACGCGAATCCCACCGGATTTGCATTCACAGTTAACGGGCGAGAGAAGCAAGTCCTGGGGGAAAACTTCTTTTGCCGCAGCTTATACTACTTTTGCAAAACCTGCATACCTCCCTTGGATGCACGGAAGAGTCTGGGGGTTGCTGGGTCTCAGGGGGCGCTTGGAAGATAGCCAGAAGTTGAAAATACAACTTGTTTTGAGCGTTTCGTGCTTATTTAAGTGGAAGTGTTCTTGCTGAATAGTTATCCGGTTTGCAAAGAGCCGCCTAATTTGATAGTCCCAGAGATGTTTAAGCATTTGTTCATTAAAGTGCGCATTTAGTATTGCGAAGACGCCGAAAGTGTATTTATGAAAACAAAAAGTAATTCTTTTCCTCAATAAAAATTGCAATTTTTAAACTATCGCCTTCCCAGGAGCTAAAAATAAATTAAATTTCCAGTCATTCCCCGAAAATTTCGATTTTCCAGATCCTGGTACTTTCAAATTATTGATTATTGACGCAGAATTCAGCGAATTGGTGGCTGACGGTTTGCGTGAAGCTGCTGTTACAAGCCCGGGTTCGACGCGTTGGTCATTCGTTATTATCCAGGAGGCTGTTTTACAACCGAGCGCATTGCTGTCTTTCGAGTTTCTGTTCTGTCGGTAGTCATGGACGAGGTTAAGTGTCCCATTCACCATCGCTGTTCCGTATTAAATTATAGTTCCTGTTCATAGTTGTTCGAGTTTCCGGAATTTCCAACTTCCTATAACCCCCACCTACCTGAATCCCGATTTCCAAAATTTTCCAACAGCAAGCGACGACTGTTCTCCGATGGACCTTACCCAGAAGCCGTCTAAGCCTACAAATGCATCCACAGTGGGAACAGGTGACATTTGCATCTGCCCGATTTGCAATCAGGTCGAGCCCAGCATCACCAAGTTCATCGAGCACATGACCTCGCATCATCGACGCCACCCGGCCAACCTCGACGCTTCCCCGAAATCGCGGTCCCAATTTCCACGATCCTCCCTCGTCGACGAGAGTTCCAGACAATTAAAGCTCCTTCGAAGACGGAATATGAAGAGGTTGCGTGCATTTCGCCAGGTAATGGCAACGAAGATGCCAGGAGGTGCAGCCTCGAAAATTTACGAAAAGACGATCATGAAACAAGATGATTTGGCGACAGGAGAGGAGGAGGAGGAGGAGATGTTTAAATGCCCGGCATGTCCTTCAATCGAGAGATTAACAGGCGTCCAGGAAGCTGTGGTAAGTTTTGGGGAAGGTTTTTACGCCTCCCTCCACTAATTCATAAATAATCGCAACTAAGAGTTGGTACGTAACAAAAAGGCACAAGCAAACCTCTTCTGGTTAAACCAAAAATCGGGACCAATTGGGAATGATCGAATTGCGATGCGCGGCATACTCCTTTTGAAATTGCACAGTGGAGAAGCTGTAGATTTTTTTGAGAGACCTGGGTTCGAATCCTTGGAACGTCACCCGTAAACACATTCTCGATAATCGTTACGTCATCAGCACCCATAAAATCGGTTTATCGTTCAGTGTGAGATTATTTAAACCGATGAATACTGTTAGAATGATATTGGTTCTGGGACACAACATTGGTTGGTATTGGGTAAACATTTCAAAAGCAATCCATAAGGCTCTTTACCTATTTATTCGGCACGAATAGGATCACTTTGAGCGCCACCATATGGAGATCGTGGTTGTGTGCAACATTTGCGGAATGCGCTGCGCCAACCAGGCTCTCTTCGCATCTCACGTCGCCGTGACTCATCTCCGATGCGCCGAAGTGCCCCCCCTCCCCCCGCCGATTCCAACCAATAACCGCCCGTCCACGCCGTCTACGATGCCGAAAAGCGCCAATAATCGAGCGTGGCGCCTTCCCGCCCTCTTCTCCGATCCGGTGATGGCGTCCATCTTCATCAGCGGCCTCTTTCTGTCCCCCTGTTGCAGCGACATCTCCCCTACCAAGGACGCTCATCCATCAGCTGACCAAGCGATGGAACAGACCTCGATGGAAGCATCTCCAAGTCGCCTGAAGGAGTCCGCGTTTTTGCCAATTATGCATGTAGGTAGCAGCGTCCGATTGACGCGCCTGATATGGCAGCCTTTTCGGTGGCGGTGTGAGTTGAGGACACCGAAAACCTTGAACGCTTAAATCGAAGTCCTTAAACTCCCCGAGGTGGTCGGTATTGCTGGAGTTTTGGCTCAGTTGATCGGTTTTTATATGAGATGAAAATCCCGGGCTGGATTTATCCTCGAGTCCAATTGAGCTGGCTACGTTGGCAATATGTGAATACCAAATTCGTTGTTATCAAGAGCGGTTCGAAAATGCCTAAATTAAATCCCATTGGCTTGCTTATAAGTTGCCTGAAGAGCTAAAAACTTCGCCTATCATCGAGGAAGTGGAAAGCGTTGGCGGTGTACACTTTTGGGAGACAATTCGAAACCCGAATGACCAGCCTGTTAATCCTGAAAAGTTTGGAGCACTAGTTCCATAGTGTAGTTAGTGCTAATATCTCACATTGGCATCGGCCAAGTTCATCCCCAATTGTTTGGATTTTTTAGTGTTTTTCTTTTTATAGTCACCTAAATTGATGTCAGAAGACATTGCCACCCCCAAATCAACTCCAAATCCCGAATGCAGACAGCTTGAGCAATCGTCTGTATCCACTGCCGCTAATACAAACGACCTCGGGCCTAATGCAAATAATTCAGCCGCGTCCTCAGGATCAAGACTCCATGCCAACAGTACGGGAAACAATGCCTCTCCAGTTGTTTTCGATCATCCCCTCCAACGACTTCTGCCGCCACACGTTGCCGTGGCGTTGGATCGTAGTGCGGTAGCAAAAATATGCCACTACTGTTTTAAAGTAAGTAGCACCAATAATATTCACATGTAATTGTGAACCGTTTTCGCTAAAATCTTTATCTTTACTTTAGAATTTTCCTGACGAAATGTCGGTTCTAAATCACCAGGTAGTCGCCCATCGTCTGGATGAAGTCCCATCGGATAGCAGAGAGTAGGTCGAATTGGAATAGAGTAACAATTCAGTTTCATGCAAATGTTCTAATTTTAATTGTAGGGGCTAGACCAGTGGTCCGCAAACTGTGTGTCGCGAGAGTCTAACCGTTAGACCAAAAAAGCGTCGTATAAACTCTTAAATGTCGCGGAAAAACATGACACAACGATTTAAAATACGTTTAAACGCTTTGTTAATCAATAATCTAAAGAAAATAATTGAAGAGTTCATTCGGAGCAGTTCTTGGACCACCTGACAGCGATTTAGAAAGGTTTTTCTTTGCATTTCAGAAATAGCAGTTGGCAAGTACTCCGTGACAAAGACATCTTAACCGCCCACCTGTGAAAAACAAAAAAAGTGGTGATATTTTTCATATTTTATTCTAAAGCGAATCCCAACACATTCAAAAGGTTTACAATAAAGATTAACCCGATGTTTAGTGTCTTCTTGTGCAGTGCAGTGTCGTTTGATTTTGTTTGGCAAATGGAAAATTTAATTCATGCTGACGAATGCCGCTGAAATAGCTAAATTCGTGCGATCCATCGAATATACACGCAGCATCTCCGTTCGACACCAAATGCTCGTACGCATCCGTGGTTTTGAACGTGAGCCAATGGGATGCGGCATTGTGTCCTGTTAGGGACTTCGTGTATACTTGGATAATAACGTCGATTGGAAAATTGATAGCAATGTGTATTGTGTGTCTCAAGCAGGCGCCCGAATACTCGGAAAGTGCGACATCACCAAACGAAGTATTCACTTCAGGAATCCCCTCGTTAGACTAGTCGGCGTCAGTGGAAGAGATGCAATAAAGAGTGCCTTAGATGGACGATTACAAACAAGCGAAACAGTAAAATGATTATTCCGCGGTGTTGAGTGAGTTCCGCCATGATTGTAAGTCGGTTTGATATGATTTTACGAAATCGACCAATGAAGGGAGGATTAAAGCGCGTTCGAATCAGTCGGTAAAACCTTCGTTAAGTCCATTACGATTTGTTTGCATCGTAGCAGGGTTGGAATTCTGATTGCCACAAAGCGGCACTCAAGATTTAACTGAACCCTTTCAGGGGTTTTGTTAACCACTTTCCCCCGCCAACCGGAAGACGTTGCCCGTTAGAGACACGCAAAGCAGACGACGTGAGTTTTCGGGTGAACAAACTCAAAGAGAGCGTATTTACTTGAGTATTTATACATGTGAGTTGGCTTAAGTGTTATAAAAAACAGTGGATGAGTTACGTTTACGTTGACAATAACCTGCACTTTACATGGATGTGTCGCCTGTCCAGAATGTTCGTGGCACGCCTGGTATAAGAGTTTAACGAAAAATAAAGTTTTCTCTTGGGGAATCCAAGCGTTTCCCTTACAGTTGTGTACCGGTGATTGCTAACTTTAATTATTAATTGTGTTTTACTATACTGACGTATATTGTACGCTACACTTACGAATACGATTTCTCCTTGCTGCACGTGTCTTATTCGTTGAAGGTCTCGGTTGGCTATTTGGGTTAGACCGATATTACAGACAATTCGTCTATTATACATTCAGGGTTAATTCAACCCTCCATACAATACTATCACAACACCTCAAACGAACGGCGAAAGATCTAGGAGGAGACGAATACTTGGACAGTGAAGACTGAACGCAATTGGAATACTCTTTTCGTTACCGTTGGAGACGACATTTACGAGTTGTCTCTCGTGAAGCAGCTCCGTGAATTACTAAGTGCGGTTGAAAGGTCTCATCTCCATCAGCCGCTGAAGAACATTCTACAATTTATGAATGAAAAATAAGCTATGGCAATGTTGTTTATTTCAGTGAAAACAGCCACAAGGTTTTATTAAATACAATATTTTTCCAAACAATCTCAAACCTATTTGAATGGTAAACAAACAAAATTGGTGAATCTGGGAATTGAAAAACCCACGAAAATATGCAGAGAATCCTCTATATTCGATGAACAGCCTACGAAATACACCTTCCCAGAAACGACTGAGTCAGACGGCTTTTGGGTAGAAAAAGAGGACCCATTGCTTAAACTGTTGATTCTGCGGCCATAGAGAAATTAATTTCGCCTCGAGCTCAAAATCGAAATTCCTCGGCGTTATTTTTAACAGTCGGTTATCTTGGAGTGATCATGTGGATGCCGTCTTTGGTAAATGCCGTCGCCTCTGTTTCTTAATTCGCCGGTTCAGGAGACTTGGTCTAAGCTCTAGCTGTATAAAAACCTTTGTCCACGCCTGTATAATTCCCCTTATTGTATATTGCTCACCAGTAATTTCCACCGGCCTTAAATGTTCTGACTTTTTAACCCTTCGTAGGCTTTTTAAAATAATCTCGTTTTCTAGTGGTCTGCCATTGGTCTCTGCATTGAAGAATGCATATTTCAACGCACCATAGTTGTACACTAAACGCTGCTTGTATTTTAAGTGACCACCTCTTTTCAAATTTATCCAAGTGTAAATCTCTTCTACCAATGCATAGGCTATACCGTTCAATAACCACAAGAACAGCGGCATATCGCAATTCGGTCATTCCTTATTTGTCCCGATTTTTAGTTTCACCGGAGCAGGTGAAACAGGAACTAGAAGACAATTTTCACATCTAGCACTTTTAATTCTGTCTTGTTTTATGCTTAAAGTTTTGGTCCTCGTGAACTCAATAAAGTGTTCAGAATTATAAAAAGAATCGCATTAAAAGTAACTAATGTTCACCAAATAAGTATTTATTACAAAAACGGTATAAAATATATCAACTTATCGTTGGTCTGGTTTGAAATACATGAGGGATTTGTAGAGTGTTTCAAAAAATACGGCATGCCTGGTTTCTGTTTGGCAACATTCTTTTTTGCAGATTCAATTGAAAATTTTAATGAATAATAACCTAGCAACGACAAGTTGTGTTAACGCAACAGGTTCCAGATATTATAACTGGCGTTTATAAAACACTGACCAGCTAAATCTTAGCATCTTTTACATTTAATTCGGGCAGCAAATTTATGCGTCAGTTTCCCATGAAATTTCAATGCATTCCATCTACCGGTGATTTGTTTAACAATCCTCTGGCATCTTGGTATGAACCCCGCTGAGCCTGTCCTGTTACGGGGTGGTTCAGGTGGATGACGCAATTAACGACGAACTCGGCCAAACTGGAATGAACTGGGCGTATTCGTCTCCTTCACAGGGTGCCCTGCTAGGCAATCGAAGTTTATCAGGCTTAAATTCAATGTTTTTTGGTGTGGGGCTTTTTGACGGTCATTACCATTGAAAACAAATGTTGTTTTTTTGGGAAAATCTGTCTTCTTTAGCCAACTTTGGAGATTTTGAATTCCCTTTGTACGAAATCGTTTATCTTGTTTTAATTAACCATTTTTAATTGATCAACCTTTGACAGAGCGAAAATATTGGTGAAAATTTAGTACGGTTCAGATTTGGAGACCTTGAGCTAGACGAAAGGGATTCCGTTGAACGCGCAAATTTCTCTGTCGATTTTATAAAAAAACAGAGATTAATCAATCTGTTTTAATCATCGAGAATGCACCTACAATTGCTCGCCAACTTGAGATTAATGATGCTTATGTCTACATATACAGCACTCCCTCAACCACCCACACTCATTCACACCAAGTCTAAGCATCTGACTATTTGGCTCACTGCAATTTGCAGTCTTGTAAAAAATCACTCCCACTAGTGCGTCCATAAATATTCGTTGGATTCTCAACAACGAAGACGATTTTCAACCGCTGCTCTATTCGAATTTGTCGGAGACGTCTGTCTCCAAGAAACCTTTCTTCAGGACATCAATCTGGATCACATATGGTGATAAGAAAAAAAGGATTGTGGTGTCGCCACGTTCGTCAATCTCAGCTCATCACAGTCCTACGAACAGATTTTATATAATTCGACAAACGCTATTGCGTGTCACCTAACCTATCAATTCGTGAAAGTCTTTAATGTTTATTTCCCCATCAACCAGATATATTTCAGTTCACGTTTTTTCTCTCAATCCAACTGATATTCGGCCCGTCTACGAACGCTCAGTCTCAAACATTTTGGCTGGCCTCAAGAGCTCCAAGACGACTCCCAGCCACGGTTCTGACCGCGGGATTTCTCCGATTGTCATCGAACCTGACTATTGTGCGCTAGATGAATGCTCTTTTCCTTCGTTATGGAGAGATTTTGCTATAACAACTATCCCGAAACCGTCAAATGGTTACGTGGGACCTGTTAAGTCTAGACCAATCGCCAACTTCTCTGTGGGGTTGAAACTGATTTAGAAACACCTCCTCTCTAAATTTGAGACACTCAAAATTGCCATAATCTATTATTAAAAGTCAAAACTACGGTCCCCTAATGGCATTACACCAATAAAATACGCGGTTGTTGACCCGTCAGCGATAGCTTCGCTGCATAATTTCGCCTCGAGGTCAAAATTAAAATTCCTCGGTTATCTGGAATTGATCATGTGAATGCCCTCGTCACTGTTTCTTAGTTCACTGATTCAGGAGATTCCGAGTACGATCAAAGCGTATAAAGACCTTTATTGTTTACCTGAATTTTAACTCTTCGTTGGTCTTTCGAAATAATCTCATTTTCTAGTGGCCTGCCTATGCTCTCCATCCAAGCGATCATCATTCAACGCCACTTCACCAGTTATACACCCATCGTTGATCTATATTAGATGTAAATATAAATCTCTTCAACCAATGCGAAAGTAACAATATTCAATACCCACAAGAACGACGGCACATCGCAATTCAGTCATTCCTAATTTGTCCCGATTTTTAGTTTCACCAGAGCAGGTGAAGCAGAAACTGAAAGACAGATTTCTTATACAGCGTTGTTATATCATAACGCTATGCTGAAAGATTTGGTCCTCGTGACCTTAATAAAGCGAATATTATTATTATTATTAGTATTAAAAACACTATCGTGTAGAGGCATTGATGGATAATTTTTTTTTAAATTATAACACCTGTGTATTCTGTGTTTGCAAAATAAATTAAATGCGATTTGAAATTTGTAAGCAGGGTTACAGTTGATTCAGGTAAATTGGGAATCTAAACTTTAGGTATTTTTCACTAATCGGTACAGCTCGGTCCACTGCAAAGGTCGTCGAACACAGACGACTAAGACAATATGGCTCTTAATTTTATTAGTTATCGTGATGCTCCGTGACAATTTAATCGAATAAATAAAGCTGGATCATCACGTATAAGTGTTGGTGGCAGGCTGGAGTCTTCTGGGAGAGGATAAAATGTTCCATCGCATTTTTACTTTCAGTTAATTAGTAGTGGTTTTAAGAGCCTCGGGGCCGTTTTGATGGTTCCGATTCAAGTGTTCAGTTGCACAGAGGTTTGCGATCTCTGTCTCTGAAGAGCTGGTGACACCAATCTGCTTTAAAGAGTCGTCGCAGATAGCCGTGATCAAATACGTCTAATTTCCTGGTGTTTACGGCACTCAGCGGCCAGATTCAAGGCCGCTTTGCCACCACCTGTACCCAAGCGTTCGCTTGTTTGCGTTGTATCGCCTATTTTGACACCTTTAGACTGGTCCATTTCTACAATGACACAATCATGGACCTTCGTGGGAAAATTCTGCGTAACATGACCTGGACATTTGAGTAAGTTCGTTTGAGTCTTTCGTCAAACCTTCAATGCCGCAGGTGCTGCTTATTCATTGGTAAATTTTCATGATTGTTGCTTTTGGTTGATTCAGTGACCGAGGTATCAACGTGGAATCGTTCCTTCACCGGGGTGTTTATGGGGTTTCTCGGTTAGAGGGACCAGTTTGATCAAAACTCCGCTGGTGTAGCAGTCAGCATCCGTGCTCTGTTCCGGAGAGACATGGGTTCGACTTGCAGATCAGTCCCCATCAGCGGGGGGAGGCACTGTGGATTCCCCGTCTCCATGGCAACGCCCATGAAGCCAGTGTCTCCTGGTGGCGATTTGGACGCCGACACTACCTGTACCCCTTCGCAGGAATCCTCATGCAAATCTTTTCCTTGTCATTTGTAGCCAAAGGTCGGAGGTCATGCGACATCTGGCCATGGCAGCGGGTGCCTTTGTCAAGACAATTCGTCAGGGCCTCGTTGAGCCAGGTCTGATCAATCGAATAATCCAGTTGTCCTTCGAGGACGCCGATGACGAAGGCCAAACGGACCCCAAGGCCGTTGGGTTCAAGGCCACTTTGCTGGCAAATACCCACCGCTCATTCGTCGATTTCATGGTCGACATGCTCAACTATCAGGAGTAAGCAGTCGCATTCCCTTTTTATGCCATGGGAATCGGACCAATAGAGCGGGGAGGCGAACGGATACATCATCCGGTCGCGACATCCATAAAGTCGCTATCTAGAAGGGGTAAAATCGATGCCGCGGTGTTGTCGCAGAGTCTCAGGGCTGCCCCAATCGCGTCACGGGATTTTATGTGCCGCCTCTCTCTTTGCTGGCCACGTCTATGCTGCACGTCTTCCTCCTCTTCTTCTTCTTTGGGGCTGCTAGCTCCTACCAGAGGCTGAGGCGGCTTCAAGGATGCCACGAATCGTAGCCGCCCAAGCACGGCTGTCGGAGGCAGCCAGGTCAGAACAGATGCAGTTATGCTTTCGCAGTGACGCATCGGCCCCGCAACGCACTCTAAGGGGCAAGGCTGATGAGGGCTAAACAGCTTCTCCGCGTTTGAAAATCGCCGCCTCAATTCGTAGTTCGAGAGCTTGTCGCGCCAGTCCGCTTCCAGGATTCTTCGCCGATACCAGTGATCAAATACTTCTAATTTCCTTGCTTCTTCGACACTCAGTGGCCAGATTTCACAGCCGTTTGTAAGGATGGGTCGGATAGTGGCGCAATCGACACGAATCTTAATCTCCACTCGGACCCACAGGCAGCTTGTACGCAGCTTCCTGGCGCTGTCGACTCGTAGTTAGACCTCCTCCGTCGCTTGTCCATCCGGGAGTATTGTAGAGGCCAGTTATTTGAATGCGGGGGCATGCTCAACTACCGAAATGTTGATATTTATTTATTGGGGACAATTAACCACCAGAATAATAATCGGCATCTGTGAGCGTGCAAGTTGTGTGGGTTCGGTTCACTAAGTCAGAGCGGCGCGCGACTGGGTACAGCTATTATCATTTATAAATTAAATTGAATGTGAAAAAGAAAGTCAACCTTGAACGACACAGCCTATAGAGTCTGGTAAAAACGTAATGTCGACCATTGAAAGGCCCACCCATAACGTGCGCCATACAAATCTTGATCGGCGATTGCTGAAACATTGTTTCTTCAAAATAAACCAGTCCCAAGGAAGAAAATTATAATTCCTTGGTGTCTTCGGATTGATGTTCGAGACATTATTGTATTTTTACATCTGACGCTGCATCACACTTAACCAGACAAAACGGATCGACGAGATTTAATGGCTTGCGGAATCCACGGATTCGAACGCACAGTCGTCGTAAAAGAAAAATTCAGACAATTACATCGGTTCATATTGACATTCATCTGGGATATTTTGTGGTGGCAGCTTCGCCGATCTCTCTATTCTTACCAAGACTCAGAGCCCAGCCAATCCGAAGAACAAAACGAGGCCAGTGAAAACAGTAGACCAATAAGAACGTAGGAAATCTGCAAATATTTTCCGGAAGAGGTTTTAAAGTACAAAAGAAAGAAGAGGGCAGATTCGCAGTTTCGAGGGACTAAAATTACTTGAATAACCCAAATTCAGTAAATTTTACAGAAATATCAACCCGTCTAGGGGTTTGCCGTAAGTTAGTCCAGTCTGATATCAGCTAATGTGAATAGATTTCGATACTGAAAGTGTACGGATAACAGAGTTTCATTAAATTGCAGCGACCAGCCCAAAAGACAGAGCCACTCCGAAACTCAATCCCAGTGACATGTAGAGGCCCATCGCGATGCCAACCGTCTCTGCTGAGACATCGTTGTCTATCGATGAAGACGAGGAGTACCTAAAAAAAGAGAAAGACGAGGCCATTTACTAAACCTGCCAGGTCAACTTTGTGTTAAATACGGAATTTCTAATGATTTTTCGAAAGTTCAGACGTCAACCAATCACATGAGAGCCTATGATTCGCCCTCACGCCCCGCAAATGGGAACACGGCTACTGTCGGTTGACACAAAAACACGGTAACCATTGGCCAATTCGATGACGCATCCCGTCGAGGTGTTGGTGTTACAGATCCATCCTTTCTGTGACCTTGGCTTCCAGATGGCTCTCGCTTCGGTACACAACTGGTCACTTCAACGGAGAACCAATTACTACTAAGTCGGCGCTGTTTTGCAGACTGTCGGGTAGACTCTGAGTCGCGGTCTCTGGCTAGCTCGTTTGTCGCCTCGGAGGCTGGGAAGGGAAAGAGGAGCATCGCTTCCGAGAAGAGTGCAGATATCCCTCTTAAAACTTCTTCGTTTCATTTTCTCATCCCTATCTGTCCACGATCGAAGGCCAAGTCGGAGAAAGAGATTGACGTTCCCGGCTAGCTCGTTTGTCGCCTCGGAGGCTGGGAAGGGAAAGAGGAGCATCGCTTCTGAGAAGAGTGCAGATATCCCTCTTAAAACTTCTTCGTTTCATTTTCTCATCCCTATCTGTCCACGATCGAAGGCCAAGTCGGAGAAAGAGATTGGCGTTCCCGGCTAGCTCGTTTGTCGCCTCGGAGGCTGGGAAGGGAAAGAGGAGCATCGCTTCTGAGAAGAGTGCAGATATCCCTCTTAAAACTTCTTCGTTTCATTTTCTCATCCCTATCTGTCCACGATCGAAGGCCAAGTCGGAGAAAGAGATTGGCGTTCCCGGCTAGCTCGTTTGTCGCCTCGGAGGCTGGGAAGGGAAAGAGGAGCATCGCTTCCGAGAAGAGTGCAGAAATCCTTCATGGCGAGTCTTTTGGCGCCAGTATGTTCGTAGTAGCACACTTATTCCCCGCATGGACTCACCTGGGGGCATACAGGATGGCGAGGGTGAGGAGGTATCCGTTGGAGAGGCCGAGGAGGCACACGAGGAGGGCGGGCCAGGCGTCGCTCTCGCCGAAGACGACTGGGAGGCGGTGGTGGCGTGGCTGCTGGTTGCACAGCATTGTAAGCGGAATCAAACCACAGCGTAGCACCACGGCAGAGCACAGCAACCAGGACTGATCGACCCGTGGCTGAATTGGAAAACAATGTCTCGTTGGGACTACTTATATACTGATTAAAGTAGTGTAGCAATGTAATTGTAGTGGCTTTATTGAGGTCACGAGGACCAAAACTTTCAGCATTAAAAAAGGCAGGATAACAAATATTAGATGCCAAAATTGTCTTGTAGTTCCTGTTCAACCTGGGAATGACCAAATTGCGATATGCCGCCGTTCTTGTTGGAATTGACCGGTATGGACGGCGCATTGGTCGAAGAGATTTACATTCCGATAAACTGGAATAGAGGGGATGGGAGGGGTCATTTAAAATTCGGGCAGCGATTAATGAGCAGTTATTGAAGTGGCGTTCAACGATGATTTCTTTGATAGAGAGAATAGGCAGACCGCTAGAAAACGAGATTATTTTAAAAAGTCGATGAAGGGTTACAAAGTCAGAGCATTTAAGGCCGGGGAAAATTACTGGGGAACAATATACAATCAGGGGAATTATACAGGCATGGACGAAGGTTTTTATATGGCTCGAGCTCAAACCAAGTCTCCTGAATCGGCGAACAAGGAAGCAAAGACGGCGGCTTTTACCAAAGACAACATCGACATGATCACTCCACGATAACCGACTGTTAAAAATCACCCCGAGATACTTCGATTTTGTAGTGAAGAAATTTCGGGGGTGTCGGCAGCGGCTGTCAGGGAAAATGTGATATGGATGCATTTTGATGCATTCAGCAAAAGATCATTCTTGGAAGACCACTCAAGTACCTCAGTGACTGCCTGCCCGAGCTGTTGAGAATCACCTTGCGTCTTGCATGGATGGCATAAAGTCAGGTCATCCGCGTATTTTATTAGTGTCACGTCGTTAGGGGACCGAAGGCTGGACGTGTAATAGTTGAAGAGGAAGGGATATAGCACAGCGCCTTGTAGTACACCATAGCAATCAATGTCTCGTTGGGACTACTTTTATACTGATTAAAGTAGTGTTTTTCAGATAAACAGCAATGCAGCACTGCGGACTGTCATGATTCGTCGCCGATTTGAATACTGATCAACTTTAGCAGAAATTTAAAGGTCCCCTCAGTGCACAAGCAGTAGCGCTGAAATTTTACACGATACATTGTACCATCAGAAAAATGGTTGATCAA
Source organism: Proteocephalus fallax (assembly GCA_028672205.1). Classification (NCBI taxonomy): domain Eukaryota; kingdom Metazoa; phylum Platyhelminthes; class Cestoda; order Proteocephalidea; family Proteocephalidae; genus Proteocephalus; species Proteocephalus fallax. The sequence goes on along the minus strand of JAPUBX010002076.1, from coordinate 117,792 downwards.
AGGTCAAGGGTCAGGTTTTTCACAGCCCCCAAAACGACAAACAATGCTACAAGGTCGTGGTCACAACCGAAATCCATTGAAATGTTTACAATGTCTGACAACCAAGACTTTGATAATGGAATCACGCATTGATGACGCGTAAATTGGGCGGTTATGACGACCATCGAAATAGAGTTGGTGAATCGATCAATACTGTCTTTACATCGGTCGCAGGGTCATTAGTTATTTGACGAGGACGCATGAAGGCATCAGTGATGGGTAAAAAAATTTGAGAACCTGTTAAATTATGCAGTCGTCCACAGAGAAACTATATTGAAGCGTCGAAGACGTCACACAGTTATATTCGTCCACAGGAACAGACACATTAACAACATCATCATCAATAATTATGCTCAGCTGCACGGAAAATATACCATAGGGTGTCATCGGTATGTTGCTGCGCAAGAGCCAATGGGCACGCGGCCTTGAAATGGGGCTGCTTTGACTACTGTGTTTTTACCTGACAGGAACCCCGAAAAATTCAGAATTAGAAAACAAACAACTCCTACTAGACCTCCGATGTAATCGTGCACGCGATTCGAACTCCTCCATGTATCGACGCTGCGTATCCAAAAAAAGCCTCTTTAAAACTGGGAACTAGCACAAACCTCGCAATATTCTGTCAAACTTTTGTACCTCACTTCATGCAAAATCTGTGTCTAGTAACATGCTCTCCGTGGCCTGACGGTCTGTTCTTCGTTTATGGATAAGACCAAACATGCATTAAACGTATTTTGTCCCTTTGTTGGGAAACATTTCCCAAGAATTATATAAAACGCGCGCCACCAAATCAGTCAGCCACGTTGAACAGCAGAAATACCATAACCGACTCACGTATTTTAGCGCACCACCAAAACATCTTCCAGCGTAGTCAGCCACGTTGAACAGCAGAAATACCATAACCGGCATGAAGTATTTGGCTATAACAGAAACACAACAACGTATCATCGTGTACACGTGAAGACACCCTTTATTCACCCTTTATACTGCCAACTAACCCGTCCAGGCGTCGTGGGAATCGTAGTGGGTGGGTTTAATGAGCACAAATACGCCCGGAAAAAGCGCCAACGTTACGGCTAACGTTCCCAGGGCCATCGATCCATGCAATATTGTTTTTTGGACGATAGAAACCAGGCCGGAATTCCGTCTGAGCGTTCTGAGCTCATCCGGCTGGTTTTGTAAGAGCGGTGTCTCGTATTCATGAGACTCGAATTGGTCGTGGCTGGCTTCGTTTGGATCAAGTATCGAGCCGACTGAATCGTGTGACACGCCTTCGTCTAAATAAAAGGAAGAGAATATAAAATTCCAGAGGACGCTTGCTATGTCAGCAATTCACAAACAACCTACTCCACAAGGAGCATTGTGCATGCACAACGAGTAAGAGGCTTACCTTTCTTGCTCCAATAATAGACGTAATAGGGCTAAAAGATACAACCAGCATTATTTCGGAGGCGTGAAATATGTCAGCTTACCATTTTTAGGAGTCGAAAACAAATAGCTATGGAAATTACGATGAGAGTCGTGGCTATCGCAAAGAACTCAAAGCCACTATCGGCGAGATTGGGCGTACAGCCGATTGCAATGATATTGACCAATGCAGCAGTTATCCCAGCAAATGCCTACGAGGTAGAGTGAACAGAATAAGAAAGAAAAACGAACCTGTCCTTCAAGAAAAGCCCGAATATTTCGAGACGGTAAAGCCGAAACCACTCCAAGCAAACTTCCTTGCGTCAAAGCGCCACCAACTACCAATTTGACTTTAAGTAAAACACGCACCACTTAGAATGACAACAGCGAATAGTGTTACACCGAGAAATATGTTTGGGGCTGACAAAACATAAGCGTTTTAGTCAAACAACATACCGACATTGACGCGAGTAAAAATAATCAGAATAACAAATACTAAAAACATTAAGAGACTCCCCACAGAAAAGCGCCAAAAGACAGATACGCTAAAATATTAGAAAAGAAGTTATTTCTTACTGTTTTTGTAAAAATAAATTTATAAAATTCGTGATTGTCTGGGGAAGCATCGAAGAAAAAGCGACATAATTCTCGAAATATATTTGTGCCGGTATCATGCTGGATGGATCAAACGGATCTGTGTCATTTGGAAGTGATCTGTTCCTCAGCTGATATTGAAAGTACTGGATGGCGATAAAATTGATTACAACAGTTACCGGTGTGGCTGTAGTACAAAAGGTCCATGGAATTAAACAACAAAGTCCAAGCATAAAAAACATTGCATATACAACATTGAACCTAAAAACATAATGTTAATTGATGTGGCAAACCTATCGGGGGGTGGTTCTGAGCCTTCATTAATCATGTGCGGGTCAAGCATATCATTTTCAGGCATCATAATTTACACAATCGTATATGGCGGCATTTATTTGATAGATTGTCTTAAATGTATAATTAGTGCCTTCAAACACATGTTTCTGGGGTATCCTCGAATAACATTCATAAAATCAATAATTCATCTTTATTTTTTTTATATTTATTTATTGAAATTAGCAATTAAAATTTTACTAGAGAGCGATAAAAGCTGATAGACTATATATCAATTATTTTTACATATGGATGGTTAATTCGTTTATTGACACACATACTGGTCAATCGAACAATAAGCGTCGGATTATATGTACACAAATATTTAATTCTGTTATCTGAGTACGTGACGGCACGTATGCATTCGTGGTAATGTTTTACTTTGAAAGAATTATATTTTTGCTTTATTGGTACTCTGGTGTTGAGAACTCTGTTTGTAATATTATTGCTTTTTAATTTTGAACATTTTAATCCTTGTGGTCTGAAAAATTCGATAAAAATAATAAAAAAATATTTATCATATATAACCCGCCTGCGGAGATGACCTTTTGCGGATCCGTTACGCTAGACTCCAAGAACGTCTTTGTTAATGTATGGACCTACGTTATTATCTTTTTTATAAGACTCAGATATAATTGAACGCAGATTGTGGGACTAAAACTCAATTTCCCTGAATTCAAAACGCTGAATTTGTAATCAATAGAACACTTTTTTATTAAAATAGAGCCATTCCGCTATTTAACTTCGAACAGGATAACTTCCGCGACCATTGGTAATAGGATGAAGCACATCGCCGGGGCAACGGCCGGCCAACACAGCATCTTCGAATCGGCTCCCTGCATATAGATAGCCGCCGCGCCGATGTCGAATGCGCCTGAAAATATAAACAAACCATAATCTTTCGAATCAAACAATCCATGTTGTAAACCATATGGCGCTTGAATTTAAGTGCCTTTTCGTTCGAATTACATCGGAATGAGTGCTCGGGGAAGCAGAAATGATGCGCTTGCTCAAAAAATAACTTCATACATAAAACTTCATTGAATGTTCACGTGTTGAGGCGACTAAAAATACATTTTTAATTCCACCCTCGGATCTTAAGGAGAATGCGCGTACTGCTCTGTGGTAACTGAGTACGGTTACTACACAATGATGGGTGGAGGGTAACATACTTTAACGGTGAACTTCCAGATGGGGGTAAATCTACCTTAATATACTCCGAGTTATAGTCGTTTTCCAATTCAAATAGCAGAGTTATAGTCGGCTGTGCTCATGATTACTTGAAAGAATCTTAACACCAATTACGAGAGGGAATTAACTTATTAAAACAAGGAATTATTATTAAGAAAAGAAGGGGATATTTAACATAAATAAAGTGATCGTTTTGTGGCATTTATCGAAAATGATTCGAACAGAATCAACAACCATCCAACGTTTTAGTCTTCATCCAAAGCCGAAGCACGGGGATCATTTTTAATGCTTGAAATGTCAACATAACTATGAAATTTGAAGGTCTCGCAATTGAAAAACATACCCACGCTGCTTTCCATGTATTATGCATGGTGGGTTCATGGAATTTGCAATGCCCCGTTTTCAGAGGGTTAGTGAAAAATCGGAGTTTACTTACACGTCACGATGAATGCACCACAGGAGGCGAAAAAGAATACAGTTGACTTTCTCCGGAAGGCAGCAAAGACACCGAGGATCGTGGCGATTGCGTTGGAAAGAAGTGCCAGTGATGTTATCGTAACATAAGCGACTTGCATGTTCTCGGCTGTATCATATCAGAATAATCAGAACAGTGTGGCAGCATTACAGGTTATTGACTAACGGGCCAATACAAAAATGCAGAATGCTTTAAGAGAGGTGGAGTACCAATGAACTTTGTTAAATTCGTCTCTATTTAAAATATGTTTTTTTAAGAAGTTGCATTTCCCCCACGATAACCTCCATTGAATGGAAAACAAAGAAGGGATCGCGTTAAGTATTTGACCGGGCTATTCAAAATTGTCACATACCCGTTCCCTTAGTAGTTTGCGCAACTGGTCATGAACGCGTCCATGCTCGTATTTCATTGGTCAGTGTATTTGTATTCATTTACGCATCAGCCTTTACTTTTGGCGTATAATTGAGATCCTGTTTAGTTTCCTCTTTTTTGTTTGTCTTCCTGAAAAATTTTAACATCCGGTGGAGTTTTCTATCGATGTTCGGCACTGATGCTGCCATTTATTGACCTACCACGGGTCGTGAAATTGTTATTCTGGCTTCCGCATTAAAATTCCAGGGGGGTATATTTAATCTCCTACCCTAAATCCGCTGATGTAAGAGAGTTTTACGTTGCCAATTGCTGTGATTATTATGGATGGGCATCATTATTTTGATCTTCAAAAACGTATTTCAAAGTAGAGTACGCTCTTTATAACCAAATCTATTTGGTCAAACATTTTATTCCTTAGTATGTCTTTAAGTAAACTAAAAACCGATTGTCTTGCCTCCGAAGGAACACGAAATACGATCCCAACATAACTATCTGTTCACTTACATCTAAACTGCCAAATTGATCTATCAGACGTTCTTTGAGTAATCGATATGTTTAAATATTGTTAATTGAATGGTTGTCGTTCATTGGGACAGTTTGGTTCTGGGTCTTAAATACTCTTTACAGGACAGTGGTATCAGCAACAATGAGGCCACTTACGAATGTGGTTTTTGAGAACGACTGTCGATACGTTCGCGGCAAGAAGAACAAATCCGGCAACCAGGAAGCTCAATGAGAGCACAATTCGCTCGTTCGTCGGCACTGCTGTTGTCTCAACCATTTCTTATGAGGGAATGACTACCTGCCTGTTCTGGGTGGTACCTACCTACACAGAGAGAAAGAAAACCCCCGCGCGATCGTCACATGATACCGCCTACAGCGAATTGCATGGCGCCATCATGTGCCCTTTGAGAAAGATTACACAGCATAATTGACAGTCGCCTCACGCCAGGCAACACTTGCCAAGCGACGTAAATGGCTTCCTGCTTTTATTGTTCTTCGGTGCTCGGGAATTCTACCCTCGGACCGAAAATAGAGATGGGCCAAATCACTCACGCCGCTCTCATCATCGGACCTCCACCCAGTCGTGTTTCCTAACAGGATATGTTTTTGTTAATTGTAGTGCCGCATAATCCCGCCCTCGCGTCACCTGTAAAGCAATTGTTTTTCTCTTGGCCCTCGTGATAGCCGCGTGAGTTTCTGCCATTGCACTCTAACCCATTGGTCGCGTTGGGCCAATCAGATCGCGACTCAGCTCCGCTCTGGGTAAGGCGAGTGTTATGCTGCCACATTCATATTGTTTCATCTTCTCAGTCACGTCAAAACCATGCCTGTGAGCGAATACCTCATGCCCTCGGATGATAAACACTGGAGCGTGTTCCTCCACCGAATCGGCTTCGCCGTATCCGCGGTTCTTATTTTGGCAGCCACCATCGCCAGCCTTACACTCCTGGGCCCCTACGGTATGTGCTTCGTATCTGAATCCAGATTTCGGGGAGATGTTTTTCAATTGGTACAGGGTCTTTCGAGTTTGAGTTGCTTTTCCTAATTCTTAGTAAACACCCAATTGGAATGGAAAATCGTAATATTGTAATCGATATACATGGTAAAGGGGTTACGATTGATGAATAATTATGGTGTATTGTAAATGAAGCCGGCGTGTACGCTTACACCCAATATTTGAAAAGTCATCAAAGTTCCACGTGGAATACATAGTCCGGGTTTGATATCATAAAGATGCTATTGGAATTTGAAGATGGTGGCTTTCAATGGCGAAATGGGAACGAAAATAAGTACGCTGAATTCCCTGGTAATGGATTAATTATAGACATTCAGACATCCTAGCAAGCATCTGTCTCCTCCACCAAGAGGACGATCCGGCTCGACGGGTGTTTCCATGGTTACGGTGTACAGGTGGCGTCGCCTGTGCCACTCGAAAAGGCGGTTGCTGCTTCATCCAAAACTTTACCAACGACGGTGAGACCGCACACTAGGAAGTTTGCAGGCTACATTTCGGTCGATACTGCCTGTTTGCACAAACCGGTAGCCTCCAAGTCTGTCCCAGTGGGTGGGAAATAAAAAAATATGAATTTTACAGCTCCCATTCCATACTCATGAAGGGCTACACAGAGTTATTCATTATCTTCTAGACTTTGAAAACCAATCGATGTACACGGCTTACGTGGCCGTTACCGGCACAGCCGCTGCACTCACCTCCTTGCTGATCATCGTTGCGGTGGCCAAAGTGAAAAGTCACAACACAAACGTCATCGATGCTGCCGGCGCAATCATCTACTGTCTTATGGGTGAGTCCGGCGCCTTGGCAACTGCGGTTGACAACTCGGTTCAACTGCCACTGACTAGGTTCAGTTAAAAGCTTCATTTGCTTATATGGATGGGCAATTAGATGGATTGCTGTTTACTCACACTGACATCCAGACAATTATATCGATAACGTTAATCGAAGCCCACTGCGATCATCGCAAACCATACTGAAAAGAGCATAAACTTTAACGACCGGTTAATTGGTTTATATCGGGAGATGTATAAATAGATTACCGTTTACTTACGTCAACCTAGTGATAACAATGGTATTCACTTTATTATTTTCACAAGGACAGTGAAAGTGACGATTAGTCCTAGAAGATTCAGAATACGTTTAAAGGAATAAACGAAATAACAACGAGGTAAATTCGCAAGACATGCCAATTTGCCAAAAAAAGTATGACCTCGGGGGAAACGCCTTTTCCCTCGGAAAGAATTTCTCGAGTTCGTTTGATAACCGCATTTGCAAGTCGTGATGTGGGTGCAAGTTGACATTGTGTCAATTTACTCATGTCAGACTGTAAAAGGTAAAGGGCTTATCGAGAGAAACACGATGAGAGTCGACTCCGGGCGTCCTGGATTTTTCCATCGAGGCTATCGGGTAGGGAGCGATACGTCCAGTCTTCGCTCTTCCATCGAAGATGAGGATCCTGTCTCCGTAACTAGGGGCTTTGGTTCTTTCGTCTGGGCCGGCGACGGGTTCTTCTCTGTCTGTCGGTAATCGGCCGCGGACATCCCTCTCATCTGGGTCGTCTCCTAACACCGTCCCGGGTAGAGGAGAAGGGTTATCGGGCGTCGATAGACCCCGATCGGGAACCTGAGAGTTCCTATTGTGCAGTCTGGATGATTTTTCGCATGTCATTGTCAGAGCGCCGAAAATAACCAATCAGAATCCTCTCAAACTCTGAAGTCCGAAATCCCGCGTCCTTCGCTTTTCATTTTGGACGACAAAAACAAACTTGCCATACGATTACCATTTTTATTTCGTGATTGCATCTATTATTAACTGAGAGTTTATAATCATTCAACACCGACCTTACTATAATTCATCTTAAAGATTTTAGACCGCAAATTCTCATTTCACGAGTTTTTAATGATGGAAGTAATCTGGGGCAATTGCGTTTAATGAAACTGAATAATGTATTAATAAAGAGTCTCTCAATCATCTTCCATATGATCTTCTACCTGCAGAAACTGGTTTTAACTATTTATAGGTAACCATTGCGGCGATTGCCTTGGCCCACTCTAACTCGATGATGGAGGTCTTAGAAATAATTATTACTCCTCGCAAGAATAATTCACGAGTTGAGTATCAATGAGAGAAATCGTGCCGTGTGAATCACTTGCTTAATCACGAAATTTGAATAGAGCACCGGGAGGTTTGCATAAAAAAACGGCCAATTGAGATTAACGCCATAAAATGCGGGAAATTTGAAGGGTGTAAAGGTTTTCAATGTATCCGGACATTATTTTATTGTGTAGAACTGCAGTGGATTTAATTCATGAATTATCAAACGGTTTATGTATACGCGGCACAGAATTCATAAAATACCGTCGGATGTGTAAGTTGTTGTGTCCCAGCCAATGGGTACACGGCCTTGAAACTTTGCTTCCTGTTTGTGCTCGAGCATGTCTAAACCAATCGAAATCTTCGCCGCGTTTGAAACAACCGTGATGTCCATGATGGGCCTTGGTTCACGGGTAAGACGAACCAATCGCCTCCGGATTTTGCTCGATTGTGGGCGGACACCTTTCAGCTTTACACTCGAACAAGTGAGTCCTGCAGGGCAGTAAGAACTCGGAATCCACCAGGAACTGGTTTAAAAAGAGAAACATGGTGAGTTTGATAATTCGGTTGAAAAATCCGATCACGAAGTGGTTCCACTTCTTGGCTGACCAAGCCTGACCGGCATCAGGAGGTCAACGGCATTTTAAGAGATCAAACAGCCAATCGAAACGGGACACACGTGTGAATGACGTCATTCTTTCCGCCATTTTAGCGGTGTTCTATGCGGTTTCCGCCGGCCTCTTCTACGGCCACGTTCTCGCCAGCAACCACACGTCCACCATGTGGTCGCTAATCACGGCTGCCATGGCCGTTGCCTTGCTTCCCCTGCTCATCGCAAGAATCCTCATCATGATTATGTGACAAACACTCCTCCCATTTATGTGGACCGATTTACTGAATTTGATTTCATAATTTTCGATTCTTTTGCCATTTTATTAAGATCCTTGTGTTTTAATTTGTGACATCGAGGGCTAACCAATGCTCTGTCTTGTCTCAATGTATAGAAGAGTGTTTATGTAAGCTAGTGGGACAAAATCTAAATGTACGGATTGAGTGCAATCCAATCGAATAGGTAAATCTGACCAAATATTCAAAGTTATTTGAATTAAATCAACCATAAACCAGTCGTTTTTCAGCCAATGACTGAATGCCATCGTTGATTGGATGGAGGCTCGCCAATGGGAATCTTTTGGCTTGAGCAAGCCATTGTACCATTTTATTACCTTTAAGTGATAAATCGTTAGCAAAGCAGCCATATATTTAATTGGCTGTAGCACTAGGGTGTTGTGGACTTGGTGTTTATTTCAACGTCAAAAGATGTTTCTTCAGGAGTCTTGAAACGCAGATTGGAGACAACAAGCCATCAAAGGCTACACGACGACGTTCACATCGTCGTTGCCCCAAACGAAATATGTGTCTCGTATAAGGGTCGTGTCAGAAGAACGTGACGTATGTGAAATATTTTACGCCCGGTTTTGATATTGGAGCCTTCCTAACCATCACCCAATCGCATGTAACCTGAAATTTCGCATATGGAACAGAACTACTCTCCTGGGCATTGGATCCTCCGATGATACAATCAGGGGTTTTACAGTAACCGCGAGTTGAAGTTGCCATACACCTCACTGAGGGACACATGATGCTGTACACCGCCCCGTAAGATGTACCTGTTTGCCTGTTGCGACGTCATCTGGGATTGGTCCGCGTGGGGTTTCAGTTTCGACATTCTTCGCTGCGCAACATACCCAGTTCGCCCAGTTTCTTTTTGTTGTGGTAGAATGATTCAAGCAGTTTCTTTATCTAGTCTAAATTCCGTAACGCCACCCTCTCCGGTGAACCCAAGTCTCTTCAATCGAACACCGATAACGGCATTATCACGCGGGCGCCGTATTTAAAATGGTTTGCAATCGCCACCGCTGATTGGCTGCCCGACACATTCGCGCACAAAAGGCTAAAAATGACGTTACCTGAATCAATCTTAGAATTGGCAGATTGCGATGAAGCCAAAGTTAGACGTCTCGTCAAGACCTCCAACAAGACCGACTTGGAGTGGCCTGTTGTTTTGATTACATCTCTCAGACGTCTGGCGAACCGTCGCAGCCAGTTATTGATCCGTTCATTGGTGGTGACTCGCTTTTCAGGCTTGATCGTGATTGGGGGTTCGCGTTCCGTGTTCTTCTGTTCTCTGGCTTGGATCCACGTGAATGCAGCGCAGTACAGTGTAGGCATCAAAAAAATCTCCTCGTCATGAAAAAAACGACGAAAAGACAGCCGTGATGATGAGTTTATCGCAGTTTAATGAAGACAACATAATCGAAATTTGTTTCCCGTTTCTCTATTTTATTGCTATAAAACAAGTCTGGATGGTTAGTCGTCGTTTTTCTGTTTCGTGGGTTGCAATGCTCTCGATGACTGCGATAGCGTGTTGCCAACGGTGATAGTTGTTGATCCACAGAGGGGAGACGTCTATCGTGCACCTTCCATGAGCACCCCTCGATAGGGCGCAGCTGTGGCCGCCTCTTCAAACGAAATATTCGTCTGTGGTGGATACGGAGGAAGCAGTTAGAGTTTGCTATACTCCGCTTCGTGGAAGGAGGCTGATTTGTTTGTGGCTGTGTTCGCCTTCCCCGTTTTTCGTTTTCAGTAAACTGTTTCCGGTTTCGTCAACAGTGAATCCTAGCGCCCACCGTCTCCACTAAACCGGGTACGCTACAAATCAGCAGCCATTGTGTTGGGTGAAGATAAGCACGTTTTCCTCAGCGGCCAGCACCTCGGAGGAGGAGGAGGAGGAGGAGGAGGAGGAGGAGGAGGAGGAGGAGGAGGAGGAGGAGGAGGAGGAGGAGGAGGAGGAGGAGGAGGAGGAGGAGGAGGAGGAGGAGGAGGAGGAGGAGGAGGAGGGGAGGAGGAGGAGGAGGAGGAGGAGGAGGAGGAGGAGGAGGAGGAGGAGGAGGAGGAGGAGGAGGAGGAGGAGGAGGAGGAGGAGGAGAGGAGGAGGAGGAGGAGGAGGAGGAGGAGGGAGGAGGAGGAGGAGGAGGAGGAGGAGGAGGAGGAGGAGGAGGGGAGGAGGAGGAGGAGGAGGAGGGAGGAGGAGGAGGAGGAGGAGGAGGAGGAGGAGGAGGAGGAGGAGGAGGAGGAGGAGGAGGAGGAGGAGGAGGAGGAGGAGGAGGTCAAAACTTAAGAAGTGCCGAGGAATAGGCGCAATGGCAAAGTCTCTACAAGATCTCTGGAAGAGAGCCCTCCACAAGCGCCTTTCTCTCCTAATGCATGTTTTATGAGTATTCATAATTCCTGAATTAAACTTCTTTTTTTTATTTTATCATCCTATTGTTGACGTTTTATGTTACCCGTTTTTGAGCCAAAATATTGGAGCCGACACTTTCACCCCGACGGCCTCAGTGTAATTGATTGATCTTCGAAAACGCGTTTCCTTACTTAATTCCGGCTAACTAATTGCTATTGGCTGCAGATGCTGCAATAAGTTAGATTGGCTATGCTACGGAATTCGGTCCGACAATCCATCTTTGCGTCGTCTTTAACCATTGCTTTCTTATAAATCGTGTGTTTTTTTATATGCAATTGTCGATCGACCTACATTTATCAACTGAAAGTAATTGATGTTATTTGTTTTACGTAATTCACTTAATTCCTGTTTCGATATTTTCTGATTGCATTTATGCGCACCTCTACGTGTTCAACTTTGGATGGTTTTGGATAGGGCTGCCTTTCAATGGCCGCCATTTCCCGGTTGCCAAACTTTATATATATCGTAGGTTAAATTGGCCTTTCTTGCAAATTTACCCTGATGTTACTTCTTTTATTCTTCTTAATCTATTCTGCATTTTTTACGTATAATCGTCACTTCCTGTAACATTTTTGTTTATTTTAAATTTTAATGCTGAAAGTTTTCGTCCTCGTGACCTTAATAAACCGAATATTATTATTATTAAACACTGGTTCTAAACTTTCAGCCCTGCTTGGACGCGATCACCACAAAGAACCACATCAGGCCTCTTAATGTCTCGCGGCCACGTTAGGCGATTCCCATTGGCCACCGTTTCACCACTTCCTGGTGATCCTACCAATTAGAAACATCCCTTAATGGTTCAAAACATCGAATCTCGTTTTATTTGCATCGCAGTCATTGTAGTGTTTGTGTCACTTCTGAAATCCATTCACTCCATAATTTCGCTTCGAGCTCAAAATCGAAATTCCTCGGCGTCATTTTTAACAGTTGGTTATCATGGAGTGATCGTGTAGATGCTGTCTTTGGTAAATGCCGTCGCCCTTGCTTCCACGTTCGCCGGTTCAGGAGATTTGGTTTAACTTCTAGCCATATAAAAACCATTGTCCATGCCTGTATAATTCCCATTATTGTATATTGTTCCCCGGTAATTTTCCCCGGACTTTTTAAAATAATCTCGTTTTCAAGTGGTCTGCCTATTCTCTCCATTCAAGAAATCGTCGTTCAACGCCACTTCAATAGTTGTTCACAAATCGCTGCTCGTATTTTAAGTGAGCCCTCCAATCCCATCTTTTCAAGTGTAAATCTCTTCGGCCAATGCATAGGCAATACCGTTCAATACCCACAGCAACGACGGCACATCGCAATTCGGTCATTCCTTATTTGTCCCGTTTTTTAGTTTCACCGGAGCAGGTGAAGCAGGAACTAAAAGACAATTTTCATATCTAATACATTGTTATACTGACTACTTGTTAACTGCTGAAAGTTTTGGTCCTCGTGACCTCAATAATGCCACTACAATTATTATTATGAAAAAAGTCTGGAATTTCACGAGGCAGAGGTTCGCGTCTACCGTGTTGCAATTCCTTCGATGGGAAACATACAGACCAGCTCCGCCTGTCAGATGATGAGCCGACAGCTTCATGGATGGCATTTCCACGAAGACTACTCTTGGCAATATTAGTAGTATGTGCTGTGTCTAGGTTGTGGCGTCCTTCTTCTTCTACTTCTATTATTGTCTGAGATGCACATCTTGGTGGCTGAACCGATAATAAATCGGTATTCAACAAGCGAAGGCTACGAAAGAGACACCTTTTAAGAACCGTTTCTGAGATACGTCTAACTTTATCCTGATTCAGTTCTGGGAGCTGGTCGAATTAGCGCCCGTGCCCTATAGTCTTTGGTCTCAGCGAGACACGCAATCCTCGCACGAGCCATTCTGTATCTCTGCCACCTTGTAGGACGAACTCGATTGTGCCGAAAGTCGAAACCCGGGCACTTCAACGGTTCACCTTATTCGCACGAGGACTCCTCGTGTAAAGGCCATGAACGCCGCCAAATAATCCACGAAACTGGCTCCTATTCGAAAGGCAGTAGAAGCGCACTCCTGCAATCACCCAGCCCGAGTTCAACGTGCGACTCCGGTTGCACTGGGGACGGCGCCATCTTTAAACTATTCCCAAGAGTCCCCATGGAAACATCCCCAGCAGGAGTGACAATGTACGGCAGAATACACTTATATAAGATGGGCAAAGACGAGTAGAGAGTTGTGTCTCGCGTTGGTGTCCAATTCAATGGGTCTTGATCTTACTGCGACCGGCGCACTGTCCATGACCGCAGAGATGCAGAAGTCCCAACGCTTCATGGACACCGCCTTTGACGGCCTGATTTAGGAGGCCATGAATATGCTTCGTCCCTGCCTGTTTGTCGTCTCGGTCCTTTCTGTCGTCGAGGTCTTTGGACGATGGAAGGTCGCCTCGTAGGTGGGCGACCGCGAGGTTGTACGCCGCCATGCTGTGGCCGTTATCGGCGGCGCGTTTCAACCAGTGTTCCGCTTTTCCGGCATGATCGGGATGTTCGTGGCGTCGGCGCAGGTAGTACTCGCTGAGGGCGTTCTGTCCTTCCTGGAACACAATGAACTTATGTTACTTATGTTTTATTAGTAGACTTAACTGGATCAGCATCGATTATGTGGGTTTCTAGTGGCCTTGAACCATCACCTATCCGAAAAACGTAAACAATATCTTTAATAATATAATAATAATTGTATTCGCTTTATTAAGGTCACAGTGACCAGAACTTTTAGAATTAAAAGTTACAATAAACAAAAATGATACCAGAATTGGCGATTGTACATAGCCTATGTAGAATAAGTTAACATGAATAAACGAAATAACAATGAGATAAATAAGCTAGAAAGGCAAATTAAACCCTCGACGTATACTAAGTATGGCAAACGCGCTATTGGCGGCCATTGAAAGTCTTAGTCCATAACGCGCGCCGAACTCAAAAACACAGATTGCATGCTAATCACAAAACAATCGGGCCACCATGACGATGGCTAAAGTATGACTTGACGTATAATAATAATAATAATTATAATAATAATAATTATTATTAATAATAATGGTATTCGCCTTATTAAGGTCACGAGGACCAGAACTTTCAGCATTAAATGCTAAAACAGACAAAAATGATATCAGAAGTTGCGATTGTAAAATAATTGAACATGAATGAACGAAATAAAAACGAGGTAAATTTGCAAGAAAGGCAAATTCAACCCTCGAAGTGTACAAAGTTTGGCAAACGCGTAATGGCGGCCGTTGAAAGGCCTTTTCCTAGGCAGGCCACTAGAAAACGAGACTATTTAAAAATAAGCCTTCGAGACCGGGCAAAATTACTGGGGAACAATATACAATACGGGGAATTATACAAGGATGAAAACATTTGTTACACGGCTAGAGCTTAGACCAAGTCTCCTGAACCGGCGAATTAAGAAACAGAGGCGACGACATTTACCGAAGACGGCATCCGCATGATCACTCCATGATAACCGACTGTTAAAAATAACGCCGAGGAATTTAGATTTTGAGCTCGAGGCGACATTATGGAGTGAAGAGATTTCAGGAGTGTCAACATCGGCTCTCAGGGAAAAGGTAATCGAAATGCATTTTGATGCGTTCAACAGAAGGTAATTCTCCGAAGACCACTCGAGTACCTCAGTGACAGAGAAATCATTTTGAAGCCAATTAATCAACCATTCTTCAACGCCATCTTTACATAGTTGAGAAAGAATGCGGGAGGCGTGAGATAGTGTTGAAAGCAGAGATGAAGCCCAAGAAAACTCCCTTGACGGCTTTCGCGTCGTTATCAAGTGAAGAGTGGAGGGTGTTCGAAAACGTAGCATCGGCGTCCAGAGTGCTTCTATTTGATTTATAAGCAAACTAGAACGGGTCATCGGCAGTTTTTAGCGTGTCCTCTCTAAACGAAGAAGCAACTTCGTGAACTAATATGATCGATTATCTTTCATATAAATGTGTGGTCACCTTCATTATGCTGCCAAACATCATTGATTCATTTTCAGTTGGTTAGTTACTTCTCAATGCATTATCGATTTTTTATCGGCCCAAATCTTGCGCACCCTTAACGCGATTCCGGAGCGAAAGCCGTTACGGAAATATGTTTGAAAATTCACCTCGGCTTAAAACACTTTTTCAAACTCCCGTATCCTACCTCTTCAGCGTGAAGATGGCGTAGAAGGATAGTTACTGAATTGGTTACAAAATTATTTCTCTAACTGGTAGAAAAGTGGTGGAGGCTGTTAATGTCCGTCTCCATGTTTAAATTGGAAATTTGCGCGAACGTTTTAATGAGTCGTGTGTTTTAGCACCAAAATGATATTCATACCGAATTAGCGACCTTCCAGAACGCATAGGTAAAGGAATATATTCGATTCTAGTGCAAAACTAAATTCTTTAATGATAAAAACAGCTCAAAGGGAGAATGCAATTTCCGGATTCGACGGATTGCGAAATGGAGGATATGCATGAATTTTTCGTTAATTTCTACAGACAACGGCACTGTTTACCTTCACCAGTAATCGGATAGATCCACGAGGGTCATTGTGATAATGGTCTAATTAATTTGTGAGTCATCTGCCCATAGCTAAGGGGACACTGGGGGCTGTGGAAAAAATGAAACACCAGGACCGCCAATTAAAACGATTGGCTGTGAAAAACGGGGGGAATCTCGTACTGCCGGCTTCATGGATTGCGAATGTGTTTACATTTGGCGTCGTCCACACCTTGAACCTGGAGTTCTTACGCAGACCTCTCAAGAACGTAGACGGCTGCAGAAGTGGGCCACCAAAGTATGCTATTCAGTTGATTTGACGCAAATATTTAACACGAAAAACATCGTACCGAGGAGCCCAAGTGGGCGTATATCTTGGCCGCGTAGAAGGGCAGGTCGTGCGATCGATAGTAGACAAAGAGGCCCGTCACCAGGGCCCCGAGCAGAAGGGTGACCTCGACGCTCGTGACCAACCAGGAGTCGGCTTTTCGGCGTCTGGCAAGTGGGATCCTCTCGACATATGGCGGCAGGCGACGTCTACGAACAAACATCGCCATCGCTTCGGCAACACCAAATGTTCCGCGCTCTGCCTCGTGATTATATTAAACAGAGGAGACCGTGTTGGTTTCTATGGCAACAAGGATGGTTACATGGCGAACAATAGTCAGCGCATTTGAGTGCGTGTGTGTGTGTGCTCCTAAAGGTAGGGTGTTTGTTAAAGGGGGAAAAGTAGAGTTTGGTAATTATTATTTAGAATGTATTTTTAATTTTTTGTTCTGTCGATTAGTTCCACGGTTTATCTACTACGTTGATTCTTAGTTCGCAGTTTCAAATAATTTGGAGCGATCTCAAATCCTATCAAGACCATCGTTCGTGCCTGTGTAATTCTCCACATTTAATATTGTTCCCCAGTTATTTATTGTCTGGGGAACCGTTTTGGTTTTCCATTGAAAATTTTATTGAATTAATTCAATAATTAATTCCACCAATCCGGTGTTAAAGGTCACGACATCGGTTGTCACACCCCTTCTGTAAACATTTTGTCGTGTCACAATCTAATCGATTGAGTGACTCATTCATCACAATCCTCCCTCATTGGCCGACTGGCCTTACTGCCTCCATCCACATCACACCTGTTAGAAAAAGGAGGCTGTTCAGGTCTCCTCTCTCTTCGATGTCTTCCGATTGGTGGGGCTACAGTACAATACGAGATGTAACACTTTTCTAATGGCTTACCATTGGCTCCCATCCTATCTATTCCCGTGTATCTGAATCTAAATATCGTTGACTAATGCATCGGCAATACCGTTCAATGGCGGCATATCGCAATTCAGTCATTTCTTATTTGTCTCAATTTTTAGTTTGACCCGTATAAACCGTAGCCCCGCCGACTGACAAAATGTTGGTGACCTTTTACCGCGGCGTGGTAGTCTAGGCGGTGCAGGAATAAATGAAACACTTAATTTAAGGACAGAGTTTTCTTGGGAAACCAAAACTGTTCCCAATAGTTATTATTACCATCGGCTATCGCTTAACATTGTTATTATTACAACACATCCCTTTCGTTTGTTTATCGTGCCTTTGTTTAGATGAACTCTATGCGTTGAGGTCAACTGACGCGCCAAACGAACCCTGTTTAGGGCTCGGCTTATGTCAGAGACCACCCAATGAGCCCAGTTAATTGACAGATCTGCGTGATCTTCGCACATGTTGTTAATGGGAGCCCAGAACTGTCGTTACTTATCAGATCTATTGATCTTCGTTGGTGGTGGTAGTGGTTGTACTCTGGGAATCGCTCCACCCCATAATTTCGCCTCGAGCTCAAAATAAAAATTCCTCGACGTAATTTTCAGCGGTCGTTTATCTTGGAGTGATCGTGTGGATGCCGTTTTCGGTAAATGTCGGCGCCTCTGTTTCTTAGTTCGCCGTTTCAGGAGACATGGGCTGAAATCAAACCGCATAAAACCTTTGTACACACCTGTATAATTCCCTTTATTGTGTATCGTTACTCTGTGATTTTCCCTGAACTTAAATGTTCAGACGTTGTAACCCTCCGTAGGTTTACTAAAATAATCCCGTTTTATATTGGCCACTTCACCGGCCATATAAACACAATAACAATCTAATTAGTCAAGGTCACCGAGACAATAGCTAAACGCAAAAAATGCACAATGACGACAGACAAGCCGGCAGCATTTATGGCTCCTGCTAAAGAGAAGTTGCAGATTGCTACCGACAGCTGTCTCGCATACTCTCCGACATCAGAAGGAATCTGCCGCTGTCTAGACCTCCTGTGGCACCTCCATCACCCCCCCCCCCCAACAGCTGTCGCATAGGGGCTGTTACTTTCCATCAAAACAGTGCGGTATCCTGTTTTTCTCAACAATGGTAAATAAACAGGTCCATCAGAGTAGTAATAGCAATGCCTGAATTAAGGCCACGTGAACGACATATTAAACCTATTGGTCGTATATTAGAGCACGAATTGAAGAGGAGAGACATCCCTACTATTTTGCAACCGGTTATCAGTCGGATAGATAACTGGACAAAGGATGTCGGGCTTGAGATCAGCTATTTGAAAACCAAAGTCTGCTGGAAGTATACGATCAATGTTGTCTACTAAGAATCTCTAAAGCGGACTAACGCCACCGACTCTCTCTACGTCGCTACATAAACACGACGAAGCTGTCCAGCCTTCTACAACGCCGTGGGTTACAGTCTTTCGGCAACGCCCTACGCCCGTAAGACAAGCACCTTTCAAACTGGTGGCTACCGCCGCCGTCAACTTGCCGAGGTTGGAGCGTCGGTAAACTCCAAACGTGGGCAGGTCCGATCAAAGGCTTGCAGTTCGTCTACGGAGCCTGTCTGCCTCAGATCGCCTCGGTTCACGACATTCATGAAGCTGCCATTTCATCGACGAAGAAGGCGACGATTCAATAGGCCGATTGGTCAGTGAGAATCAAGCATGGCAGTGAGCATGACTACTTGAGGGCACCAATGGGGGAACTGTGGCGTTAAATTTAAGGCGAATCAGAGGAGCAGCGTTAGGAGGACCGATAACAAATGAAGGAATGTAGAATAGTTACAAAAATAGTAGTATCGCGTTTTCTATGAAAATTTCGAGTTTCCCAACCTAATGCACTTAAATCCCCTGATCTGTTAGTGGCTTCTTTATGACTGCTAAAGCGTGCCAGAACTTTAATCCGCCATTATCTGTTGACTAACCCATTCCTTTGATGTGTTGCTTCGTGTTCGTGATAATTTTACCGCCGTATTTTACGTCGTATGACGAATCCTTGATATTATTCTGTTGGCAAATGCTCAACTATTCGAATTTCGTGCTATTCTTGTTTTTTATCAATATATAGATTAATTTTGGTCATATTGCCACGATAGACGGCAACAATAATAATTGTGTGTTTCCTTACATCATAGAAATGTAACCCAAAAGTTTATCCAACGATAAAACAAATAACCTGATCGAATTGGGTTTTAATTAAAATATTGGCTGTGTTGTTTGTCTATCAGATACACACGTTTATTTACAAATTAAAACGTTTCGTTTAATGAGCAAAGCATTCTACAGTCGCAGGTTTTAACAACAATGACATCATCTAGGCTAATATATCCCATTTCTCCATTATTTGCGGGTTTTGTCTTCGTTTAAATATATCCTCTCGATTCGTCCAAGTTTTATCTCCTTTCCCGAATTCCTAAAATAGTTTTTAAGAAAATTAGACCTGCGTATGGTTTATTGCGTAAAATTTTCTATATTTCGTGTCCCACACATAAGCCGGTTTGATTGGTTACAACGTGGACCATGTAGTGACGTCAATATGCATCTAGTGACGTCAATAAATATGAAGCCCATATTTCCCGTTCATTTCACAATCGGTTCTCTATCGCGAGTGTTCAAACAATGAATAATAATGACAATGGCTTTATTTGGGGTCACGAAGAGCAAGACTTTAAACACCATTAAAATATACGACGCGAATACAGAAAATTACAGCAAGAAAGGCAATGTTTTTTTATCCCAAACACGTAACCAACGCACTGGAGTCGGTTATTATTATTAGCCTCAGATTGGCTTTATTACAGTCCACAATGCTCAGTTATCGAAGTATCAAAAGTCATCCAAATAATTTTCACGTGCTGTAGTCGTGATTTCCAGATTGGTTCCAAATGCGAGTGACACCCCAATAGAATGGCTCGTGTGCATAAACCCATTATAAATATCGATTAGCCTAATCACGGTGTCACAAATATCGATCGATATAATTGATCATCGCGATGCGATTTCTGTTTTGTTCGCAGGTTTTTCAGCGAAACTAGCTCTGCTATCAAGGAAATGGTCAACTCAACGTAAACTGATATCGATACAAATCTTGATTTTTCGCTGATTAAAATAATAACCCACTCATAGCACAGCAGATGAATCATCTGTTTGATTTTTTCTTCGTGTTTTTTTCGAAATTGAAAATAAATGCACGCTGTGTGGGTGTATCGAGGTAAAAATTAGACGCGTGCGGTGACATTGACGGTTTTTTTGTCAGTATCTACGGCCAAGCGTCAATTTTAGCTCGAAAATTTAAGTCTCTTGTGAAAACCGTTCTGCCTCATTTTATTTCGCTGTCAAAAAACTTCAACTCATTCAGAACCAGTTTCCCATCACAACTAAACTAATGTCACTTCTACTATTACTAATAATTATTAATATAACTAGCTGATCACGCGTTGCTGTAGCCCGGTTTACGCATTTATCTGCTGATATAGATAGATAGTTAGATGGGTTGTGGTTTACTTATCCCAACATCCAGACAATTCTAGTGAAATTGGTAAACGCCCGGTGGTCATGTGAACACCTAAACAGTTTTGACGCATCTTTTGCTCTCAAATGGTCGATTGTTTTGCATCCCAGAGATACAAGAGCAAGGCCATTTTTAGAATGAATTCCTGGCCGAATCAATCCAGGGAGGAAAGCTTGACAGTGCCTGCAGGCGCATCCAAGAAGACTTCACTTTGCTTTATTTGATCGTATATGCCCGTTTACTCTTGCGTTTGCTTAGGCCTATTTGATTTCAAATCGTACAAAAGATCGCTGGAGATGTAGTGAACGATAAGCACAAAAATAATATCCTCACTTTTATGTGTGGTTGTAGTTTGCTTGGAATGTGTTGATAACGAATGGTTGCGTCATTCTTTAACCCGGCTGTGTGTTTGAGATTCAACAATCGAACCAGTCCTGGGAGAATCATGTGAAGAAAACACCATTAATTTGAGCTTCGACAAACAAACGACACATCGAACCGTGGCAGAGAACAGATAAGACGTTCTACCCACTGTGGGGAATACTCCGGCTCATTTAATCCCCACTCCACCGACACGTTGCAATGGTAAGTCTTATCGTACCTGGATCCAGGGAAGTAAAAGGCAATCAATCGCTACCTTTTGCGCATCCATCGAAGCAGTAGCAGATCGATTACTACGATCACGAAACCATTGTTACTTGTGCGAGATCATGGTCTCGTCTGTGGGGCTTCGACGGGCACGGGCAGACCACTCCGATTTGATGAAGGCGTTTCCGGTGCTTTGAGGTTGAAGATTCCGCTCCACAGACGTGGAGTAGGTGAAGTAAACACAGGTCTCGGTGCGTTGCTAGGATTCGCTGAGAATTCGTGCCAGGCCTCCACACCCAGGCGTTCAAATAACATTTAATGCTCCAGGGGGTATATTCTATAGAAAAAAGGGGGCTAGAAACTGGTCACCCGTATTTCAACAGAGGTTCTCCTCGAACGACTAACAAGACGGATTAAATTGGCCAGTGGTCTTTAATTATGAAGGAATGCTGTTAAAAGGTACACGCATCACGTGAACTTGCGAAACAGTATATAATAATGTATTTGGGGAGAGTTACCTTACTCTAAATGGACCAGAGGGTCTTCGTCGCCATCAAGATGACAAGATGATAAGATAGCTGCCACCTCCTATTCTACTATGTCGGGCATTACATGACCCCTTTTTTGGAAGCCAGTTTTCTCAGTGGCTGCGTTTTTGCAAGATAAAGGCAGTAATTTTCGCGTTCGCTACCGCCATCACCCGCCAAGGGTTTTATTGGTGAACTCCCTCCACACAAAGCAACTCACACAGGACCCTCTTCTCACCAAGGTTCGCTGTTCTTAGATCAGCTGTTCTGCAGAACCCATTCGCCGCGACGGACATTTGTGAACGGGAAATCCCCTCGCGCATTCAGAGCCTCCTTTTACTGATAAGTTTTAAGTGTTCGAAGCAACAATTAATGCACACTTCTACCGTTGTTATTCTTAATTGTCCGACAATGAGTGAAGTGGTGCGAATGAAAGGCGGAAACCATCTGTTGTTAACCGGCGCGCAGTCTCGGTTAAAGCTATGGTAACACACCCTAATCGACCTCAGACAAACACCAGTGTTTATGTTCGTTTGCGAGACAAGCGCGTCGGTTGTACTTGAAGGAGGTCTTTTTGGAGGGGGGTGGGGGGTAGGTAATGACACCAACCCCCGATCAAGAAATAATAAAAAAAAGTGTGTGTGTGATATTGGTGCCCGCAATCGCAGCACGCAGCTATAAAGAAGCGAGAGAGAGATAAAAGTTGTCGAGAACAGAAACATGAGGGTATTGAAAACTCACCGATGGTCCAAAAACTGGCAACTGTCATTTTTCAGTCTCATGACTGACCAAATTAGTCAGCTGCCCCCCCTCCGAAGAAAACTGCGGAGACAAGGTTGGACATGTTGTCTTCCAAATAAACGACGAAAAATGTGTCCGCTTCCAAAGAAAACAAGCGGAAATCTTAATGAATGGCAAATCAGAAGGAGTTGCAAGCGTTTTTCTCTATTTAAATCGTTTAGACAGCATCGCCTGATTTAATGCCAGGCGGAATGATCCCTCTTACAGTGCGTGTTTACTTGTTTTTACTCAATACCTCCTAAATTTAAGGTCATCGCATGGGCGTTTATCTCCTTCGTGAGATGAGTCTTGGAACTGATGGCTTTCCCGGCACGACACCGCTCGATGGTGCGGTTGTCGCGGATCGTAGCCGCCCACGCGCGGCAATCGGAGACAGACAGGTCAGAACAGATGATACATTGTTCTGGGTTCTTCTCATCGGCACACGACTCTGTTCGAGAGGCGACTCGCGTCTATCCCGCAATGCTGCGGGGATCTGAACGCCTTACTGGTACGGATCTCAGCCGGGGGTTTCCTTCGCGATCTACTTGCGATCCACCTGTAAAACCGTCACCGCCTTGTGCAGCCAATCGGAGCCAAAGATGGTGCTACTCCTTCCCGACACCACACTACTCACTCTCTTCGAGGAGGACTCTGGGTTCGACCCCCAAAGGTCAGGCCTCTAACAACGCAGTTTACCGAGGTATTTTCGCTGCCCCGGGCAGACTGCTTTAGAGCTTTAGAATCATAAAGTCTTTTAAGTTCGAATTTATTCTGAAAATTTAAAAGGAACAACCATTTTGAATGGAAAACGATCATCTTTTTACAGATGTATGTATAGAAGAGTGTATACAATTTATGAATGAACAACGATCATCCATTAACAGGTTTGATGTGGTATTTACACGGGGGTTGGCGGCAGTAAGGCCTGTCGGCCAATGAGGGAGGATTGTGAGGAATGAGTCACTCAATCGATTCGATTGTGACACGACAAAATGTTTACAGAAGGGGTGTTACAACCGATGTCGTGACCTTTTAAAGCAGTGTTTCTCTAACTATGTGTCGCGAGATTTTTGAAAAAAATATTCAAAAAGTAAAGGAAACAAATTTTGGATTCGATCTTCGTGACGAGATTTGGTGGCTCAAAGTTCAGTTTCTCTCTGATCTGTTCGACAAACTGAATTCTCTCAACTCGAGTCTCCAAGGACCATCAGAAAACATTATCTCATCGACATGCAAATTGAAATCGTTTGATGAAAAACGGACGCTATGGAAAAGCAAAGTTTCGAAGGGTATTTTTGAATGCTTCCCTTCTGTAAACGAATCTCAGTTGAAGAGCAAAGTCGCTGATGATATCATGTCCACACTGACAAGTCTTCAATTAGCAATTCACCATTATTTTCCATCCCTTTCTATCGACAAATATGACTGGGTGATCAACCCGTTTGGAAGCAACCAGACATCAAATCTTTCGTGTGAAGAGGAAGAAGAGCTTATCGAGTTGAGAAATGACAAATTCCATCGACTGGGATTCGCCGAAAAAAGTTTGGACGAATTTTGGCTCTCCTTGAAGCAGTTGTTTCCAGCTCTCAGTTTGAAAGCAGTCAAAATCATTTTGCCGTTCGCGTCTTCATGGTTTTGCGAATTCGGATTTTCAGCTTTGGCTGAAATCAAATCAAAAAAGAGAGCGCGACTCCTTCGACTTGACGACGAAATGCGTGTTTGTTTGTCAACATTAGAGCCCCGTTTAAACCTTATTTGCTCTCGAAAGCAAGCCCACCCATTGCATTATAAATATAAACGTTGAAAATAAAGTTCAACCAAAATATTTTTTTTGCTGAAGGTGTGTCGCGAGTGAAAAAGTTTGAGAAACACTGTTTTAAAGCGTCGTGGGTGTTGGCACGTTACGCTAATTAAATCAATTTAATAACAGTTTATTGGGGAACCAAAACAATATTCAATGAAGATATCACGACACGAATGGCGGAAGATTATCGTGTGTCTTTTTATCGGGAAATAAAGGTAGTTTTGTGTAGTAAGTGCAAATATGCACCGATAAATCGGCGCTAATGGTGTAAATATTCTAATGTGTGCACCTCGGACAAAGCAGGCTCGGTACACCGATTTCGATCACCATATCCCTTTAAACGTATTTGCTGACTATCTGTTTGCCCTTATTAAATCATATTTGGCGTTCTGGACGTCATTCTTTTTATTCTAGATCGTCGATCAGCGATCTGGCAGCAGAAACGCGAAAGAAGAGAACTGAAGAAATAAACGTTCGAATTGGGTTATTTCTTAGAAAAGCCTGGGTGCATCCATCGCATTTTCCTGCATTTTCGTGACCTCATAATAACTACTATATCACAATAAATACGGCAACGAAAGCCAGCTAGGGATTATTTTTGGAATTCAACCCGCCTTTAAACTCTTTTTAACGCTCCTGAATCGCAACTGTGTGAGGATGACGTGGATGGATGTTTGCTAAACTCCAAATTATTTCTCTAACCGACGCCAACACGGAAGAGTCGGAAATGAAGCCTCCTCCTCCTCCTTGCCCAATGACTGCGGTGTGCTGCAAGACGCTGTGTATTCTCCCTTCCTTTTCAACGATTGCACGTCTAGCCTTGGGTCCCCTAATGGCGCTGTACTCATCAAATACGCGGGCGACCTGATTTTATGTCATGTCTTCAAGTTGGATAGAGATTCTCAACAGCTGGGACAAGCCGTAACTGAGGACATTTCGGGGTCTTCGAGGAATGGCCTTCTGCTGAACGCATCAGAATGCATTGTTTTACCCGAGAGCAGATGTCGACACGAAGGCCGTCTCTTCCCTCCATAATTTCGCCTCGAGCTCAAAATCGAAATTTATCGGCGTTATTTCAACAGTGATTAAGTGGATACCGTCTTGCGTACATTTTGTCTTCTCTGTTTCTTATTCCACCGTTTCAGGAGACTCGAAGTAATATAAAACCTTTTCCACGCCTCTGATTGTAATGCAACCGCGATTTTCACTGACCTCAAATGTTCTGGCTTTTTAAAATAATTTTCCAGGGGCTTACCTTTACTCTACATCCAAGAGACCAGCATCAGACATCGCTTCACTACCCACTTATATTTGAGGAAGCCTCCCATCCCCTTGATTCAAGTTTGCCTACATGTAAATATCATCCACCAATGCAAAGACAATGCCGTTTTACTCATACAAAAGCGACGGCATATCGCAATTCTGTCCATATAAAGCAGGAACTAAAAAACAGTTTTCGTTCATAGCATTGTTCATCATATTATTTTTAATGCTGAAAGTTTTGGTCCTCGTCGCCTCAATAAAGCGTTTACCATCCGTATTATTATTATTATTATTATTATTATTATTATTAAAAGAGCCGGAACTTTCATAGAGCATTTGTTAGCTTGGAAGATTTTTAAAACGGATAATTACAACCCTTTTTAAATATGAAAATCGCAAATGAAACCATTTTATTGGCCATACATTATTTACGGTCAACTTGTTTTGTTTATGAAGCACGTTGGATATGACCTCTGATGCCTACGTGACCACACGATTTTCAAAAATAACGAAAAATGTTGAATTACAAAAAATCTTAGACGTCGCCGTTCCAATTATTTGGGGACTAGGTTGTCCTGACAACAAAATTGGCAACATGTTTGTGAATAGCGCGTCGCAAGTGAGGTCAACTCACTGTCCCTAGGCTCTCCCTGATTGGTCGCCGGTTTAAGTTGTCGTGGCCTTATGCAGTGCCCATACGGGCCGTGGCCTATTTTCCGTCCATCGTGTTTTACTGGGTTTCTAACCGCCCCGCAAACCCGGAGCCAAAACGTTTCTCCAAACAAATTTGCTCAAATGCGAACGTCATTCAGTTAATTAACCATTAGTGGCGTGTAACAGATGGTCACAGTGTTTAATATCTCCGTTTCCAATATGCCGATATCCTCCTTGATCGGGGATCTCTAGGGATCTCTAGTTAATCAGGGATTCGGCAGCTCTCTCTCTCTGTAAACCCACCCACCCGAGACCATCAGACCGGACCTTTCGCGGTGCTGGACGATACGAGCCACATTGGCATCTGACTGCTTCGTCGTGGTTGACTGTTCGAGACAACCCAATAACATCCCAGGCAACCCACCGTGTTAGGGGTGGAGGGATGGATGGGTGGGTGGGAATGTCTTGAAAGTAGAGGGAATGTCCTGGAACGCGCGCCTCAGTGATTCCGATTCCGATTCCGCGCCAAAGAGAGGCTGGAGGGGGGGGGGTAAGTGGGACATCCGGGCTCTGTTTGCTGGATCTGTAAACATACTGGTGCATAGCGCATGCAAATTGGTGGTAATCCCAGCCAATTAGACCCCGTGTTCGATGGAAGCTCTCGTTAGTGAATCCAAGCGGGTTATTCCTCATCGATTCGGGTGTTTTTTTTATTCGACTGCTGTAAACAAAAACCTCTAATACCTAATACCCGATTCTGCTCCTCTTTATAATAGCACAACTACCTCTACTGCTCATACTACTACAACCACTACTCCGACTAATGCCCCATACTACTACTACTACTACTACTACTACTACTACTACACTTTCCAACTCTCCTTTAAAATAATTTATCTTTTGTATCACTGAAGACGTGGTCAAATGAAGAATGGAGGATTATCTGGAGAAGAAAATTCGGTTTTTGCACTACTAATGGTGCGAATATTCTAATGTGTTAAACACGAACAGAGTCGGTTCGTTGGTATCAATATTTCCCCTTAAAGCGTAGTTTTCAAAAGAGACAGCGGGATTAAACCTGAGTTAATTTTGCAGACGATACAGTTTACATGTTTCAAATTATATTTATAGGTTGCGCGTGATTTTATTTTTAGTCGAGATCGGTTTCAAATGATCACCGTAATTCAAACATTCAGGTGAATAAATTTCAAGGAAGAAATAAACGGATAATGCCGGTATTCGCTTCATAAAGGTCACGAAGACCATAAACTTCAGCATTACAGTTTACAATAAACAAAGTAACAATGAGGTCAATGTGGTAAATTAAATCCTCGAAGTTTGGAAGACGCGAAATTGAGGCCATTGAAAGGTCCTGTCCATAACTATGCATGCAAAAATAATAACTACTTAACAACATTGAACTAGAAGGGCCTATTATTCACCCAGGTATTTGTTCGTTCGGAGCGGACTTAAAATTTATTATGGGAATGCCTCCGTATTGGGGAACTTTTATCTACTTTTAATTCGACAACTGTATACACTAATGCGGAACAACATGCAATGATTAAACGAGGCTAGACTTCCACGGTATGCATCAAGGCCGATGCGTCCTTCCTAACAAGAAACGTGCGGTGGTATTCTAACTGCGTGGTTCGCTATTCGTTCCCAAAGTCAGATGGGAACTAAAACGCCAATTCGATTTGTCAGGAAATAGATGTCATGCGTGAGAAAATATTTACGTGAAAAAGGATCTTTTCACGAAATCGGCTTATGGAGACGGATCCGCTAGAACTACAGACGTCCACTACTGGCTACACTGCCAATGTGGATTTGGGAAGGCGGCCGACGTCTGTTGAAAACCACGGAGTAACACTGGAGAGAGTTGGATCCAATCCACACACAAATGCTCCATGACTTGGGTCTAAAGTTGGGCATAGCAATATTTCTGATTCACGGTGTCTAAGATCAATTGGGGGGTGAGAGCAAGCAAACTTGTCGCGCAGTTTTGCCCATTCTCGATTGAGGAAGGTCGTGAAGACTTGGCTTCGATGATTGGAGATGTATAACCGTTCGTGTCGAGTATCCTCTTGGTGATTATGAACTATTGTGGGCTGAAAATCTGTTTTCTGCATTTTATGCAAGAATTGCATTCAGATGCTCAATGACACCTGATATCATGATGTATCGCATTTGCCGCATAGCAGCGCCTTTGGAAACACGAAATCTCGCTGTCTTCGGGTTGTGAGACAGGCCTCATTGGTGGACACACACACACACACCGCCTGGAAAATGGGGTCGCAGGAATCGAGTCACAGCATTAACGGGGAAATCGGTTTTCTTGATTAATTCCCGCTTTCCTGTTTCTGTGATGCCTAGGGATATTTAAAACTCGAAAATATTGATTTTGTGGTCAGCGCAAGCGTAGGCGCCGTGCCTGCGTCAGGTGCCCCGGGTCCACTCTACTCTGCGCTACAAAACGGTCTTAACCCAAAGATGGGGTCTTTTAATAGCCGCCTTTACGTTCTTGCTTATTTACCTCCTCGTGGTTACTTCGTTTATTCTTGTTTACTTTTTCTGAATCGTATAATCACGACTTTCTGCATCAATTTCGTTTATTGGGCATTTTAATCTTCTTCCACTTTGGTGCGGCTAGCTGCTCCTGTAAGAGGATGAGCCGGCAGCTTCATGGATGTCGAGGATCGTAGTTGCCCACGCGCGGCGATCGGATATTTGGACAGAGGAAATAGTTACCTAGTTCGCTTTCCACCGACACACCCTGTCTAATTTATGTAGCTCTAATCGCTCCAGTTCCTCCTTGTCGGTGCTGATCCACGTTTTTAGTTTTCCACCGAACCGGTAGCGCCAACCTCTTCATGGTGACGGTACAAAACAGAGGTCT
Source organism: Proteocephalus fallax (assembly GCA_028672205.1). Classification (NCBI taxonomy): domain Eukaryota; kingdom Metazoa; phylum Platyhelminthes; class Cestoda; order Proteocephalidea; family Proteocephalidae; genus Proteocephalus; species Proteocephalus fallax. The sequence goes on along the minus strand of JAPUBX010002076.1, from coordinate 88,629 downwards.
GAGAGCTCTCGTCGCTGAGCGGTGCAGAATGCGGCTAAACCACTGCAGTTTCTCCGCGTCTGAACATCGACGCCTTTTTTCGTAGCTGGAGAACTTGTCGCGCCAGTCCGCTTTCAGGATTCGTCGGGGACACGAGTGGTTGGATTACTTCTAAACTCCCGCTGTCTTCGACACGCCGTGGCCAGGTTTCACAGCCGTAGGTTGTAATGGGTCAGAAAGCAGCGCGATAGACAAGAAACTTAGTCCGAAGGCTTATCTCAGCTCGGAATCACAGGCTTCTATGCAGCTGCTGCAACACATTCCTTGCGCTGTCCACATGTAGTCGGACCTCCTCCATAGCTTGTCCATTCGGGATGATTGTAGAGTTCAGTCATTTGAAGGCTGGGAAATATTCTAGCGGTGAATCGTTGACGTAAATTGGTTGTGAGTGCTGTTCAGAGCATGTTGAGAAGACTCTGCTTTGTCCTCGCGAATTTAATAATAATTTATTGTTTTTATTATTTTTATTAAGAGGTTGCCCATTATTCTATATTTAGTTTGGAATTTTATCGATATACAGCCGCTATAATTATTATTAATTGAAGCTGAAAAATCTAGTCTCCGCATTGCACCCCTGCAACAAATGTTGACACAAGACGCTGTGTATTCTCCCTTCCTTTTCAACTATTGCACATCTAGCCTTCGGTCCCCTAATGGCGCTGTACTCATCAAATACGCTGACGAACTGACTTTATGTCAAGTTATAGAGATTCTCAACAGCTGGGACAGGCCGTAACTGAGGGCATTTCAGGGTCTTCGAGGAATGGCCTTCTGCTGAACGCATCACCATGCATTGTTTTACCTGAGAACAGATGTCGACACGAAGGCCGTCTCTTCCCTCCATAATTTCGCCTCGAGCTCAAAATACAAAATTCAAGTTCGTTATATATGAGAGATTAAACGGATACAGTCTTCGGTAAATGCTGTCGTCTCTCTTTATTAGTGACCATTTGAAACGAATAAGTACCTTTGTCCATGCCTGTATAATTCCCCTTATTGTGCACTATTCCCCGTGTTAATACTTTTAATCCTGCATAAAATTGGAAATAACCTATAAATCTAAATAACCTATGCTCTCCATTCAAGAGACAATCATTCAAGGTCACTTCACTAGTCGTACTCGCCTCGCTGCACGCATATTGTCTGACCCCTCCCATCGCCTCTGTTCAAGTTTCTTCGACCAATGCGTAGGCAACACCGTCTAAGTCGCACAACAACGACCCACCTCGTCATTCGGTATTTCTTTATGTTGCCAGATTTTTAGTTTCACGCGAACAGGTGAAGCTGTTTCAAATAACATTGTTTTATGTTACCTTAATCAAGCGATTACCAAAAAACAAATTTAAAAAACGATGGCAACAGAAGGAATTCGCGGATAAAGCGATTGACTGATTAAACCATTCTCTGTACCGTTTTGTGTTTGTTCTGATGGACTGGGAAAAAGAAAATTCTGGTGATTTTTAAGCCACTGTACTCAAATGTGGTGTTACTTTCGGCGGGGAAAATATTTTTTTTGGAAACACCTTTACATAGCGGTATTTATTTTTGCGAAAACCAACTGGAGTTCATGCGGGTTCTTTGTCACCAACCAAATTGATGGATGTCTTTTGAGGTGTGACAATTGTAAAATCACCCTCGCCTTTCGTGGAACACCTCGATCCACACGGAATGCAAATTGATGGACGTTTTCCTATGGGTGAAATCCTCACACTGTTTGTGAGAGACATGGGTTCGAGTCCCAGGCCAGGCTACATCGGGTGGTACTGGGATGTCACCTGTTAAAATATTCCCCGGAAATTTCGTGAAAAACTCCCACGAAGCAGGTAGGAGATATTGCTTAACGTTGGCCGTTTGGAATACAAATAGATGCAACCAATGTGTATTATTTGTCCAGGAGTGGTCAGATCAGTTGGCGTGCTACCTCAGTAATGGTTGGTTTGACAGCGGCCGCTAAGTCAAGCTTGGGTTGCGAGACTTTGACTGCTGAGGAGATTTGTTCCATTGGGAAGCGACAATCGCTGTCTACCAAGCTGTTTGGCTTGGCACTGATTTCATATTTTCGCTTCAGAAATTTCCTTAATTGGGGTCATCGAGAACGTTTTCCGTGGATGAAAAAGGGAAAACCATTCGACCGTTGGAAAAGAGTTGCATTTCATGAATACAACCCTCGCTCCCATTATCCGTTTCCTTGATTGCCAAATCAAGAAAGTTTTTTCGCCTGGGGGATATTCCGTGATATTGAGTCGTTCGATTTTGAATGGAATAAGTTTATTGATGTGTAAATATATATAAATGGGTTCACAAGGCATTTTCAAATTTTCCTCGCGTTCAAGCTTACAGATGTCAATTCTTTTGGTGAAATTTACGAATTATCGACATTTCCGATGATTGCTTGACTTCAATTATTGCACCAATTGAACCTTGTATGACTTAAGACCCGTCCAATTGAAGGTTTCCATCTTCTTCAGCGATTTCCTTTTTAGTTGAACGGCTTGGACGATTGTACTCGAGGTACCTTTGCAATAAATAATTCATTATTCGTAAATTGCAGACCGCCTACTATATATATAACCTAATCGATTATGGTTTTCCATTCAAATGGGTGTTTAGTTTGAATTTAAAAAAAATGGAACTTAAGAAAATCCCGTAGACCGCCGTGGCACAATCAGGAGTGGGCATCTCCGATCGCCTGGACCGGTGACCTCAAGTCGTGACATTCATGGACCGGGTTCACCCTCCAGCGCCTACCAAAGCATTTATTTCAAAATAACCAAATATTCGGTGCTAAAACGTAACCATTGTACGCCGAGTTTCTGCTTCGCCTAAAAAATCAGGACAAATTTCGAACGAGTGATTTGTCGCGACAATCAAATGCCATGGGCTTCGTTGAGGCCTCGTTATGTAATTTGCGAATGGCGGTAGCAGGAGCGATACAGAATCATTGGGTTTCTGTGACTGAGTACATAGATAACCACTTGAACATTTAATTATTTTAAAAAGCCGCGAATACGTGTTTGAGCTCGGCCAAAGTCGCTCGAATCATCCAAATCATTATAACGCCCTGGAATTGGGACGTTCAGCGTTATGAGAGGTCATTGCTAGGTGGAGGTCAACCATGGTCGGATTTCTCCTGTGGAACTGAATGGCATTGCCATCGCATCCATGGAAGAGATTTACATTGAGACGGCCTTCAATAGAGCTCCTTCTGACTTAAATAAAGCGAATAGCTTTATTATTATTAGCTTCTCCCAAGAGATTCGTTCTCGGCGTCTCGTTATTCGGCAACATTTTGTCACAAACATTTTTCGGCACATCAGCCTCTATCGATTAACCTGGCACCAGGTCGTCAGATTCACAAATTACTAAGTGCCGTCGAAAATAAAATATTCCCGGGACAAAAGGTTTTGTGTTCCGAAATCACCAGAAAAGGAAGTGGCTTGGAAGAAGTCATAAAAATAAAAATAAAATGGCATGAACGAAATAGCCACATGTGTTCTAGTTAATCGACGTATGATGGACTCAGATCATTTGATTGACTGAGTTGTTTTCTTCGACGTCCTAAGCACATTTTTATGCCATATGAAAAGCACGCGTGTGAGTCACACACAGCGGCAACCGCGCCTTCTGTGACTTTCCTGACCCAGAATGGAGGTCAGCCAAATTTGTCGTGATGCGTATCCTGCAACCGGATGGCTTCCGCAAATCACCGAATAGTTGGCAGGGAAGCAAATAGATTAGGCGACCGTTTTCTCTTATTGGTGCAGATTTTGGGGGTGGAAAACGAAGGCCATTACGAGTATGAGAGGGAGGAGGAGGAGGAGGAGGAGGAGGAGGAGGAGGAGGAGGAGGACGGCTTATTTGTATTCGACGGAAAGTGTATCTACATGCGTGTAAATGAACCCGCTGAGTGTCGGCACCCTTATTCGGTGTAGAGGAATCAGCAAAACTCTGTCACTGTTCTGGGGGGAGCTGGAATGGCCAATGAGGCTCCTCGATAGGGGGACATCCAACGCCGCACCGCACCGACCGCACCACCACCGTTGGGTCTTCGGGTGCACGAGCACGGAGGTGGCGGAGTTTGGCCTTGAGATGATTTAGTATCCGAGACAACTGCACTAGGGTGGACCTGAGTAGATGGTTTATGGTTATGTGTTTTAGCGAATGGCGGAAAGTGTATTGATGCCATAAATCAGCCCGCGAGGAGGGGGTTTTAATGGCTGTGCAAAAATTGAGAAAAAACCATCTAAACGGACATTCCTTTGTGCTGGAGGTTTTGAACTGTAACATGCCGTCGGATGGACCTTTAACAGTAAGTGGGATCCTTTGTTATCCGTTTTCGCTTTCAGGCAACAGCTTTCTATTTGTCATAATCGCCGTCAATGCAGACACCGTATTCAAATAATGACTATTTATTTTATGCATGTTTGGTCGTTCCACGTTTGCGCAATCAGTAAACAGACGTTTAATCGGTTATTTGAAATCACAAATCCGATCCAATACATGTTTTCTTTAATCGATACCGTCTAATGCCGGCGAAACTATCGCCATTGATATCAATAAGACAAGTAGTCTTTATGAAAACGCATTGAGCGCACCAATCCATACAATGCAGCATCGTCTTTGCAACAAAGCGCATTCACACACTTTGTTGCGGAATGTTGTCCTTACATCATTCTAATCAGGAACCTCTTGGTTTCATGCTGTGGGGTCACAATATCTACCCACAATCTATCCACATAGATTGACAGCCAATCGAAATTTCTTCAACCACCGTAGTGATGTTAAAGCGTGGTCGCTTTTGATCACATCGACAACGGTTATCTCCTGTTCGACCGATCTCAGGCTTCCTTATGCCAACGACGAGGCGTTTAATTAAGAAATCGGCGGCAGGAAGCAGTTAAAATGACGTCCACTGAAGTTCGTTATCTGGAATTTCTTCCAATCCCTCTCTTGCTATTGTGTTTTTATTTTATTCAAAATAATGTTCTTCGAATAGTGTGGGATTATGCGTCATCTCTGAACTCCAGTGAACCCCCACGTCCAACCAACCACTAACGTCCTCCGAAAGGGGAAGACCACTGGGTCACAAACGGTGAATAAATCGATTCGGCTTAAATGTTGATTCTACACAAAGCGCACATCCTCATAAATGCTGCTTCATTCTGTACTTTATCTACAGAATATTGAGGCCATTTTCAAATCAAAACCACTTGAATTGATTGTTTTTGAACACTCTTAAACCAGGTAGAGAATTCTCATCGTGTGGTTGAACGCCCGTGTTGGGTCAAAGGTTTAATAAACCTAAAAGTACTTATTGCAGGCCACAACATTCCTCCCAATTAACGACAACCTGCCTGGATTAAAAATTAGCCTTATAAATGGCGATGTTTGGCTCATTTCCATTTGAATGGGCGCGTAAATAAACAAACAAAATTGCCGTGTTTGGGCATTGAAAATCCCACGGCAATCGGTAGAGAAGCCCTTACATTTCTCTCGGGTTACTGTTTGGCGTGCATCTGGTCTGGTGGTGTCATTGGGTCATTGAGCACCAATGATAATTCGGTAATTTCTTCATCGACAATTTCACCAAAAGAAGCGACATCTGTGGGCGCGCACGTGGGGAAAATTTCCAGTGTATTGTTCATCATTCCCAAATTATATTTATTGATTATCGATCACAAATTATAGGCATTCAGCAAAAAATGATTATTTTCTATTAAAAAGGGGTGTGCTCTTTTAATTTGAAAAAGAAATTCGAACTTGAATGACCAGGATTGGGGTCATTGGGGATATGGGAATTTTTGCGGGACTGCAAAACGCAGATGAAAAGGCGACATTTTTAGTGGCGGACTAGGAAAAACTAATCAACATTACGAGTTAATAACGACGCCATAAAGAGATTCACATTATTATTGTGATTAATATAACCATTGAAGAATTTTGCATCCAGATCATTGTCTGTCCGTTTCTAAGATCCAGTTTCATTTGCAGCCATGCGAGCCAGCGACGTCCTACCTTTTATTGAAGTTGGTTCCACGGAAAAACGTTAACTTTTGCGTCGACTAAAATCAGGAATGTGACGATTTGCATTTTTGGTTACATTGAATTTGCGTATCGACTATTTGCTAGCCATGCAAAGGATTTCCAGACATTCAATTTAATCACACTGGGAACTACGCCTGCAATCAATTGAACGATGTGTGTGTGTGTCGCTGAAATATATATTTCGAATCTCTTACTCACCATGTCGACGAAAACGGGGGATTCGGTTGTACTATGGGGGTGAGGTTGGTGGGGGTGTGGGGGGTTGGTGGGGTGTTGGTGCGGGCTTGGTGTGGGCATGGTCTAGAAGACTCTTCAATATAATCTGCCAATTCGCGAAGGGCGTGGCTTTCATGGAGACATGTGTCTTCCAAACCGAGTCACACCGGAAGCAATTACTGGCACAACTTGTAATAGTTTAAGGACATCTGATTGAAACCATTGTGCGAATTTATAAGCGGAAAGGCCTTGTTTTCTGACCCCCTCAATGAACACCGCTTTGTGAAAAACATGCACTTGAGGATTAGCAATCTGCATAGAGGTCTCCAAGTATTTGCAACGGCAACTATTTCAGCAACACGTGAGTTGTCCCGTCTGTTTTATTCCTCGAAAATAATGCAAATCAATCACGATCATCACAATGCCCCAGTAACCGCGAATCCTAGTCGAAAGCAGGAGAATCTGTATTGGTAACCAGTGTGAGTGGAGGGGGGCGTGTCGACAGTGCCCTCACGTTCGCGCTGCCTTGTTTAGTAAATATGACATTATTAATGCGTGCCATTCTCCAGTTTCATCTTGCAGGGCGCCGACGGTTAGTTGCTAAGCGACTTCAACAACTACCACCCTCCCCAACCCACTCTGTCATTGGTTTAAATGCCAGGTGTTGATAGTGGGGAACATTTTAGGCGCGCCTGGATTGATAAATTGACGTGGCCCGTTTTTGTAGATTTAAATGTCGATAATAAGGACCTGTTTGTTTTGGTGCCGTTGAAAATTGTCCATTCTTCAAATCGAGCTAAAATGTTAACGGTCTAGAATCTAGACTCTAGATGCACAATTCGCGTGTGCACAAACATCTTTTCTGTGGTCCCCGGACTGATCTGGTATGATTGCACGAAAGGTGCAACTGCGGCCAATCAAATGCTCGTAAAAGAAGCCGCTTATTTTTCTATCCTTCTGGGAGATATTATTAACTAGCTGATTCTCAACAACACAACCAGCTTGTCTAGATAACCTCAACCTAAGGCAAGTGGAGTTATCGACTTTGATTATTGGTTGCAATTATACCCCTGCCATTTAGGTTTAAATAGTTGACTTGACGGTGATTGCCGGTCCCGCTCGTATATGAATCGCTCTAAATAGTCCTCCATCGATATAATCCACGTTTTAGTTGTCTTAACAATTCAGAAGTCCATTCCTCTCAAATACCTGCTCAAAAAAACCCGGCTTTCTCATAGTGCCCGTTTTGCGTCCAAAAAATTGATGGATTTTGAAGTGGTCCTTGTGGATCGCGCTGGGTATGCATATGGTTGACGTTTGATAGCAGCCATAGCACGTTTACGAATTGAACGGATTTTGGGGATTATAGAGCGCCTAGGTTTGCCGTCCGTCGACAGATTGCGTCGCTGGAGCCGGGGTGTTCCGGAGGAGGAGAAGGAGAAGGATCAGGAGAAGGAGAAGGAGAAGGAGAAGGAGAAGGAGAAGGGGGAGGAGAAGGAGAAGGAGAAGGAGAAGGAGAAGGAGAAGGAGAAGGAGAAGGAGAAGGAGAAGGAGAAGGAGAAGGAGAAGGGGGAGGGGGGAGAAGGGGAAGGAGAAGGAGAATCCCTGCAGCTGCGCTCCAGTCGCCACTCTGGTGTTGGGACGCAGTCTGTCCAAGAAACTTAATGAACTCGTCTCCAATCTCGACGTTCATGAAATCGGCTTATCCTCTCGCAGGAGATAGCTTCGCAAAAGCAGAATTCTCTGAAGCCACAACTTCGCTGGCTTCCAATCGCAGTTATTGGGCAGTCGCAACTCGTGAGACCGGTGCACCCTCTCGCTGGAGATCGTCGCACGCAAGAAGGAGGAGGCAGCTCTGATGTAACCTTTCTTAGTGTAAGGTTGATACATTTCTACGAATTCGGAATATGGCTTCACCGAATCAAGAAACGTATGAATTGGTGGTGATTTTCGCCGCAGGAAAGTCTTGATGTAATTCGACCTGAGAAGAGACCGTGTTTTTTCGTCAATATTCAGCGCTAATTTACATTAGCGGATGCAGTTTATAGCTTAATCAATCTTGCACTCGTTATACAAAGCACGGGCTATTTAATTAAATTCATACTGCCCTACTAAGACACCCTCAAACAACACACTTTGCATTATAGGACAGCAAAGGTAGGAAATGTTGGCACATTGGGCTGAGGAGAAAATGGTGTCCAAGAATCGTCGATGAATAAGTAGATTCGTTCTACCAAAATCGATGAGATCACTGTTGCTGCGTTTCAGGACGCACTTAATTTTTTGTGAAGAACGATCGGAAAATCGTCTAGCTGGAGGTAGCTATGCAAACGGCGATTGCACCGACTCAACGTCGTCCCAATGCTTTGGCCCATGCACACGAGACTAATACTCAACTGCCAAACTGACGGACAGTAGTATCGTTACCGCCCAATCGACCGAAAACGACTCAAGGTCGTCCCAAACCTTTGGCCCATGCACACGAGACTACTACTCAACTGCCAAACTGACTGAAAGTAGTATCGTTACCGCCCAATCGACCGACAACGACTCAACTTCGTCCCAATGCTTTGGTCCATGCACACGAGACTACTACTCAACTGCGAAACTGACGGACAGTAGTATCGTTACCGCCCAATCGACCGAAAACGACTCAACTTCGTCCCAATGCCGCGGCCCATGCACACGAGACTACTACTCAACTACCAAACTGACTGACAGTAGTATCGTTAGCCCCCAAACGACCGAAAACGACTCAACTTCGTCCCAATACCGCGGCCCATGCACACGAGACTACTACTCAACTGCGAAACTGACTGAAAGTAGTATCGTTACCGCCCAATCGACCGACAACGACTCAACGTCGTCCCAAAGCTTTGGCCCATGCACACGAGACTACTACTCAACTGCGAAACTGACTGAAAGTAGTATCGTTACCCCCCAAACGACCGAAAACGACTCAACTTCGTCCCAATACCGCGGCCCATGCACACGAGACTACTACTCAACTGCGAAACTGACTGAAAGTAGTATCGTTACCGCCCAATCGACCGAAAACGACTCAACTTCGTCCCAATACCGCGGCCCATGCACACGAGACTACTACTCAACTGCGAAACTGACGGACAGTAGTATCGTTACCGCCCAATCGACCGAAAACGACTCAACGTCGTCCCAAACCTTTGGCCCATGCACACGAGACTACTACTCAACTGCGAAACTGACTGAAAGTAGTATCGTTACCGCCCAATCGACCGACAACGACTCAACGTCGTCCCAAAGCTTTGGCCCATGCACACGAGACTACTACTCAACTGCGAAACTGACTGAAAGTAGTATCGTTACCCCCCAAACGACCGAAAACGACTCAACTTCGTCCCAATACCGCGGCCCATGCACACGAGACTACTACTCAACTGCCAAACTGACGGACAGTAGTATCGTTACCGCCCAATCGACCGACAACGACTCAACGTCGTCCCAAAGCTTTGGCCCATGCACACGAGACTACTACTCAACTGCGAAACTGACTGAAAGTAGTATCGTTACCGCCCAATCGACCGACAACGACTCAACGTCGTCCCAAAGCTTTGGCCCATGCACACGAGACTACTACTCAACTGCGAAACTGACTGAAAGTAGTATCGTTACCGCCCAATCGACCGACAACGACTCAACGTCGTCCCAATACCGCGGCCCATGCACACGAGACTACTACTCAACTGCGAAACTGACTGAAAGTAGTATCGTTACCGCCCAATCGACCGAAAACGACTCATCGTCGTCCCAAAGCTATGGCCCATGCACACGAGACTACTACTCAACTACCAAACTGACTGACAGTAGTATCGTTAGCCCCCAAACGACCGAAAACGACTCAACGTCGTCCCAAACCTTTGGCCCATGCACACGAGACTACTACTCAACTGCGAAACTGACTGACAGTAGTATCGTTAGCCCCCAAACGACCGAAAACGACTCAACTTCGTCCCAATACCGCGGCCCATGCACACGAGACTACTACTCAACTACCAAACTGACTGACAGTAGTATCGTTAGCCCCCAAACGACCGAAAACGACTCAACGTCGTCCCAAACCTTTGGCCCATGCACACGAGACTACTACTCAACTGCGAAACTGACTGACAGTAGTATCGTTAGCCCCCAAACGACCGAAAACGACTCAACTTCGTCCCAAACCTTTGGCCCATGCACACGAGACTACTACTCAACTGCGAAACTGACTGAAAGTAGTATCGTTACCGCCCAATCGACCGAAAACGACTCAACTTCGTCCCAAACCTTTGGCCCATGCACACGAGACTACTACTCAACTACCAGGTAACGCTTTAATGTGTTTTGTTGTATTAGACAACTTTGAATACCCCCAAAGTAAAAACTACCCGCCGATATCAACTTTGGGGTATCCATGACACCCCCACCCCACCCCCACGCACGCACGCACGCACAAACACACAGACCCTCTATAGTCGGTAACCGTCCCCATCGTGACAATTGAGTAGCCTGACAAATAGCGCGTCTATCGAGGCCTTGGTTGCTAGCTAGCAACAAACCCAAACTGCCGCCTGTAGGGGTTAATAAGTCGGCATCAAGCATCAGACGTTTCAACAAAAACATAATTGATATTGCATTTCGTTAATTAGATGCAGTTTAATCGTTTTCCAGTGGCCTGCCTATGCTCTCCATCCAAGAGACAATCGTCGTTCAAGGCCACTTCAATAATTGTTCACTATCCTCCCATCCCCTTGATTCAAATTTATGTCAATTTAAATCTTTTGGACCCATGTGTAGACAATATCGTTCAATATCCACAAGAACGACCACATATTGCAATTCACCTTTCACGAGAGTAGGAACTAAAAGACGGTCTTCGAAAATAGTATTCTTCGTTATATTATGTTTATGACTTTAATAAAGCTCTTGCCAAAATTATTATTTACATTAGAAGGTTTGTTTTCTGCAGACAATGCAATTAAGAGAACCCGTCCCTTTAAAGCAAACGCGCCATTTAGGCGTGAATAAAGCATCCCGGTGTGTCTGTGGGTGTGTCCATTTATATATGTATGTGTGTGTTTGTAAGTTCATATAAAATTGTTCCACAGCAGTTATTGGTTCAGTTTGCCCGTGCTATTCAGGTACAACCATTTGGAATTAGTCGTAGCACGCAGTACATTTAGGGGTTAGGTAAATAGAATCAAAATCCCTCGTAATAAAAAACGTTGCAACCAAACGTCTCTTTCGGTCGAGCTGCCGAACAATCGTAGTCATAAATGGACAATCTTTCCCTCGAGACCACAAGAATTTGACAGTGTTAACTTCAACAGGTATAACAGATAATACATCGTTCCGGGTTTGGGTACAATAAGTAACTCTGCTCTCTAGATAGCGAAAGAACAAGAGGTGGGATAACAATGGTATTTAGACTCGCAGAGGTTACTTTCGAGGGCGATTTGAATGCTGCAGACCATTCAGACTGCATGGGACCTCACTGGGACATCTTAACTCGTGGACAAGGTGTGTGCCTCGTGATAGATTGCAATGCTTTGTGTCGTGAACGTCATCGACTTCCGTACTCATGCTGTTCCTTTTTCCAGGTCCTGGAAGCGATGTTGTTTACATAAAAAACCGCGTGCATCTCAAAGACCAAGACGAGGAAACTGCTAATATATGGCGTCGTCTTCAGCAGTTAAATCTCTGCAGGGAGACCTAGAGTAGGAGAGGAAGGTTGTTGTACACCCCCTCCCCACACCGTTTGAAACGGAGATGGGTCGGTGCTGCGTGGTTCTGATTCGCAACCTCGCGGTGGTTGTGTACCGTTCTTGTGTACACTAATGCCGATTTTCGCCACTAAACCACCCACTTGGTCAAACATACCGTTTATTTACGATAAATGCGAGGAAGGAACAAAAGGCTATGAGTTGAGATACGCTGCGCGGGTTTCTTTTCCACGACTTCTACTGATACCACCACCACCACCACAACTACTACTACTGCTACTGCCTCTACCACCACAATTTACGGAAACCATCACAACTATTACTACAAACGCTGGTACTCTTACTACTAATTTTACTGCCACTACCAACACAACGGGCATAAAGTAGGATTCTGCATGGCAACTGAGTGTGTTGGACCTGTCGCGAACGACCTTGCCCGATGCTGTGGCTGCAAGACGAACGCGGATTCAAACAGCTTGGCTGCGTCATCACTTAGGTGATCGTAGTCGTCAGAGAACGTATCGATTGAGTTTTTCTGGGAGCAGATGTTAACACTCCGGAAATGGCTTCACTCCATAATTTCGCCTTCAGCTCAAATTTCCTGGGTTTTGTTTTCAAACGTCAGTTAATAATAATAATAATAATTTAATAATATTCGCTTTATTAAGGTCACGAGGACCAAACTTTCAGCATTAAAATGTACAATAAACAAACATGTTACAGGACGTCACAATTATACGTAAAAAATGCAGAATAAGTTAAGAAGAATAAAAGAAGTAACATCAAGGTAAATTTGCAAGAAAGGCGGACAATTTAACCCACGAAGTATATAAAGTTTGCCAAACGGGAAATGGCGGCCATTGAAAGGCAGCCCTATCCAAAACCACTAACAATAGGTAGTCCTTTAATACTATCCGTGCGCCATATTTCAATTTAATTTCTGCTTCATTTACTCATGTTCATTGATTTTTGACCAAATCATCAAATGTTCTGATTGTCGAAACCCGCCGCAGGCAATCTCGTTTTCTCGTTCGCTCTCAATCCAAAAGACCACAATTGAACGCCATTTTACCAGTTTTTTACTCAGAGCTGCTTCTATATAGGACTACACCTCCCTTTTTTTAAGAGTGTGTCGACGCTGGCATCGCGCCCACGCGAACTGTCGGAGTTCGGTCTACCAATTGATCATCTTAGCCTTACTAAATACCTTACACGACATCTCCGTATTTTAAACAGGTATTTTCCATTGAAATGGGACAACTAACATTGCAGAAACCTCAGCATACGATTTACCGTTATCTTATTAAAAACCTTAAAATGGAATATTTTCGATTTGTTTATGTGGTATATACTCCACCAGGAACCTTGTAGCATGTCTATTCCTTAATTAGCGGTTGTGTTTGTTTATCGTTGTCTGACCGCATGGCCTGAAGTTTGTCTAACATCTCCGGGCATCCATAACGCCTCCGCTGTCTAATAAAACCCACGCACCCATATCGTGAAGGACACCTTCAGGAGATGAGGATGACCTTGGTGAATAATTACTCAATTAATATTGGTATGGTGTAGGCGACGTCACCTGTAAAAGATGTCCAAGAATCTTCATCGAAATGCCATCCGTCCACCGCACAAAACACGTTTAGACTTTGCAGGATATTATTGAAACAAATATGAATCGCCCAAAGTGATTCATTCGTTGAGCGAAGCATTTGATTGGTTATTTATTTTTTATTTATTCTTTCAGCACCAAAAATAATATTAGGAAAAATGCAATTTACGAATGCAAGTTACCACTTCACCTGTTTTGGTGAACCTAAAAATTGGAACAATTAGGAATTAAAGAATTGCGATGATTAAACGGTATTGCCTTCGCATTGATCGAAGAGATTTGCGTTTCGACAAACTTGAATAGAGAGGATGGGATGGGTCATGTAATATGCGAGCAGCGATCAGTGAAAAAATTTTGAAGTGGCGTTGAACGATGATTGTCTCTTGGATGGGAGAGCATAGACAGGCCAATTGAAAACGAGATTGGCCTTAGGACGGTTTAAAGTCCGAGCATTTTAGGCCAGGGGAAATTAAAGGGGAACAGCATACAATGAGGGGTAATATTGTAATATTAAATCAGCGCTATTAGTACAATGTCTCCCGGCTGTGAAGTTGCGTAATTTAAACAGGAAATATTTCAACGATACTTCAACAACTTCACCAATAAAATATATTGGACTTTGAAGTGGTGTGTTTTAAATGCTCTGCCAAAGGAGTCTCACGTGCTTCTTTCTTTGCAGACTACTTTATTCCCAAACGTCGCAGTTACAATGCGTGCTGATAAGGTCGGGTAGGCGATCCAGCAGTCAACGCCAATTAAAGAACGGGATCCCTACTCTTATCCGTTGACTGAAAAGCCCCGATTGGCACCTTTAAGAAGGACGCATTGCCCATTCGTGGGGAATTCAGCTTCTTGGCTTCACTGGCTGCTGTTCTATCTAAACCAAAGTATGCTTTCGAAACCTTGTCGCTAGAAAGTAGGGAAGAATGGTAAGGCTGGCAAGACCAACTCTCAATCAATGAAATAAGACTGTGCTGTCTTCAACACCGAGATGTGTTCCACCTTCAATCGATGCCCTGGTCCAAATCCGTCACTTGCAAAAGTCGGCGCTGTCGCAGCTGCGGTCAACTTTAAACAAGAATTAGCACGATTGAGGATTAAAAGTAGCATTTGGGGCCGCGGGATGTACTGGCTCTTGATTAAACCGCTTTAACTCTTGAATCAACTCAAAAATGGCTTAATGACGGCCCCATTAATCATGTCAATGTCATCTAATTAGATCCTCGTTGGATCATTCGACCACTCAACATGGAGACGTCGGCGACAGAATCCCCCCTCCAAGACCTGACCATGTCCATTAATGAGGTGTCACCGGGGTCTTGATTGACAACCCAGGAGATAAAAATCTAATTTTTTGTCCCGTTGTTCATTGCGTCTTTTTTCTTAATTTGCTTGTTTCTGTGTCTTTAAAGTAATACATCAAGTGTAATAATGGTATTTGGTCGTGTTCCCAGGATCATTCGATCGGAAATCGATACCCCAGACACAAAATCGTAGGGTGGTGAGCACTGTAAATGCACTCGGCGTTGATATCGACCATTTACATCAATTAAGTGCCAAACTGAAATCTCACAACTCCAATAAACCCAGGCATATTTACCCAGCTTTGCAACACGGCCCAACTCCAAATTTCCAGGTTTACTGCAAGTTAGTGACATCAATAAAGACAACAGTTTAATAATGGTAATTATATTCGTTTTATTACTGTCACGAGTACCAAAACATTCATAATTATAATTTACAGCAATCACACCTGACACAAAACGTTGCGGTTAATCATATAGAAGATGCAGAATAAGTTAAACGGAATAAACATTTAATTAGCCTTAACCTGTGGTTTATCTACGCTGGGGGGTACTCGTTTCATTTGATGTGGGGCGTCTTTCGAACCCCCGTCGGTAATTGACTGCCTTTGAAAACCGAGAAAACCCCTCCATTAATCATTCAACATGTTGAGACAGCGGTCTCCCTATTCTTGACGAGAACCAGTCATAACAGGATGACTCTTACCGCAGCACCCTATCTGAAGTGGGCCCCGGTACGAACTCATTCACTGTTTTTATAACATTTTCGGTGATGATGGTTTTTTTGCCGATTGTGTACAGGTCAGCACCATGGCACTGTTGGTGAGGGACCTGGGTTCGATTCCTAGGTCAGGTCATCATGGGTGACACTGGGAACACCACCTTCGAACATATTCTTCATAGCAAACCCCCACGAAACCGGTTTATCCTCTAGTTGAAGATGCGCAACTTTGGATTTTGACGCGACTGTGCGATTGCCGGCCTAGAGTCTTCACTGGCTTTCTGACAATTCTACTTCCTTATACCATCTTTGTTCTACCATATTTGCTGGCCTAGAGTCTTCACTGCCTTTCTGACAATTCTACTTCGTTATACCATCGTTGTTCTACTATATTTGCTGGCCTAGAGTCTTCACTGGCTTTCTGACAATTCTACTTCGTTATACCATCTTTGTTCTACCATCTTTGCTGGCCTAGAGTCTTCACTGGCTTTCTGACAATTCTACTTCGTTATACCATCTTTGTTCTACCATCTTTGCTGGCCTAGAGTCTTCACTGGCTTTCTGACAATTCTACATCGTTATGCCATCTTTGTTCTACCCTCTTTGCTGGCCTAGAGTCTTCACTGGCTTTCTGACAATTCTACTTCGTTATACCATCTTTGTTCTACCGTCTTTGCTGGCCTAGAGTCTTCACTGGCTTTCTGACAATTCTACTTCGTTATACCATCTTTGTTCTACCATCTTTGCTGGCCTAGAGTCTTCACTGGCTTTCTGACAATTCTACTTCTTTGTATTTACCTCACCTCGTTAATCCGAGATTGGGGACCTTGCTCATGAGATAAAAACTGGTAACTTTATTCGCCTATTATTATTATTAAAAGTTGGGATTAAATGTTAGTTGCGGAACACGTTTTGTTTTATTAAATCGAAATTTGCTTAAGCGAACTAACTCCGGTGAAGGATGCGAGACCTGTTTGTAATTGGCCGGATATTTATTATGTGACTCAAATATGAACAAACTCATGTTGATAAAACGAGTAAATAATAAATAATAGCAGTGGTAGGCATAGAAAATGCTGCCGTGTTGTCCATTTCAAAAGATGGGGCGATTTTGGACTCATAATTTTCAGACTACGATGAAAATCCAAAATTATTTAACATGAAATAAAAACAAGGTAAATTCGTGTTATCTTGTTCTGAATCTTATACGCATGATCGCCAAACCATGTCGTTTGTTGTGAATTTTAATGCTCACATTGTTTTGGTCCTCCTGACCTTCATATAACAAACGCCATCATTTTAATAATGACGAGACCGTTTGGTCTCATTCTAGACTGTCGATGCTTACGGGTCAATCTATCTGGGCCCATCATTCATTCTACCTGAGATGAATACAAAAGGGTCCCTTTTTTATTCACAGCTGCCCAAGAACACCTCGTTTAATTGGCTGTACACGCCTTAAACGTTGCAATTTGCTTGTTAAATCACAAGTTAAGCATTTCGTTATTGATTGTCGGCAAAACGAAACTCACTTTTGACATTTTCATCATGTTTGACCGAATAATGTCGAGTTTGAGCCAATATAAGATTATTTCATATTTTCTCACTGATTTTGGAAAAAACGTCCCACCTTCAGGGGAAATGGGGTGTAATGTCTTTAGGTTACACGATATATTCAAATTCACATCCAGAAATAAGTATCAAAATAGGTAAATAAAGTTAAGAGATTGCATCAGTTAGCCCTCTTCAAAACTGACCTCTGGTTGTGGCTATGAAATGAAAGCATTTGGGGGTTTTTTTGACCACATCCATTTAGGATCCTTTGGGCCGAAAAGAGATAAGCCTTCGTCATAAGTTTCGCATCTATCGCAACACTATCCGCCCAATCCGAACCCAATCGGCCGTTGAACCTCACCATTGCACGTCGAAGAAGCAAGGAGATTGGAAGCATTCGACCACTGGTATCTTCGACGTCTCTTGAAAGCGCGCTGGTGTGACCGCTTCTCTCTCCAACGAAATAAGGCGCCGCTGTGTATCCACAGAGAAGCTGTCGAACCTTCTGGAACGCCGTCGGAAGCAGTCCTATGGCGACCATAGACAGAGCCTACAAACCTCTGTGTGAACCCCAATCCGTCAAACGGTGATATATTTCAGTGAACACAAAACCCTGCATTAAAATAAGCATTGTTAAGCTAGTTTGGTGTGATCTATTAATTATCCAGCTGTCCAACAAGACCAATTTATTGGAGAACACAATTAAATTATACAAGACTCCCGGGATTAACGACGAATAGAATCACAAGAAGTGCGTTAGTAAACTGTCCTCTTTTACAAGAGATCTTTAGTGTAATTGCACCATGACGACCTTTCGCAGCGTGGATGAATTGATTTATCGATTCACATCTGTTTGAACACAATTAAACACGGAAGCCCCCGTTACAAGTGGTCGGAATGCAACAGCCATAAACTACGCATACAAAGCATCCATTTGAGGCCATGAGCTAAGCAACCAGGTAGTAACCAGTCCTTGTGCGGGCGTGTTTTCAATTAAAAATGGAACGATGTGTGTTATCGAGACATTTTCACAGGTCAACACAGTTGGCACGGGGTTGGTAGTAGTTGTTGCAGCATTGGTAGCACTTGTAATATTGATAGAATTCGTTTTTTTATGGTCAGGGATGGCTAAATCTCGTATACTGTCACCAGATTAATCGATCGATTCTGACTAAAGCAATTAGTTTTAATGCTGATCTTTAAATTGATACCTGGACTATGTGGGTCCAGCATTAATGGAAAGGTCGCCGGATTATGCTATATCAGAGACGAACGTTAACGCATTTAATCTTCTAAAAGCAGGTCAATGCCATAATTCTGGTGGTTTCATGCTTATCGGATTGAGCGCACACGGACCATGTGGGTCCAGCATTAATGGAAAGGTCGCGGATTATGTTATATTAGAGACCAAGATGTGCGCTGAATCGCACAAGCAGTGCAGTCTCCTGAACTGAGCCGTACTGTCGAGAATGTTTAATAATATTTGATTAGTATATCAATACTAATGGTATTAGACACCAAGATGTGCGCTCAATCCCATAAGCATGAAACCACAGAATTATGGCATTGACCTGCTTTTAGAAGATTAAATGCGTTAACGTTCGTCTCTAATATAACATAATCCGGCGACCTTTCCATTAATGCTGGACCCACATAGTCCAGGTATCAATTAAACGTGTCAGAGCACGAGCAGTATTATAAATAATTGCATTAGTCTGAATCGATCGATTAATCTGGTGACAGTATACGAGATGGTCTTTGTTGATCGATTTCAGTGCTATAAACTAACGGGGTTAGTCGTCGGGGCGCGCATTTTGGGTAGAAGCCTTTCTTGCTAATTTACCTCGTCCTCATTTCGTGTTACCTTATTCCGAATCTGCTTCGTCGTTAGAACATAGTGTCACCTCTTCTCTACATAATGTATTTCACGCATCATTTTTTAAAATTTCAATTCTGATAGCTTTGGCCCTCCCTGACCATAAAAAAACGAATTCTATCAATATTACAAGTGCTACCAATGCTGCAACAACTACTACCAAACCCGTGCCAACTGTGTTGACCTGTGAAAATGTCTCGATAACACACATCGTTCCATTTTTAATTGAAAACACGCCCGCACAAGGACTGGTTACTACCTGGTTGCTTAGCTCATGGCCTCAAATGGATGCTTTGTATGCGTAGTTTATGGCTGTTGCATTCCGACCACTTGTAACGGGGGCTTCCGTGTTTAATTGTGTTCAAACAGATGTGAATCGATAAATCAATTCATCCACGCTGCGAAAGGTCGTCATGGTGCAATTACACTAAAGATCTCTTGTAAAAGAGGACAGTTTACTAACGCACTTCTTGTGATTCTATTCGTCGTTAATCCCGGGAGTCTTGTATAATTTAATTGTGTTCTCCAATAAATTGGTCTTGTTGGACAGCTGGATAATTGATAGATCACACCGAACTAGCTTAACAATGCTTATTTTAATGCAGGGTTTTGTGTTCACTGAAATATATCATCGTTTGACTGATTTGGGTTCACACAGAGGTTTATAAGCAGTGAAATCCGGAAATGATGCACGACGCAGTCGAGGATCCTGGACTTCGAAGAGAAATCGTCTACCGAAGCAATCCACGGTGAAAATGATGTGACTGGATGACGGAAATATATAAATTTTTAAATTTGATCCAACAATCTATTTATTTTTGGGTTCAGTGGACTGCCGTGCCGGCACGCAATAGGGTCTCACTGATTGGTCAACGGTTGAAGGAGTCCTGGCCTCATGTAGTGTCGATGAGGGCCGTGACCTGGATGCTGGTTGCCGGTATACGACACGCAAACCCTTAGCTAAAACAATAGGGGGTCCCCTTATGCGGGTACTTGGAGTGATCACCACCAAAGAATACATTGTTCCTCGACGAAATCTATTTAAATTAAACCGATGAAAAATTCATCACTTCAGTTATTTAATTGGTGGATACCGATATATTTTTCATCGATACAGATATCATCTAGAATGGTGTATCAGACGGCGCAGACGTTCCACTCGAGACCATCCGGTAAAAAGGTTTCGAAATGCTGGAATCTTGGACTCGATCTTAGCAAGTTGTGGAACAGTTATGGTTCAAGGGAACGACTGACGTCCAGACCTCCCATGTGCGGTTTCAGGGTCACGACCTGATTCAGAGACACCAGTGGTGGGATAAAAATTGGATGGAGGATGAGATCAACTTCAAGTTCGTTCAGCGACGACGACATAAAAGATCGTACGTGGGTATTGCGTCCTGTTAAAAGGTTTCGAAGCGCCATCAGAATTTCTGGCCATTGACAATACCAATTGGTTGAAACCTAAAAGGGTTTTCTGGAAATCGATCAGTAAATCGATTCAAATCCAATAAACATCACAGGGTTACGTTTTTAACCGAACCAGATTCCAGGATCCAGGAATGATCTCGCAGTTGACACAGGTCGTTAGGATTATAATGATGATTGTGTTCCGCGTCTCCCCTGCAACCCCCACTGTCCTCCCCTGTCGATTTGACATGGATCAAACTCTGTTGATTGATTGATACCCCCATTTAATGTTACCGTGCTTGTTTGGAGGATTCTCAGCGGCCTTGAACACGAATCGTTCCACACGAAATGTTTCGTGAACTCCAACAAAGGTTTTTGACACCTGTGTCCGCCTATACTCGTTACATTCAACTACAGGAGTTTATTTGAACACGGCGCTCGTGGAGATGGGCCAATAAAATTAGACCTTTAGAATATTTGCATAGAAGTGGACTGGTTATCGACCGTTAGTGGACATCACCATAATCAGCTGCTGTCGATAATCCCCTGATGCTGGGTGAATTCATTTCACATTTTCAACCAGACAAATGACTCAAGGGATTAGTCCCAATGTGAAGATCACGTGTTTTAGATGTTATATTCCGTTACTTGGCCTGTCTTACCCTAATTGGTTATCATTTATCTTCGGTCAGATATAATCGTCGTCATGGAAACAGTTCAAGAAAGGATTAAAGCTCGACACTTTAATTTGATTGTCATGGTGATCAGAGGCGTCTACGATAGTTGAAGGGAAGTAGGCTTTAAATTCCGCCAAACAAAATATATTTACTTACAACATTTGTTTGTACAATTAATCATAATCTTCGTTTTTGGTGTCTCAACTTGAAAGTAACCTAAATTTGGGGAAAAAGGAATCAAGATCGCAGATCTCGCCATCGTTTTCTTGAAAATTTTCCCAACAATGAAGATGATCGTGATGTCCATCTAATAAGGCCGATGACGAAAAAATTGTATCCAAACGGTTTGACGAAAGTTCGATCTTTGTTGACATAAAATCGAAATGTTGTTTTGTCCGGCGCATAGAACCATGTTAGTGTATCCTCGACATTCATTTTTTCAAATCTAAACAGATCTAAACGACCTTTACCAACGCGGTTTAATTCCCACAAGAACTGCTGCAATTAAGTAATTCCTATAAATCGCATTTATCTTATATTAATTGACAGATTTCCCATGCCGCGTGATAGATCGAGGTACGTTGCCGTCGATATCTGCTGCCATTAAAAATTGGAACTACAACCAGCTTTACAGATTTCGTGCTGTGGGCAATTTCCTCTGAAGGCGGTTAAAATGATTCATAGTAAGTTGTGGGTGGGTAATTTCGAAGAACACGGCAGAGATTGTCTAGCCCAACCACGCTTACAGATCTCTTCTCGGTAGTACCCATATCTTCGATTACTAAAATCATTGTTTAGGGGCGCATTGTTAGCGTTGAGGACAAGTACCCCAGGTGACGATGTCTGTCATACCACACTTGGCAACGTCCCAGTATTTGATCTGCACCTGGCACCTGGGCTTGAAGTGGGCACACACGACTGTAGTCACACCTCGGTGAATGGCATGACTGGGTCTGCAAATGCTGATTTAGTATGAGTAGTCATATTCGCGAAGAAGGGTATCTAGTCCAATATTCGACCACCGGAAGGACGGTCTCTGCGACTGGCTTGCAGGACGACGCTCCTCCAGTTCGATCAATTACGGGTAGTCGTGCGCAACCGTCTTCTACGCGATTCACTGGAAGCACCCTTCAAACCGCTTAATTCGCTGGCAGGAGAGACAGCAAATCCGGTCGTTAGTCACACATGACCCCAGAGTGCAACCACGTTAAGCACCGGCTCTTGATTTAACTGCTTTAAATCTTGAATCAACTCGGCAAAGGCGTCATGAAACCCACTTAAATATATTCCAACTCAAATAAAAATGTGGCGGTTATCTCTTACTAGAGAGATAAGACGGCTCCATGTGGTGGTTGCCATGAGGTCTCTCGGGAATGCGTTTACAGGTCGTGACCATGGCGGCACCCGAGTTGGCCTGACTTGAGAATCGATCCGGGCTGCCTGCCCAACAGAGCGATGATTCAAACCCCTACGTCATCGGGCAATGACTCACGTGATAATATAAAATTCATCTAATTATTCCTCGTCAGATGCATCTAATTCGACCCCTCAACATGGAGATGTAGGCGAAAGAATTTCCCCTCAAAGGCAGGTGGTAAAGCCCATTCATGAGGTTACACCGGGTTTAAATGACACGTTGGGTCAAAATGGTTTGGATGAACACTTTTTGAAATCTAATCATTTGACCTTTGCGATAATTTGGGTTTCCCTTCATTGTGAGTTTCTTTCTAATAATGTGTTTGTTCTTTGTCTTTAAGTAATACATAAAATCGTAGTAATGGTGTTTTGGTGTCTTCGGAAATCGATTCCCCCCGACACCTCCAAATGATGGCCCCAGACACCAAATCGTAGTCTGTCAATGAAACGGTGTTTACATTAATTCGGCGGCAAAGCTGATTAACCCCCCCCCACACTGAAACCGTACAAAGGTTTTTTGGGTCGACGCGACTTCAATGAAGACATCACAGCTGGACAACGAACCATGACATCGACGTTTAGGGAATACAATGTCGTTGCAGTTTAAATTTCGCATTCTCACGCCCGCCATGAGAACGGGCATTCATAATCAATACATCCCGCATTGTGTGAGACACTAATTCATGTAAATGGATTTTTTTAAATATTCGTATTAATTTAAAATAGAGAAAACCTTTACTTTTTGCGTATCTCAACTGAATATCAGGATAGGAAATCATGCTAATATTGTTCAACTGAAGCTCACTTAAAACGAACTACCGGAAAACTTGACTCAATCAGTCCAATCAGTTCAAAAAATTGAAAATTGTTCTGCTATCTCCCGTCAAAGGATGAATATTTTTACAGATGGCGTCACCACTGCCTCCAGCCTAATAAACAATGCAATTTGAAATACATTCGCACGACTTCGAAGCCAAAGTACGCTTGGTGGTGCGATATTCACGATTCTGCGCATACAAACCATGAGTTTATGGTTATAGGTGGGCCATTTTATCTACACGAGTCGAAAGATACAGCCCGTTTATGGCCAATATTAACGGAGATTATGGTCAGTAATATAAAATATTTTGTCGCTTGTCGAGCTGAATTGCAAAACAAAAAACGGACTAGTCCAGAATCTTGCCTGAATCCGTCAATTTTGCTGCAAAATCGCATTTATTTATATATTTTTCGAAATGATTATTCAAGACACGTTATTTTATGTCTACCCAGTCCCACAATATGCTCAGCATAAATGTAATTAAAAAATCTCCTCACGAGGAGATGTGAAGTGCGCATCTTGAACGATACACAAGTGCCGATTCCCACATATCTAGAACATTTATCGATTGATTTTGGTACAGATAAAACTTTCGATAAACATGAATTAAAATCAAATCATTTGTGTTGTCTTAGGGCGACGGTTGTATTTATGGCATAGATATTGGCCTTAATGACGTCTACTAGCCGGTTTAAGGCTCTCGGTTCTTATTAGCGCGAGGAGATTAATACACAATTCCTTCGTATAATTCCAACTCATGAGTAAAGTGGGTAGCCCCCAGACGCAGACTGGGTCTGTCGCCTAATTGGCGGACATCACACGAAAGTGTCATGCAATTATTCTACTCTTGAATTTAACCACGAACAACAGTAGCAGTACGCAGACACTATTTTAGTCTGCCCGCCCCTCACACGAGAACCCGCCATGCTCATTACCGGCATTTCAGAACCCTTATCATCAAGGGGACCACATTCTACTTCCAATTGCACCCCCCCCAAACAAGGTGAGACGCTGGCCGCCCTAAAGCGGGTAGGGGGGTTAGACATCGTAGGCGGCTGGTTAGGGAGACAATGCGGGCTTCTATGACACATACAGAACTCGCTTGATAATTGACTTGAAAATGTGTGAGCAGATTATTATCTAGAACAGAGGTTAATGAAGGCTGATCTGTTGAACGTCAAAATCTGTTTACTGACAGGTTTTATTGATGGCTATTATGGACGATTGGTAATAGGTTTGATATTTTTGTGTCATGAATTTCGGGTTAAATGTCTATAGGGATTGTGAATTGGCTATTTTGCCCAAGAGCATCGGCGATTTATGAGTGGCGCATAGGACTGAACATCTGAACGAAAATCTAATTACTAATGGAACCATTAGAACGGTCTGTCTGGAAAAACGCTTTCGTAAAGTACCTACGCATCGTGGTTTGTCTGTAATTGGGCCCGACATCTGATAATATTGTTAAATATTCAAACTTGGCCAAAATGGACGACACTTACTTCTCCGAATTACCGTCGACATTTTTAGCTGTAGATATTAGAAAACACATGACGATGTTAAGGAAACGAAGATTAAAATAAATTTAAACATTCATTTGTTTGGATTGGTTGCTAGTGTAGTGTGCCAATCAAGTTGAAATGCGAAGAAATAATTCGCAAAATATCAAGTGCGCCCATTTATACAAACACAACAGCCTAGGTCTAACAGAGAGTATTTCGACCTTGTAAGCTCATGCATTGAAAACAAATACCGATTCCAGCCAAATCACGATTTATTCATGAAATGGTTGAGCCTCAGCCCGATTGAATTTGCCGCATTTGTTAAGCGAGCGTTAGAAAAATTTGGATTTTAACACTGAGCGGAAAGTGTGCTGTCGTATCAATTTTAATCAGCTTAATAAGTTTCGTGTGAGAATGGGGTTTATAGGGCATCGATTTTTGGAATCGGCTAAATCCAAAGGGTTATGCCGGCTGTTTTCGCACGAGAGTGCATTCGTTGGGTGTAAGTTCGGGGGCCTAACTTACGGGAATGGGTTTTAGATCGATCGAGCGATCAATAGTGCACCTTGTAAGTCCGCATCGGACTTAATTTACCAAATTTTAATTCCGAAATTCCTGGTTGAGGTGATTCATACACGCGCATGCGTGGACCGTTATATGGATGCATTCGTAAGTGTCATTATTCACGAAAGCTTGTCCGAACTGGAAATAAACAATAGCTCAACAAATCATCTGCACCCATTGTCAAAACTCTCTCTCTGTCTCTCTCCCGCCCGCTAAACACGACCGCCTGCGCTCCCCCACGCAGCCGCGTGCATCGTCTACTATTTCGACGTCACCCCCTGAAATATACCACCACACCCCACCCCAACCCCCCCACAAACACACGCGCACATCTACCGGTGAAAAGTACGTATCTAAAGTCTAGTCAAGCTTCACATCTTTGCCGACGGTTCTACCAATGATTCTCTGGTCCAAATCACTCATAAAAACATGTAAAATGGATGTGGTCGATTATTTACCGAAGCTCGTATTTGCGTCATTGGCACTAACCGGGGAAAAAACTGCTATTTTTGCGAACCTAAATATACGGTAACTACAATGCCAGAAAAGCAGAATGGGCGTATGAAAGGTCAAATGGGATTCCCGTTACTGCAAGAATTAAAGCAAGTTTCAAAATAGCTACTGGAAGAAAAGGGTTTATTGGTTTTTATTTTGGTTTGAACAAACCTTGTTTACTAAAACTCGATATATGGATGATAATAAATGTCCACTTGAATGTTCAAGATCCCATTCCGATGCCGCGAACATTAAAAAAAGTTACCTCTCCCCACTTTTGTTCAATTATTGACCGCGATTCACCCTCACTTGGTTGTCCTCAAATACGCGATCGATTTCTTGGGGTGATCTAAAGCCGTATCGTCATCATGGATTATGCTCCTCATAATATACTGTCTTCCGATAGTTTCCCCTGGCAACCGAACCTCTATACGATAATTTAATTTACTGTAAGGCCATACAAATGTTGAGGAACTTCTTAACCGATTTATCTTGGTTGTCAGCACTCCCTTGTACTTTTGATATCCATTTATGTTGGAAGTATGCGAGGCATTTGGTGCGATATAAACAAATGCCTGTACCTTATCCACACTCGTAATCAGGTTTATCTCTGAGGGTAATCACCCCATTTAATTGACAGGTGGGGCGCCTTCAATAGTTTTTCAGACATTGCAAAAATGCATTGGAATTTGGCCTTTATCATCACAGAGACACGAAAAACAGTCGGGTTGTTAAAGTTGTAATTGTCGTTCACTGTGTATTCATTTAAACAAGACGTGCACACAGAAGAATCTCGGCGATGCAGTTCCTGTTATTGGTATCAAGCAGAAGAAGCACAGAACATGTTGATCGCTCTGGAATGTTGCGTCGCGCCATTGGCAC
Organism: Proteocephalus fallax; assembly: GCA_028672205.1. Taxonomy (NCBI): domain Eukaryota; kingdom Metazoa; phylum Platyhelminthes; class Cestoda; order Proteocephalidea; family Proteocephalidae; genus Proteocephalus; species Proteocephalus fallax. The sequence continues at coordinate 61,764 of JAPUBX010002076.1, read as the reverse complement.
GTTGCCAACCGGGGTGAGGGTAAGCGCGTCACAATTGACGTCACTGTGTTGACGCGCCAAATTCAAGAGACGTACACACGCACGAACGCTCGGGCCATGAACCGAAGCGTGCATGTCAAAGCGCAGCGTTTTGTCGAAAAATTCCGTCTTAACAAGTGTTTGTAGCGGGTGGTACATCTACTAATACAGCTGCTGCTCAAGGGAAATGGAAAGCGGTGGAAGTTGCGGCTACTGGAGAGTCACGATGTGTCTCCTTTTGTGGGTGTCTGTCTTGGTCTCCTCGTAGAAGGCAACGAATTGTCGCGTTTACGGCTTTTCTCGAAAAAGTTTATATAAACAGCAGTATAATTGTTTTTTGGACCATATTCTCTTGATGAAACATTCAAGGTCGGGTGATGACCTCTTAGGCGTATATGAAGTTCAGAAAAATGCGTGTCAAACGGACAACGAAGGGGTTCCCAAAGCAAATAATGTAGATGTCCTTACGGGAGTCTTTAGGCCGAGGTGTATCCTTTAGCAACGCATACTAAGATACTCGTGGATTGCCAAATAATGTGTTAGGTGCCAAGAGATACACTTGCAGCAAACCAATGGGCACACGGATGTGTGCCAAAGCGTGCAATAGGGTAGGAGAAGCATTACGTAATCTGCGCCAAACGATTGATAATGTTTCTAAAAGGTGGCACGGTCCCAGGTTAACATGCAACAACATTTAAATTTATGCATAGTTCTTATTACGCGTAAACTTGCTGATGTAAATGGCCCTCAGATGAGCACTCCCCTCTGGACGTCGATCGATGGTGACCGGGTCAAATACGCGCATTTATTTTTGGCGAGAATCAAATGATCCCTTTTCGGTATTTGGACATTAGAATTATTATTGGGGCGAATTAAAAAAAAGATTTTCAAAATAATTGGCTTAAACAAAACTAGGGTGAATTGTTGTCGTCAGGATGACCCCGTAAACATTAAAAAAGTGCACGACGTCGATGTCTGAGGTCAAGCGGTCTGTCCACAGTTAAACTGGCTGGAAGCAAACGAACTTCATTTTAAAAATAATCGTTCACCGTTTCCCGCTTATTGTTTGTCACTAAATGGAGCCAAGGAAGCCGGCTTGCAAATAGCCTGATTTCGACCCTGGATGAAATACACATCTTGGGAAGACGTTCAAAAGCGGTCTCGCTGTCAACACGGTTCCCATGGATGGGGGATTATACATATTTTGCCCAAATGAATCCCTAAAACAGTGTTAGTTAAGGGATACAGGACCATGCTCGCTGATGAAGACGTAATTATCCTCTATGTTTGGATCAAATATTTAGTTAAATAGGAATGATTAAGCAATGAATCTCAAATGTTCATTTCTTAACATATCGCTTCGGAAGATTCCAGTGCATTAAACTAGCTGCCCTCGAGTACAATTGACATCTAATCAGCAAAAAATCAATATTCTTTCGCTGCAGAACATCTGCATTCGATCGATATTTACCGGAGGCGCACGGTGAATGTGACAACGAATATGTTCAGACTAAGTTTTGTGACTATTCATAGGTGGTTGCAAAAATAGCTCACGGAACACAGAACAACGAAGCAGTGGTTAAAATGGCAAATCATTTCGTAGAGTCACTATGAGAACAATTTGCTTAGGTGTTTTTATTTTGAAGGCAGGGTGAAGATGCTTTATATGCCACAATAAATCATTTCATGGACTGTTTCTCTAGCCGCTTTACTTTCAAAGGGTTTTGTCGGCACACAACGCGTGATAAATCGACTACGGAACCCCCAACAGGACTTGAGATGACTAGCAAATGAACCCCCCGCGCGACATGAAGCCTCATACCCATGTACCCCCGTTGACGTGTATACTGTGCACAAAATTGCACCCATGTACGAAAAAAATGGAGCGAGCTACGACAGTGTGCCCACTTGTAGCAAGACTAACAAGATCTCGAAAAAAAGTAAGTCAAAATTTCCCTACACACGCGTAACGGTGGCGCACACTTTGGCCAGAGACGCAACGGCCTACCGCTGCAAGGGACCAATGTAAACTTGACCCAAAAGAATTGAAGACTGCTAGTCAAAGGGAGGCAATTTTAGTGCGTATTTCCCATAAGAGTACAAAGGGATAATAAAGGTAACAGGGCAGAATAATCAAAATCGCCAAAAGGGAGATTGCTCGTAATTGAGGGGGTTTGCAGGCGTATCAAATGAAACGGAAGGATGTGGCTGGTGGAACGGAGATGGGGCATTGAGAAAAAAAGCTAATTGACAAAGACGATAAAGCGCGAATACTCGCTAATATACAAAGAGCACACCCACAACTCCACAATGGATTGGAAATGAGTGGCTGATTTCAAACACAAGAAGGGTATATATAGTGTAAAAGTGTTCAGATTGGTTATTCAATATACGATATGGCCAAACGGGAGGAAATCTGAAAATGGATGTACAAACACATGGTAGCAGGGTAGTGGACCCCCGAAAAACTCGTTGCTTTAAAAGAACTGGTAATATGACATTGTGTAAAGCGAGGGGCAGGAGGTCATGGTGTAGGTTGGCAATTCGGCTGACAGCAGAGAACTCTATATACACGTAGCGACGCCCACACACACAAATTTGGTTCAAACAGCTTCTGCTCATAGGCAACTCAGATTGTGGAGAAGACTGGAAGGTGACGGACATTCCTGTTTAAAATTCGAGGCCATAAATTCGCAGTCACCAGGGCGACCTAGACCCTCAAGAAGGGGCAACCGCGCCAACGCATCTAACTCGTCACAAGAAGGCATTCCCGAAGTTTCGTCAACGAATTGCTCCAATTTAAAATCATGATATCCCGTCAACAGATTGTGCAACTCCGCTGGGTCCTCGTCAAAGTCGAAATTCATCTCCAGAGGCATATCGATAAAATCTTGCAGCTTGGTGGAACTGCTATCTACTCTAGCTCTTCGTGATAGTGGAATATCATCAAGCATACTGTGTACAGCGGCGAAACTAAGAGAATTCACTTCATCCAGTTGTATCCGATCCAACAAGTCAGACTCGTCAGAATTGCGATCAAAGGCATCGAGGTTGAGGAGAGGTGATGAGGGAGATGACATGGGACTAGTGTTCGAGGTTTCTGGTTTGATGCTAGGTGATGTGGGAAGGATGACATCATCGATTGGATCAATATCGGTTTCGATTAAAGGACGATGGGGGGAACTCAAACAGCGATGGTGGGAAGGTGTTGGCAGGTGGGAGGAAGGACCCAGGGGCTGTGGAATCGCATAGCGCCTGTTCAAGTGCACTGGTTCAAGTGGACTGCCGGGCCTCATGTAAATTCTGTCATCGTTAAGAGAACCACGAGATGCCGGTGGATATGGTTTGGTGGAGAGAGAGGATTTGACTGGCACGAGGTTCTTGCTGTACATAACTTTACGGCTTGGCATGTATCGGTCCAGCTGGACCTTAAGACGTTCACAGTGTTCACAAGAGAGGGAACATGGTACTTGGACGGTGCCCAAAATAGCAGCTGCACGGGCATCACCTGACCCAGTGCATTCCCGTTCCAAATCCTCAGCCAAGGTGGTTTGCATCCGCCGAAGATGGGAAAGCAGAGGCACGAGGTAATCCTTAATACGAAACCGCACAATCGTGTGAACCGCGGAGAGGTTGGCCTTTTTCGTGGTTCTAGTGGGTGCGGAATTGGAGGAACTTGAACCGACACGATTGTGTAGGTAGAGATCCCGAACTTGACTGAGAGGGGGTTTGGACAACTGATTATCAATTAGAGCAAATGTGGTTGACTCCCGGGATCGCCGAAGTTGCTCGGCTTGTCCATGGCTGTAGGATCGGGGGTGGGAGGAACTGCCGCTGCTTCCAAGGCCGTTTGGAGAGACGCTATCGGAAATGGGACCGGAGTTTCGTTGGCGGGAATTGACGGTGAAACCGACCACAGACCTCGAATTCGCTTTCGACTTGCGTGACAGATCTGAACCCCACCTGGAATCACCAAATTCATCCGAGCAAGGAACGGGTATAGATTCTGCAGTGTCGTACCCCATGTGTTCGTCATTTAAGGGGTATTCACATTGATCCGGGGATATATCAGGTGACGGCAAATCAACTTCTGGGCGGAAATATGGATAACCTGAAGTGAAATGTAAACAAATACCAATTCTTACTTGTCACACGACGAACCAACCTTCGCTGTTTTTGTGGACAGGGGTTATCGTTTGTGTAGACAGGCGCAGTGTTCGTGTTAATACGCCGGTCGTTATAGAAATTTCCGTAGCAAACATAATCGGGATTCGGATAATTGAGGTATTCAGGTCGTAAAACTAAAAAATATCGAGGTCAAGACGCGTGATGGAACATACCTGAACGGGTATTAAACTGCATCATGGATTGAACTGGTATGGCAGAAATGTCCTGCATTTAGTTACTGAAAACAAATTAGTGTTCTGTAATATTAAACCTACATTTTACAATTTCGACATACAGACTCTTAAGTGCGACCACAATTCAAGTCAAACACGCCCTTTTGATTTAAGCGCGAACGCTAATGTCCGATATGTCATACAATTAGGTTAATTTAAACAACACGAATCAAACGTATAGACATCATATTCTATACATTAAAAACGACCACAACGACCACATTCGTCGTTAGATTTAATTCTTATTATCATTTGCGCGTCTTAAAACAACTTAATTTACAAATTTGTAATTTTACACTCTGAAACTATGATTTTATACAATCTTACCATATCGTATCTATCATTATTAACGAAAACTAAATTTTAAGTGACATAACAATGGATATAATTTTATTAAATTGATCAAGAGCATCAAAACTTTCAGCATCGAAATTTACAGCAAACAAATTTGAAACAGGAAATGTAGATTACAAATAATAATAATTCCTATGTTAATTGTTTATTTACCATATAATGTGAGGATGAATTGCTTATATCAACGATAGATTTACCTGAATTTGCAAATGTAGTACACCCTCGAAAATTAACAGTATCCAATTATCGAACGACGATACATAATTTTTTCCATTGCGTTCTATGCGTAATAAAACTTAAATTAGTCGTCGAAACTACTCCGAATGTGAATTTATTTAAGTCGCCTTAACGCATGATTGTAACGAATTAGGAAATGTATGAAGGGTAATTGTTGGGGTCATGTGCGCTGATTTTTGGTCGAAAAGGATTCTCAAATATTCGGGTCAAATTTGGGATTCATTACTTGTTCCCGTAGAAGTAGCATCAACAAAGGACCTATCCCTCTTCAATGATCCGGGCTTCTTTTAACCAGGAATCCCAAATTCAAGGCAGATATTGTGTGGATTAAAAGACGTGGCATAGATGGTCTTAAATTTTACACATAATGGGTCCCTTTGCTTATAGTAAAGGATGCCGATTTGGAGTCTGTGAAGACCGCCACATCGGTAGACATGAAACCGATGTGCTTCCACCAAGATCAGTTCCAAATGATATTTACGTTATAAAAATGATTTTGTATTCACCAATCGGCGCCCACGATGTAATTTAACTACGAATGCCCCATACGACAGAAACAACTCACTTGTTTTTCAGAATTCCGAATTTTTGGATTTTCTACCCTCCGTAAGCTCCTCCACACAATTAAATTTGGTCAATGTGTGCCTCTGTCTTAAATCGGTAGTTTGAATAGTTTCCTTGCCCCAAGCACTCTGCTGCACACCTCTCTAATCAATTTAATACCGGAGGATTTACCGGCTTCAGGCATGCCCACATAGAGTATAAGGAGAAACCTTTAGAGGTGGCGTCCCCAGTGCCACCCGAGGAAATTGATTTGGCCGCAGTAACATCCAGCGTCACCCGTGCAATTTCCTCAAAAATCGTAATGACAGCAAACATGAAGACGGCTCATCGTCCAACAGGAGATAGGTGTACGACAAATCGAATAAGGCCACGCACCTCGAAGTCTGGCTTTCGTTCGGTGGAATATAGACGGGGAGGTGGACATCGTTGTAGACGTCGAATCATTAATCTCTAGCAGGCCACCAATAACAAGTGTTGCAAACTGATAAATGTCCGTTTTTTCATCAAAATATACAGCCAGACACGATATGCTCTTTACGAGTGTCTGGGATATACCTAGACAATGACATGTCTACGGTATTTGAGATGGAGAAGGAGGATAAGATACCCCTTTAATGTAAAATTCAATAGAAATCGCGCATTAAAATCAGAAACAAGTTCATGTGCGAATTGGCTGGAAAACAGTAAAAAGGGCAAATCAGACGCAAACAAATGACGTCAGCCGGTGTTGGTGGAGCGTTGGTCAGGGGCCATGCGGTGGGTAGGGGGAGTTGAGTGTCCGCCGCCTTAAGGTCGAGTCCAAGGCGAATGTCTGGTCGTGGTAGGATATAAATTAATAAACAGCTGAGGTCAGATCAACCAAACAAGACAAAAAATAATGAAAAAGAAAAAAAACAATATCAAGATTCGTTTACGTTTTTCACCTTTTCAAGGCGTTTGTGAGAGGAGTTTTGCGAACACACAAGAAATATGTGTTGAAATACGTGACGAATAAGTTGACAAAACACGAGCCATTTGCGCCGCGACCATGCGGAAGAATTTTCACTAAGTTCATTCCCGGTTTAGTTGACTCAGGCTCCCACGTCCTAATCCGCTTTCTCCTGAAAGAGGCTGCTTCCATACTGACTGTTTGATATATTTTATTGCTGCCAATGACCCCTGTACTGACTTAGAACTCTCACGAACAGAGCTAGGATGCTGACCTCTACACAACTCGTCTTGCGACGCGTTTCAAAGGTCAGTAAAAACGAATAATTTAGAGGTGATATATAGTCTTCTTCTACCCCATGAAAAACATGTATAATTGAAACCATCGTGTCTTGCCATGTGCTCGATCTCTCACCAGGCTAATTTTCGAGTGGTAATTGAGGTAACCAGTCGTGATCCAAATATTGGACGTGGGGTTTGGTGGTGTGGTACTCAATCTATCTGTGCACCAACCCTATCATCCAATGCTCATTTAAACATCATTCTGAGTTGGCATAAATCAACCAATGAGACCACCGCAAGACCTAAATCCCCTCTTCTTGTTAATGGGCCAAGAATACAATCTAGCGCATAGTCTTAAATGATAAATTGGGTCAAATGATTAATCAAATGAAGTTGTTTTTATATTTACCCCGTATGGTATCGTAGGGGTAAAAGAATCAGGATAATCTCGACATCTGTCAAATAAAGAGATAGAGAGATACTCGAAGATCCAGAAAATCTGTCAGATTACGCGACGATTGCAATCTTCGACAATGGACGGCTGCGTGCCATGATTTGATGACGCAAGGGGCAAATGTATTAAGGTTACGAGGACCAAAACGATCACCATCACAAGCCTCGACAAGTATTCTTTCTGGAAGAACCGTCTATAGCTGGGCTTTCATCCATGTTATCCAAAAACCGACTAGCACACGGTTTTGCCACCCAAGCTCTCCTGTCAAGTTGGTTGCCGATTTTTATGCCCCCATTTCCAGGAACCGTTCCCTTTCGATGTTATAGGAAATGAGATTATACAGAACGCCTGTCCTGCTCGATTTCCCGTCTGGGAGATTCTACAGTTTCTGGTCGTCGCAGGACGTGGCTCAACTAGCGCTGTCCACGCTGGTGCAGAAGGGTCGTCAGCTTATCTGCGCAGACTCCCGTTATCGAATACTTCCTAGATAGTTGTGTCTTTGACAAGCAATAGCAAAGTGTAACAACCGCAGGTTGTGCGCCAGACACTAACCTTTGACCTCAGGCTTTTCTCGGTTGTACCCAACTGATGGAACGCATGCCTGATGCTGTCATAACAGGTGGATCGCCAATCGACGTGATTGCTCCAGTAGTTCGATCTGAACCAACGACATCCACATGGTCACTCCAAGATAACCGACTGTTTAAAATAACGCCGAGGAATTTGGATTTTGAGCTCGAGCTCGAGACGACATTATGGAGTGAAGCGATTTCCGGAGTTTCAACATCTGCACTCAGAGAAAACGTAATGGAGATGCATTGTGATGAGGCCATTCTCTTGTCTGGCTAATCATTGACACACGCGATTGGTTTATCCGATGGCAGTCCTGTTTTGTTTGCCTATAATCCTCCCTGAAATGAATTATAACTGCGAATTTAGAATTTCCCAACGTTTTGCTGGAACCAGGAAAACACAAATTAGCATAGTTCAATATTTAATTATTAGTAGTAAACAAGTGACAAAGTGGCATATGCGCCCGCTTTTCTGTTCCCAGGTTCTACCATAACCTCTAAAGCTGGATTTTTGAATTTTCTTTCATTACGTGTTATATGTTAACTACACTGATTTAATTCTAATCTCGTCTCGAGATTGGATCGCATCAGTAGTTCGACGACCATCAATGCACCAGTTTAGTTAATGTGGTATTTATTGTGGGTAAGAATTTGGTGTTTATCCGATAACAATCAGATGTGTATTTGATTTTTGTGCAAGCAGCTTTTTGGTCGTTTCGGGGGTCTTAATGAAAGAGCGTGGTCCTTTGATCAACTCTCGGGTTGCCGTGGATACGTCAAGTGTCCTGAATCCACCGAATACACCCAACCGCGATCTCTATGCAGATTGCTAATCCTCAAGTGCATGTTTTTCACAAAGCGGTGTTCATTGAGGGGGTCAGAAAACAAGGCCTTTCCGCTTATAAATTCGCACAATGGTTTCAATCAGATGTCCGTAAACTATTACAAGTTGTGCCAGTAATTGCTTCCGGTGTGACTCGGTTTGGAAGACACATGTCTCCATGAAAGCCACGCCCTTCGCGAATTGGCAGGTTATATTGAAGAGTCTTCTAGAACATGCCCACACCAAGCCCGCACCAACACCCCACCCCCACCAACCTCACCCCCATAGTACAACCGAATCCCCCGTTTTCGTCGACATGGTGAGTAAGAGATTCGAAATATATATTTCAGCGACACACACACACATCGTTCAATTGATTGCAGGCGTAGTTCCCAGTGTGATTAAATAGTATGTCTGGAAATCCTTTGCATGGCTAGCAAATAGTCGATACGCAAATCCAATGTAACCAAAAATGCAAATTGCCACTCAAAAGTTAACGTTTTCCCGTGGAACCAACTTAAATAAGAGGTAGGACGTCGCTGGCTCGCATGGCTGCAACTGAAACTTGATCGTAGAAACGGACAAACAATGATCTGGATGCAAAATTCTTCAATGGTTATATTAATTAAAATAATAAGAATAATAATGCGAATCGCTTTATGGTGCCGTTATTCACTCGTAATGTTGATTGGTTTTTCCTAGTCCGCCACTAAAAATGTCGCCTTTTCATCTGCATTTTGCAGTCCCGCAAAAATTCCCATATCCCCAAATGACCCCAATCCTGGTCATTCAAGTTCGAATTTCTTTTTCAAATTAAAAATGCACACTCCTTTTTAATAGAAAATAATCATTTTTTGCTGAGAAATGTAAGGGCTTCTCTACCGATTGCCGTGGGATTTTCAACGCCCAAACACGGCAATTTTGATTGTTTATTTACGCGCCCATTCAAATGGAAATGAGCTTCGTCTGAGGAGAAGATTCTTTTCACCAAACGAATCGACATTTGTGAGCGTCTGCAATGCATCAATCTACAACCCTGTTTAACTGGATTCTAATTGGACGCCCCCAAACCCTGGCTAGGGTGTTATCCAGCATTCCGACTAGACCTTCAGTTTCGACCACGCTGTCGCATCTTCAAGTGGTTTTGATTTGAAAATGGCCTCAATATTCTGTAGATAAAGTACAGAATGAAGCAGCATTTATGAGGATGTGCGCTTTGTGTAGAATCAACATTTAAGGCGAATCGAATTATTCACCGTTTGTGACCCAGTGGTCTTCCCCTTTCGGAGGACGTTAGTGGTTGGTTGGACGTGGGGGTTCACTGGAGTTCAGAGATGACGCATAATCCCGCACTATTCGAAGAACATTATTTTGAATAAAATAAAAACACAATAGCAAGAGAGGGATTGGAAGAAATTCTAGATAACGAACTTCAGTGGATGTCGAAACGACGGTTCATTCTAACCGCTTCCTGTCGCCGATTTCTTAATTAAACGCCTTGTCGTTGGTATAAGGAAGCCTGAGATCGGTTGAACAGGAGATAACCGTTGTCGATGTGATCATAAGCGACCACGCTTTAACCATGTAACATCACTACGGTGGTTGAAGAAATTTCGATTGGCTGTCAATTAATGTGGATAGTAATGGGTAGATATTGAGACCCCACAGTATGAAATCAAGAGGTTCCAGATTAGAATGATGTAAAGACAACATTCCGCGACAAAGTGTGTTGATGCGCTTTGTTGCAAAGACGATGCTGCATTGTATGGATTAGTGCGCTCAATGCGTTTTAAAAAATACTACTTGTCTTATTGATATCAATGGCGATAGTTTCGCCGGCATTAGACGGTATCGATTAAAGAAAACATGTGATTTCAAATAACCGATTAAACGTCTGTTTACTGATTGAGAAAACGTAGAACTACCAAAGATGCATAAAATAGATAATCATTATTTGAATACGGTTTCTGCATTGACGGCGATTATGACAAACAGAAAGCTGTTGCCTGAAAGCGAAAACGGATAACAAAGGATCCCACTCACTGTCAAAGGTCCATCCGACGTCATGTTACAGTTCAAAACCTCTAGCACAAAGGAACGTCCGTTTAGATGGTTTTTTCTCCATTTTTGCACAGCCATTAAAACCCCCTCCTCGCGGACTGATTTATGGCATCAATACACTTTCCGCCATTCGCTAAAACACATAACCATAAACCATCTACTCAGGTCCACCCTAGTGCAGTTGTCTCGGATACTAAATCATCTCAAGGCCAAACTCCGCCACCTCCGTGCTCGTGCACCCGAAGACCCACCGGTGGTGGGGCGGTCGGTGCGGTGCGGCGTTGGGTGTCCCCCTATCGAGGAGCCTCATTGGCCATTCCAGCTCCCCCCAGAACAGTGACAGAGTTTTGCTGATTCCTCTACACCGAATAAGGGTGCCGACACTCAGCGGGTTCATTTACACGCATGTAGATACACTTTCCGTCGAATACAAATAAGCCGCCCTCCTCAATGGGAGACGACTTTGGTAATTTCGCGGCGTTTAATTTTTATTCACACGAAAATCCTCAGTTTGGAATAATAAAAACAGCCGTTTGCGTTTTTGGGAAAGCACAAGACGGCAACTACCTTGCTTTATCGACGTTCACACAAAAATGGTTTGAACTCAACCGGAAACTTGCCTGAGATGAGTCATTTAACTGCCATGTTCCTCCTCCTCCTCCTCCTCCTCCTCCTCCTCCTCCTCCTCCTCCTCCTCCTCCAAATAATAAATAATTGCAATTATGTCAAAATACCATTCGAGAACAGAGGTTCATGAAATAATTCTTACTTGCTTTGTTTCAGTACTACATTTGTTTCAGTTATAGATTTTTAAATTGGAGACATTGTGCCATTGGTGACACATCACAGCTGCTAATTATGTTGTTAGAGCTGTTAAGTCTAAAACCAGAAACAAATTATGTTGACGGTCTGCGGGAAATAATTTAACTAACTTTTGAGGGGTTCTGAAAGTATTTTCGAATTGAAGTAGCATTTCATACTGATGATATCGGACAAAATGCAATAAACTAATACCAATATACTTTTCCAAAGAGTTTTATTTAATATCACCTACCGTTTGACAGTAGCGATTTTGGAAGGTATAGAGAAAACGATCAACGATGGCTCGGGTTGAAGAAGAATCTCTTAAACTTTCCTGACACAAGTTACACACATTGAAGAGGAAAAATTATCAAATGTATACGAATGCTGTAGTCATAGCAAATTTCTCACTAAAAGGGTTTTGATATAATCGAATTTTGTGTACTATTCCGTATATTTTGCAATGTTTTTATCATTCAAGTCCGCTACGCGATAAAAGTATTACAAAGCATATGTTTTCATTGTCGATAACTGGTATGTCTGAGAGAATCATTGTGTAAACAAAAAATTCAATTCCAATGCATGCAACAAACATGCAATTCAATTCACGCAAACCATTTTGAATCGCGTCCGCGCGTAAATGTTGAATAATTTGTTTAAATGTATTGGGACATCGATCCTCCTTACACGTGACCATTCTCCACATGTGGCGCGCAAATTTATAATTTTCACAAATTCTTAATCGTCCAAAGATTTTACAAATTTGAAAATAGTAAAAGAAGACCTACGAGACGGCCGATTGTTAAAACGTTTCCAAATACAGCGAATACTAATATTTATCATCATGCAGTGCTTAGCTCGTGCAATAATAATAATAATGGTAGTCGGTTGATTAATGCCACGAGTGCCAACACTATCACCGTTAAAATGGCACACGAAGTTGCGATTGTGCAGGATCTTTCACGGGCGAGTTTCTAAGTCAAATTCAAATTAAACACCCGTTTTAAATGGAAAAAAATCATCGAATTTACATACTTCGAAGGTTTAATTTACCTTGCAAATTTTTCTCGTTCTTATTTCGTTTATTCGTGTTAACTTATTGTGAATCGTACCAATTTTGGGGGTTATTCATGCTGACCGCCGCATTTTACAAGCCCTTTCAAAGTCGAAAATTACGGAGACGCGATGAATCCCTTTAAAATTAGAGTGACGGTTTCAAGCCAAAAATCGCATCCCCAATTGCGATAATTATAAATAATTATTCAATGTGCAATGTAAGCAAATATAGATTTCGAATATGGTGAAAGTCATATACTAAATAATCTGCTTTTTTTTAAAATATTGGAAATGCTCTGACATTTTTTGTACTTCTGATTTACAGTTTTAAAGTTTTAACTAAGTAACTTCCACGACATTGGACTCGTTTTATTTTGGAATTTTGGATAACGACGGACCTTCTATTAGATCTCCGGCGCGCGTTTTGGATAGGGGTGCCTTTCAATGACCGCCATTTCCCGTTTGCCAAACTTTTTATACTTCGTAGGTTAAATTGGCCTTTCTTGCAAATTTACCCTGATGTTACTTCGTTTATATATATATATATGATATATTATCTCCCAATACTGGTGAGGTTAACGATACTCCTCAAATGGATATTCAAGGTTGTATTTCTTGTTAAAGGGTATAGACGCGTTATTGATGACTTACGTCTACTTCACCGTTCTTGAGATCATTTATTTGTCATGCACATGCATGTCAGAGACGCTTAGAAAAGTAAAATTATTGATTTTTTTGTGTTGGCGCGCGTTAGGTATACGAATGTGTTTCAATGGTCGCCATAAAACGTTTGCCAAAGTTTATATGCTTCGATGATTTAAAGTGTCTTTGTTGTTATTGAATCTTTTTCTTGTTTCTTTCATTATTGGTGACGTATTCCGAATTTCGACGATACCAATTAGAACTTGCTCAGGGTAAACAAAATAATGCTTTTAAAGTTTCAACTAATAAACCTTTTTTTATTTTGGAATATTGCCTAACTACGGGTCATCAGGTGTTTATATAACACCGAATCAAAATCGTAATTTTAATTCTGGCTGTTATAGGGTGTAATATTTATCTATTTTCCGTGTTAAATAAAACGAAAACGTTTGTAATATTGCGCCCAGTAATATAATAAGAAACACGTTCACAAAAATGGAGAAATGTTAATTAATTAGCAAATATATTCCGATCCAAATTTTGTCTCACCGACCAAATTGCCACTAACTGATAACGATCATCTCAATACGACGCTTCACTCTACCCAGTGGTTTTGTATACATTTTATAGCTACTGGTGAGGTTAAAGATACTCCTCGAATCACGACTTCTTTCGGCATTTAAAGCCATTCTGAGAGGTCTTCTGACACGGTGATTCCCCTGAAGACATAGAAATGCCCATCGCGTTTAAACAGCACGCAAATGTGGACACGCCAACGATTAACTCGTTGGAAGTCTTCACCTCTTGTCTCAAGATACGTGAGATTGAGTTGATACGCATGTCGGTTGCAGATAGCATGCACCGAGCTTGCACCAGTTAGCTCGATCTGTTAAACAAACAAATTTTCACGCATGACAGGGCCTTCAGTGTAACCTGACATCGATCAAGAATCGCGGGATTTAGGTTGGCGAGCTGTTCTTGGAGTGCTAATTAATCAATTCGGATGAAATCTTTTAACGGATTTTACTTCTCACACAACACCATATCGCAACAAACCCACAAAAGGACTGCAGGAGATGCATCTTCACCTCCTTCGGCAGTCATTGTTGAAATACCTCCTCGCGGGGTCACTTGAACGAAATTGACGCCCAGTCCACGACCGATGGGGTCAGGGGCATCGATTGCGGTTTCTGTGGCGGTTTCGTTCAATCGTTTAATTGTCTGACCCGAAAACCCGCGACCAGACAGACTCGGGTATGGCATGTGCGTGTAGCCACAAACACGTGGTCGTAAAACCCGAATGGCCCCAGTGAGTAGGGTCAACGGGATCCTCCAAAGGTGACCTCACTCAATGTGCGTGAAATAAGATCGTTAATCGACGTACCTCGTCGATCGATTCCCAGTTCATTCCGCCGTAGCCTAACCCACAATTTCAGCCGGGTTTCGGGCATTCAGAAGACAAGAGGTGGCCTGATTTGCGGGGATTGATCCGACAATCTCTTGAGTTCCGTGCTTTGAAGCTTAGACTGGATCTCCTATTCAAGCATTCAATCCAGAAAGAGCATCAATTAGTTTGGTAACTAATTCAATCTTGAAATCAATCGCAAGAGGCATACAAAAAGGATTAACAAAAACAATAGCAATATGAAGATTGTACTTAGATTTTTCTCTGTCAAGAATGAATTTACGATTAGAAAGTACCTGTCTGTTGATCGGGCAAAATTTATCTTTTTTTCGTTTTTAAATTTGCTGTTTTCGCTTACTTTCTGTTTTGTCGAACCAGAACAGACGAAAGGGAAATATATCCGACTGTAAACGGTCTTCCAAGAATGGGTTTCTTCTTCAAATTTAAATTAAACACAATTGTGAAAGGAAATCATCGTCATCATCATCTGTTTATTGATATATTTGGTAAAGGGTCTACAATTTATGGATGATGAGTTACATTATTCAAATGGCTCGCGTGTGCACCTTTACAGGTGGACCGGCTTCATGAATGTCGTGGATTGTAGCCACAATCGCACGACTATTGGAGGCCGCCAATTCGGGGAAATTTTCGCTGCAGTTCCGTTTCCAGCAAAGCACCTCGTCGACAGACTGCCAGCCCAATCGCTCCACGTCAGCCCAATGCCCCGTGTTCAGGACAATTCCATGTCATTGCACGCTCTTTGCATGCAATTGTTATGTGGATGCGGCGTGCTTCGTCTTGTTTACATAACCAGTTTACCGGGGGAGATTTGGACCTCTGTCATCCCACAATCGATTGTCAGGAGACTTTAAACACAGCAGGCGTGGTGGTTTCGTTCCATAGAGTTCATTCCTGGCCTAAGATCGAGACATGCATTTTTTAACCCTCAAGTTGCCTACCGAATACTCCATTCAAGAAACCATAAGTCAATGCCATTTCACTAGTTGTACACTCATCAACACTCGACAACATCTACACAGCTTCGTCCTCCTTTCCCAATAACTGCTCCCTTCCCTTCAAACGATTATGCTTCTAAACCTCGGCCGCCTAATTGCGTCGTGGCCTTTTGCTGAACGCATCAAAATGCACCTCCATTACGTTTTCTGTGAGAGCAGATGTTTACACTCCCGAAATCGTTCCATAATTTTGCCTCGAGCTCAAAATAAAAATTCCTCGGTGTTATTTTTTGCAGTCGGTTATTCTTGAATGGATCATGTGGATGCCGTCTTCGGTAAATTGACTTCGCAGGCCCAGGAGACTTGGAGTAACTCAAACTGCATAAAAACCTTTGTCCACGCCTGCAGAATTCCCCTTAACGTTCCCCGTGATTTTTACTGGCCTCAAATGTTCTAACCTGCTAACCTTTGGTAGGCTTCTTAAAAATATCGTTTTCTTGTGGCCTACCGATACTCTCTATCCAAGAGAACGTCAGTCGACGCCATTTCACCAGTATATCGAATTCACCCTCTAAAATTGGTCTAAATTTTAACTATCTTCCACCAATGCGAAGGCAATGCCGTTCAATTCCTACAAGAACGGTTGCATATCTCAATTCGATAGTTTTTATGCTGGAAGTTTTGGTCATCATGACCTTAATAAAACACTTTCCATTAAACCTGTAGTAAAAGATTTAATTGCTTGGTTTCGTGAATAGCCTCTATTCTTTTGATTACGCAGACTGTCATAATATTGATTTTGTCATTCCATGATTCCATCAATGTCTAAATTTAAATTTCTCCGACTAGCGCGAAAGCAATGCCGTTCAATACCCACAAGAACGGCTGCATATCACAATTCGGTGATTCCTTATTTGTCCCGATTTTTTTGTTTAACCAGAGCAGGTTAAGCAGGAACTAAATTTGTGGATAAGAAAGACTTTAAAAAAGCCCCTCACCATGAAACCCAATTCCCTCTCAACGCTGTCCAATTCCATGGCTGTTTCAGCTACCAGTTTAGAAGGAGGTTTTTTTTCTGGAAAGGCGTCCTATAAGGAACTTTAAATGAGAATCGACTTAAGTAAACTTAATTCGTCTTTTAGAACGGCTGTTTTAAGGAATCCGCTCATTTCCATTGTTGTTCAGAATCTTGCAGTCGCAGAATGAGTCTGATATTTATCCTGGGGTCATTTTTTTTTCTTCTTTTTCTTTGTCGTTGTTATCTCCTGCGAGAGGATGTCACTTATGCGCGGCTGTCGGGGTAGATTGCCCCCAAATTGTGGCTTCAGCGGCGAACTTCGTCGACGGTCGACAAGCCTAGACGTTCAATGTCGCACTCGATCGCTGCTGCCAACATTTTAAGTTGCCCAACTCTGCCTCCAATGCAGCGCATTGAATGGTTTGTATCACAGTTTCGCAGCCGTAGGTTAGGATTGCGTGGGTTGCGGTGCTGGAGACAGGAACCTTTATCTGTAGGCGCATCTCGGTTCGACTGATGCCTCCATAGTTGGAAAAATGTTTTTTTCGCCCGTCTTGGTTAGCGGGAGTAAGATGGAAGTACTACAGTCGCCTGGAAATCCCTCGCTTTCCCAAATTGAACAGAACAAGAGGGTCGACGAGGATCAGCAAACAGATCGCAAACACCAGGGGGTGGTATGTCGTATTCGCTTCCTGGTGATACGTGATTTTTAAGCTGAAGTATTGCGAGCTGGTGGGTCTCAGCGAATGTCGTAAGTTCCTGGTAGCCTCCGGATGGATCTAGTCAGGACTGTGCCCTGCGAAAGATTGCAGCAGAAGATCGAAGTGTTTAACGCATCGTTCAGCTTCTCCATCCAACTCCGGTATCAGTGGTCCCACGCAGTCACGTAGTAAGTTCTCCGGGGCGGACGCTTACCGAATGATGCGTAATACTTGTTTTAGCTGCAGTCTCCATGGATTCCACGACCTTGAACCCGTGCTTGTTTCGTTCTAGCTTTGTCGAGCAGGTTGGGGGGTTCTGAGGAAACTGAAGGTAGATCGAGGAGCGTCGCTTCAACAGGGGGCACGTCGAAGCATGAGTTGAGCGTAACATTCGAGATAGATTTCACGAGGTTCCTTGGGAGTTTGGTGCAGGTTAGTTCCTCGGCGACTGTAACCTTCACGCCACCAAGTGCATCCAGAAAAGCCGCATGAATCTTGGCGATCCTGATATGAACCGGATGTATGACACACCGTTCCTACAAACCATAGACGACTTGCTTTGATTGTTCAACCCCAGAAATAATAATAATAATAATAATGGTATTCGCTTTATTAAGGTCACGAGGACCAGAACTTTCAGCATTAAATGTTACAACTGACTAAAATGATATAAGAAGTTACGATTGTACATAGCAGGTGTAAAATAATTGAACAAGAATGAACGAAATAAAAACGAGGTATATTTGCAAGAAAGGCAAATTAAACCCTGGAAGTGTAAAAAGTTTGGCAAACGCGTAATGGCGGCCATTGAAAGGTCTTTTCCATAACGCGCGCCCTTATAACCTAGATGATTATCCAATACTTATTTTGCATAAGTAATACTGTCTCTCACGACGCTTGGACATTTTTATTTACGACAAACAAATAACCAAGAATTTTTCCGCCTGCTCATTCAGTCTTTCACATCAATAAAACATCCGCAAATTTGTATCATAAAATCATCGGTTTTATTTTCATTACAAATCTCCAAATTCCTGATATGAACATCATTGTAAACTAATAATGATCGCCATCGAGTTTAAAAATAACGGTAATAGGCGTGGATAAAATCTGTGTCTGGTGAGGAATGCTCGCGTGAGGCTGGCAAATGGCCGGTTTGTCCTTCTACCCAGTTCCGCTGGCCATGGGACTGCCCCAGTCCCTCTCCATCTGCTCGCCACGCCTCCGCTCATCCTCCTGGGCGAAGCTGAATCTCCTGACGTCGCCGGTGTAGAGCAGACGGTCGTGGGGTGTCGATAGCATCAACTGCGGACCCTCCCTTTGTACTCCGGACCCTCCGAGCGAGAATCCGGCGTCCGAGCCCTCGACAAACCTCCGAGTCGATTGGCCGTTGAAAACAGCCCCCTGGAGTCGCTCCTGACCAAGTTGTTGCTGAAGAGATGCAGCGGCTGCACCGAAATGACTAGGTCGAGTGCTCTCTGGATTAAATTTTCCGCAGAAACAGAAGGTGCCGCAGTTACAGCTGTGCTTTTCGTTCCCGGCTGTCATTGACGTCGCAGCCATCCCCAGGAACATCGTTGACGACTGGACGGTCGATGCAGAGGTCGTAGCAGGGATCCCAAAGTTTGAAATGTCCGGGGTAGGTTCTGCAGAGAAGTTATCATCTGAGCGGAAACCGTGTTGTGTCGTAGTGGTTGGGTTATTAAGGTTGTTGAAAAAACTGACATATCTGCCCGCTGAAACAAAATGTTAGATAATTAAAATTTGCAGTATTAATACGAATAGTTATAAATAATAGCGCGGAGATTTCTTAACTTACAGTTAAATGAAGTCATAATTACGTGTTCGGTTATAATTTCGATGACGTGTACTTATTTAAATATATATTATTACTATCATAAGGGATCACACAACGTTAATTGGTCACCTATTAATCGGCCAATCGTTTCGAAGTGACGTGGACCAATAGGATGGGTGACCTTAACCTGTGAAAGTGACGAAATTATAGTCATGGCGATAATTTGTTTCAGAGAAAACTTAATTAATTCTGAATTCTGAATACTTGATCAGACAGTGAATTACGAACTGGAGGAAGTCGTAAGAGAGTTGATAATGTTTCGAGAGAATAAATGCCAACCTTGAGGTTCCAATAACTGTCGATGGCGTGATGCACGACCTTATCATGACTAAGACACCAGCTGCGGGCTTTGACCTCCCAACACTTCCTATCGCCGTTGTTTAAGGTCATGGGCGCCCATATGGCCCCCAACCGCGTGTGGTTTTAATGATCCTCATCTTTTATCTGCGACAGCTGATTCGGACGATTGAAAATATGCCCACGTTTCGCCTAAACCACTCCATTTAGCTGCAATAATCACCGATTCCATACGCAATTAGAAGAAAGATCAACTTGAGTCGGGAAATTGTGCGCGATCTGCGGAGTGGTGGGTGGAATTTACACTCAGCCAATCCACGTGGGCTCCGTCATACACAATCCACTCAAGTTGCATTGGTGCAGACAATCACGAAAATAAATGAGGGGTTTATGTTATGGTGTATCGCTGTTATCCCAAATAGAGAAGGAGTGTTTTATTAATTTCCAACCTACTATTGTCGAGTGTTAGACTAGTATTTCTTACTGCAATGTAAAAATTGAAGATTATTTAACAATGAAACAAAGACAGCGCCTTTTTCCGACAGCTTTGTAACTGCCGCTCGAATGCTACTTTAATAAAATCAATACTTTTTAGAACAAAAATGGAATCATGGAATGAAAAAATCACCATTATGACAGTCTGTGTATTCAAAAGAATAGAGGCTATTCACGAAACCACGCAATTTAATCTTTTACTACAGGTTTAATGGAAAGTGTTTTATTGAGGTCATGATGACCAAAACTTCCAGCATAAACAAACGATCGAATTGGGATATGCAACCGTTCTTGTAGGAATTGAACGGCATTGCCTTCGCATTGGTGGGATATATTAAAATTAAGACCAATTTTAGGGGGTGAATTCGATATACTGGTGAAATGGCGTCGACTGACGTTCTCTTGGATAGAGAGTATTGGTAGGCCACAAGAAAACGATGTTTTTTAAAAAGCCTACCAAACGTTAGCAGGTTAGAACATTTGAGGCCAGGAAAAATCACGGGGAACGTTAAGGGGAATTCTGCAGGCGTGGACAAAGGTTTTTATGCAGTTTGAGTTACTCCAAGTCTCCTGGGCCTGCGAAGTCAATTTACCGAAGACGGCATCCACATGATCCATTCAAGAATAACCGACTGCAAAAAATAACACCGAGGAATTTTTATTTTGAGCTCGAGGCGAAATTATGGAACGATTTCGGGAGTGTAAACATCTGCTCTCACAGAAAACGTAATGGAGGTGCATTTTGATGCGTTCAGCAAAAGGCCACGACGCAATTAGGCGGCCGAGGTTTAGAAGCATAATAGTTTAAAGGGAAGGGAGCAGTTATTGGGCAAGGAGGACGAAGCTGTGTGGATGTTGTCGAGTGTTGATGGGTGTACAACTAGTGAAATGGCATTGACTTATGGTTTCTTGAATGGAGTATTCGGTAGGCAACTTGAGGGTAAAAAAAGGCATGTCTCGATTTTAGGCCAGGAATGAACTCTATGGAACGAAACCACCACGCCTGCTGTGTTTAAAGTCTCCTGACAATCGATTGTGGGATGACAGAGGTCCAAATCTCCCCCGGTAAACTGGTTATGTAAACAAGACGAAGCACGCCGCATCCACATAACAATTGCATGCAAAGAGCGTGCAATGACATGGAATTGGGCTGACGTGGAGCGATTGGGCTGGCAGTCTGTCGACGAGGTGCTTCGCTGGAAACGGAACTGCAGCGAAAATTTCCCCGAATTGGCCGCCTCCAATAGTCGTGCGATTATGGCTACAATCCACGACATTCATGAAGCCGGTCCACCTGTAAAGGTGCACACAAAAGCCATCTGAAAAATGTAACTCATTATCCATAAATTGTAGACCCTTTACCAAATATATCAATAAACAGATGATGATGACGATGATTTCCTTTCCCAATAGTGTTTAATTTAAATTTGAAGAAGAAACCCATTCTTGGAAGACCGTTTACAGTCGGATATATTTCCCTTTCGTCTGTTCTGGTTCGACAAAACAGAAAGTAAGCGAAAACAGCAAATTTAAAAACGAAAAAAAGATAAATTTTGCCCGATCAACTGACAGGTACTTTCTAATCGTAAATTCCCACTTGACAGAGACAAATCTAAGTACAATCTTCCCATTGCTATTTTTCTTGTTAATACTTTTTGTATGCCTCTTGCGATTGAATTCAAGATTGAATTAGTTACCAAACGAATTGACGCTCTTTCTGGATAGAATGCTTGAATAGGAGATCCAGTCTAAGCTTCAAAGCACGGAACTCAAGAGATTGTCGGATCAATCCCCGCAAATCAGGCCACCTCTTGTCTTCTGAATGCCCGAAACCCGGCTGAAATTGTGGGTAAGGCTACGGCGGAATGAACTGGGAATCGATCGACGAGGTACGTCGATTAACGATCTTATTTCACGCACATTGAGTGAGGTCACCTTTGGAGGATCCCGTTGACCCTACTCACTGGGGCCATTCGGGTTTTACGACCACGTGTTTGTGGCTACACGCACACGCCATACCCGAGTCTGTCTGGTCGCGGGTTTTCGGGTCAGACAATTAAACGATTGAACGAAACCGCCACAGAAACCGCAATCGATGCCCCTGACCCCATCGGTCGTGGACCGGGCGTCAATTTCGTTCAAGTGACCCCGCGAGGAGGTATTTCAACAATGACTGCCGAAGGAGGTGAAGATGCATCTCCTGCAGTCCTTTTGGGGTTTGTTGCGATATGGTGTAGTTTGAGAAGTAAATTCCGTTGAAAGATTTCATCCGAATTGATTAATTAGCACTCCAAGGACAGCTCGCCAACCTAAATCCCGCGATTCTTGATCGATGTCAGGTTACACTGAAGGCCCTGTCATGCGTGAACATTTGTTTGTTTAACAGATCGAGCTAACTGGTGCAAGCTCGGTGCATGCTATCTGCAACCGACATGCGTATCAACTCAATCTCACGTATCTTGAGACAAGAGGTGAAGACTTCCAACGAGTTAATCGTTGGCGTGTCCACATTTGCGTGCTGTTTAAACGCGATGGGCATTTCTATGTCTTCAGGGGAATCACCCTGTCAGAAGACCTCTCAGAATGGCTTTAAATGCCGAAAGAAGTCGTGATTCGAGGAGTATCTTTAACCTCACCAGTAGCTATAAAATGTATACAAAACCACTGGGTAGAGTGAAGCGTCGTATTGAGATGATCGTTATCAGTTAGTGGCAATTTGGTCGGTGAGACAAAATTTGGATCGGAATATATTTGCTAATTAATTAACATTTCTCCATTTTTGTGAACGTGTTTCTTATTATATTACTGGGCGCAATATTACAAACGTTTTCGTTTTATTTAACACGGAAAATAGATAAATATTACACCCTATAACAGCCAGAATTAAAATTACGATTTTGATTCGGTGTTATATAAACACCTGATGACCCGTAGTTAGGCAATATTCCAAAATAAAAAAAGGTTTATTAGTTGAAACTTTAAAAGCATTATTTTGTTTACCCTGAGCAAGTTCTAATTGGTATCGTCGAAATTCGGAATACGTCACCAATAATGAAAGAAACAAGAAAAAGATTCAATAACAACAAAGACACTTTAAATCATCGAAGCATATAAACTTTGGCAACCAACACAAAAAAATCAATAATTTGCCTTTTCTAAGCGTCTCTCACATGCATTTGCATGACAAACAAATCATCTCAAGAACGCTAAAGTAGACTTAAGTCATCAATAACGCGCTCTATACCCTTCAACGAGAAATACAACCTTGAATATCCATTCAGAGGCCCACGATTTTCATTTTAAATGTTCTACTTATGCAAACGCAAGTAGTGATATTTCCGATTGGTCAGCATGATTAACATAAAGACTTCTCTACATACAATCTATATGTCAGACGAATAAGATTAGTATTTCATACAATCAAGAGCCCATGGCGCCATTTGTCGATTTCTCGTTTGGGTTAAATGAATGGAAACATATTTCGGAAAAATGAAGTTGACCATAAATTGGTTCTTCGCAATGGAAAACAGAAAAAAATGTTGGAAAGTCAAAAACAATAGTATAAATGGCCAGTGTGTCGTAAAGGGTTCCAACTGTCATATTTATCGTATTTATCATATTTTTTCCCAACTTCAGAAGCGATGCCATGAATTGATTCAATTGCATAAGGGCAAATTCCAATTTTTCATCAATGTTCATCGCGCTAATAAAAGAAAAAGGTATCCTACTTGACCGTTGCTTTATCCTGGTGTGTCTGGGAGGAGCTTTTCTCATTGTGAAACGTACTTTTAAAGGCATTCTTTGGGCTTACAAAAAAATAAATACTGGGTCTTTCGAGTGTGATTCTAACCGTGCGCCAAAAGGACTGCAACATTTATCAACCCCATTTACACAGGTTGGTCATCTTCTATCACGACGAAGATTGCTATCTGGTTCACCTCGAGTAAAGCAACACACTCTCTGCCACCATCCAGGATGCCTTACATGGGATCTCGGAATGACCCAGCTAGCTTCATCGATAGTCGACAAGACTCTCTACCTTTCTCAGCTCATGGAACAGCATCCAAGTTTTCCCGAAACCTCTTTGACATCACAAGAATTGTCGTTATCATATATCTGCGTGTCTTATAATGCACTCCATTTAATGCGTCTTCTTCTCATTATGGCTGCCTTGGACATGCGCCAGTGTTCTACGTTTATCGTTACAAACCCCCACATCGAAGGTCAACATTTCTTAGGCCAGAATCCCGCATTAGAACAGCCCATCACTTGTAAGGCTTACGTGTAAAACGAAAGGTCGGACATTTAATTCAAGCAATTCAATTTCCGCCGGAGTTTGGGAAATATTTCGGTACTGTTCACCAAAGAAAATCGAGGTGAGTAAATTTTCGGGATACTGTGTACGAAACATACAAGTATAATAATGTCACTGAAAAAGTCTTCCAAGAAACAGTACTTCTGATCACTAACAGCGGTTTCAGTAGGACTTTTGTTTTACCGAACACGAACCGAATTCGACCCACGAACCCACCATCGCCGACTTAACGTCGAGCCTTTGTATTATTGAATCAAGAAACCTTTCTTGATTATACTTTGGTTTGCGTTCTCATATATTACCATTTTTAGACGCGTATGTCGTAAAAGGTTAAGTGGTCTTAAGTATCGACTAGTCTTCAAGTCACGACATTGGCGAGCATGCCAGAATCCGAAGACTAGTCGATACTTAAGACCACTTAACCTTTTTACGACATACGCGTCTAAAAAGGGTAATATATGAGAACGCAAACCAAAGTATAATCAAGAAAGGTTTCTTGATTCAATAATACAAAGGCTCGACGTTAAGTCGGCGATGGTGCGTTCGTGGGTCGAATTCGGTTCGTGTTCGGTAAAACAAAAGGGACCAATCAGGTCACTACAGGACCCCCAAATGAAAACATTTTTTTCTTTTCCGTATCTCTATTATTGCGGCATCACCAGACTCAACAGTGAGTCGTCTCGTCTTCCACCAGCAACAAAGAACAAACATTTTTTCATCTCGAAAGAGCAGTCTGATTGGCGTTCTTGTAAAGTTTCAAAGAAGGTCTAATACGTTGGTGGTAAAAGGTTCACCGATCATATTACTGACACGCCAACATTGACGGTTATTGATATACAGGCGGGATTAGTCTCGAGGAAACCCTTGCTCAAGACACCTTGCAGATACGCAGCTGTTGCCGCGTCTGCAACGGAAATATTCGCTTGTGGTGGAGACGAGGGCTTAATCACGTTGGATCGTCTGTTCTCCTGCGAGCGCTTCTTGGAAGAGAGGAAGGTGATTTGGTGCCGGTGAAAGTAGTTGTACTCCATGCGCACTTTTTGTTGTTGCTCGTCGTTGTTCTGTTTCGACAACAGTGCATCCTCCACAGCCCATACTCCCTCCACTGGCCGCTCTGCAGCCGCCATTGTCTTGGGCGAAGACGACGGACCAACCTTCTCCCAAACGGACCCCATCTTCTCCCAAAAGGACCCAACCTTCTCCCAAACGGACCCCACCTACTCCCAAACGGACCTCACTTTCTACCAAATGGACCCCATCTTCTCCCAAACGGACCCAACCTTCTCCAAAACGGACCCCATCTTCTCCCAAAAGGACCCAACCTTCTCCCAAACGGACCCCACCTTCTCCCAAACGGACCCGATCTTCTCACAAACAGACCCCACCTTCTTCCAAATGGACCCCACCTTCTTCCAAATGGACCCCACCTTCTCCCAAACGGACCTCACTTTCTACCAAATGGACCCCATCTTCTCCCAAACGGACCCAACCTTCTCAAAAACGGACCCCATCTTCTCCCAAAAGGACCCAACCTTCTCCCAAACGGACCCCACCTTCTCCCAAACGGACCCGATCTTCTCACAAACAGACCCCACCTTCTTCCAAATGGACCCCACCTTCTTCCAAATGGACCCCACCTTCTCCCAAACGGACCTCACTTTCTTCCAAATGGACCCCACCTTCTTCCAAATGGACCCCACCTTCTCCCAAACGGACCTCACTTTCTACCAAATGGACCCCATCTTCTCCCAAACGGACCCAACCTTCTCCCAAACGGACCCCACCTTCTCCCAAACGGACCCCACCTTCTCCCAAACGGACCCCACCTTCTCCCAAACGGACCCGATCTTCTCACAAACAGACCCCACCTTCTTCCAAATGGACCCCACCTTCTCCCAAACGGACCCCATCTTCTCCCAAAGGGACCCCATCT
Source organism: Proteocephalus fallax (assembly GCA_028672205.1). Classification (NCBI taxonomy): domain Eukaryota; kingdom Metazoa; phylum Platyhelminthes; class Cestoda; order Proteocephalidea; family Proteocephalidae; genus Proteocephalus; species Proteocephalus fallax. Next base: position 35,592 of record JAPUBX010002076.1, on the reverse strand, counting down.
TCTCCCAAACGGACCCATCTTCTCCAAAGGACCCCACTTCTCCCAAAGGGACCCTATCTTCTCCCTAACGGACCCCACCTTCTCACAAACGGACCCCACCTTCTTCCAAATGGACCCAACCTTCTCCCAAACGGACCCCTTCTTCTACCAAACGGACCCCACCTTCTCCCAAACGGACCCCATCTTCTCCCAAACGGACACACCTTCTCCCAAACAGACCCCATTGTCTCCCAAACGGACCCACCTTCTCCCAAACAGACCCCACCTTCTCCCAAACGGACCCAATCTTCTCGCAAAAGGACCCCACCTTCTCCCAAACGGACCCCATCTTCTCGCAAAAGGACCCCACCTTCTCCCAAACAGACCACATCTTCTCCAAACGGACCCACCTTCTCCCAAACGGACCCGACCTTCTCCCAAACGGACCCAATCTTCTCCCAAACGGACCCCACCTTCTCCAAAACAGACCCCATCTTCTCCCAAACGGACCCCATCTTCTCGCAAAAGGACCCAGCCTTCTACAAAACGGACCCCATATTCTCCGCAAACGAGACCCCATCTTCTCTCCTCTGTGGAAATGTTGACACCGCTGCCGCTGTTTGCGACCCGCAGGCCAGTGGACCGAGTTCGCCTCGATCGGGCGACTTTCCTCGCACGTTCACCAGAATCGCCTCATCGCTTTCGGTATGCCGATGTCGCTGTGGAAACTATTACTGCGCTTTCGAGTACTAAATGATGTCTGATTAATTTTGCTTACTTCAAGAAAACCATTGCGGTGAGGAATCAGCAATCGAAGAATTTGTCCACGAAACTCCACGACAAAATAACGACCAGGTGAGAGATTGCACTTTTGTTTGCGTTTCATCTTCTTCTTTTTGGTCACATCTCTCAAGTCTTCGATTAACCATTCTAATTGGCTGCACTCTCTTGTCGACAAGTACGGTACAAATTAATCAAACAATCAAAGAAATCTTTTATTCCCGTAATTCTTTGCAGGTCCATTTGAAGCGCTTCACGGCGCTGTTGTCGTTGAAACCAGACGATGATCCATTGTGTTCTTTGTTATCAAATACATTAAATTCACATCTATTGTCTCTCAATGTATTTGGTATTTAATTCAATCCATCGCAATTAGTGGTTTTATTGGACGAATAAATGTTTACCTATCAAAGAAAACTGCATCGGGCGCTTCTTAGACGTCTGAATAAATATCGCCCTTCGGTCAGTTCTTATTTTTAGATTCACCATATCAGGAAATATAAAACCGCTGCATTGTTAACTAGGCATTTGATATCGACATCGCAACACCAATCTGATTACTTCTAATTATTAAGTAGCCACTATTGTTTAGAGGGTTTCCGTTTTCACATTTTGATAACATGAGAAAAAACCATTGTGGAAGCGTAAGAAGTTGGCGTCATTGAACCCAACATATATTGGTCAATTAAAAACCCCAAGCTGCTTATGGTAACGGACTTAATTCAAAACAATTGATGCACAATAAATGTTATTGGGATTTATTTTATAATAGAGAACACATGGGATTAACCGCCGGTGTCAACGTGGTTCTATGAAACCGCGTGAGAGCATCTGGATTGCCGTCAATGCGACCCAAATCAAATCGACCTGGAATAAAGAATGAGACCGCAAAGTGTAAATCAGATTTGTAAGGTGAGAAAATAGGAGAGCATGAGAAACGGGAATCAGAAAAAACCCTCACCTGGTCGGTGTTTTGTCGTCAAGGGTCGGGATAAATTCTTGTTCGATGATTCTTTATTGTTGTGGCTTTCTGGAACATGATTGGTTGCGCAGAAGAGTACACGCGCATGACATAAGAAGTCACAAAATGTTATTAAATTCGGTCATTTTTAGTGCCATACATTCTTCACTGAACCACTTGCAATGGCTACGTCAACTGTCAAGGCTACAACTTCACTGGTCCCTTACGGCGACCTCAACGTCCTTAGAAGTACAGGACACAAATGCGAACTCGCCATACCGGTAAACGAATTGGTGAACGGTGAATGGATTCCCGTAATTTGCTTATCGCTTCCTTTAGAACGAAGGAAGCAGAGAAGAGCGAGATGTACAAGTCCTAACATTCTGTTGATGGAACAATTTCAAGGTAAAACGGGAGCTTTGCTGTTTTCATTGTTGTGGTCGGTAGGACATGGGACACGCTCACTGCGGCTTGGAACAATAAACATGAACGCCAACAAGACGTTCCGTTCTGCCATCCGTCTTCACCTCGCCCATGTAGGCATTGTCGATGATCAGATCAACAATCCTATCGAGAAAACGTCATCTATGAAGAAAATGGAAGGTGAGCGTCGATGGAGACTGCGTGCTTCTCGAATTTCCCGTAAAACGACGGTGGTCGCGTGGCTATTAACCTGCGATTAGCTCACCTTCATATGGAGATCGGAGTTGCGTCCATTACTTCGGAGGGCGTGGAGGTGGCGTAAGGGACCAATTAAGTTGCAGTTGTTGCCTCGAAGGTCTTCGCTGCCATGCGAAGTTGTTCGTTTGAAGAATGTCTAGTGCTGCAAAATCGGTCGTAGGTTATAGCATTTGGCGGCGCACAATACAGAATGATGCGACACGTGCAACTTGAAGCAGCAAACTTAAACCGATTGCTGGGGATTACAGGCGCGTACGCCGCAACGAAAAGTGGTTAATACTGACGTCGAAACCAATGTATGACAAATGAACCATTGAAAAACACACCACTCTCCATCGAATATCAATACGGGAATAACTGGAATGCAGCCGAAGAAGAGCTTAAGGAATTAGCTCGAACAGGTGACGTTTTCAGCGAAACCCGGCCACTAGAAAACATGTCCATTTATATTGATACAACTAGGTTAAATCGAACATGTCCGCGGTAGGAAGTGGTATTCTCCAACCGACATTCGGCCAATAATTTTCATTTATTCTTGCTTTTTTCAAAGCGCGCAAAAAGTCAACATAAGTTATAACTATTCAATAATGAATCATAATATTCCACAGGTATACGTTTAAAGGTTTATACTTGACGTGGAAGCGTTCCAATACACACCCAATCGTTCAAAAATATTGAGACCTACTTGCACCATAATTTTTGCTGCAGAATATTTGAAAATAAAGTAAAATCTTACGTTATCTCGAAACCCGACGAATCCCATTTTAGATAAGACTCACTTCTGAAGACACGTCAGCCGACGTCAGCGGACGTGCCTTAAGACGTGCGACATTCGCATTGTTCACTAAAACAAAAACTTGATAAAATTTAGAATGTTTATTACAAATATTTTAAAATATAGATAATATGTTTATAATTATTCGAAAATTGGTCGATGATTTATTCTTTCAGAAAAAAACTAGACTTGAAAACTTTCTGTTTCATATTTTTTGGTAAGCGAATATGTTTATAGGGCCTTTCGATGGCCGCCATTTCCCGTTTGCCAAACTTTATATACTTCGTGGGTTTAATTGGCCTTTCTTGCAAATTAACCTCGATGTTACTTTTATTCTTCTTAACTTATTGTGCACTTTCTACGTATAATCGTGACGTCCTGTAACATTTTTTGTTTATTGTACATTTTAATGCTGAAAGTTTTGGTCCTCGTGACCGTAATAAAGCGAATATTATTATTATTATTATTATTATTATTATAGAAACACCCTTTGTTTTCCCATGCTGTTTTATCCATGTAGAAGGAGCCCGGTCAAATCAGAATCGAGTAGCTTCATTTCCATTCCAGACACAAAATCACGTTGTGTCGATTACGGATCTTCAGCAACACCCGGATCACGATACTCTCTCACAATAATCATCATTGCCTTCCCGTATTCGCCCTGCTCCCGAATGCACATTATTCCACATTTCAAGGTCCCAACCGCGTTTACTCATCTTAAAGACAAGCTGTTCAGTGACACACTACTGTTAAGTCATCGTTCACTCTTTTCGTTCTGTGAATTTTGTATAAAGTCGCCGAAAAACTCGGTGTTAGAACTCGCAATAAGGTACTGTTTCCTGAAGTCCCGAAATAATTTATTTGAAGACCTCTACATCGGTGCCAGCAGTCAAACGTTTTGATACAGAATACATATCCAAACCATTTCGATCAGTCACAAACTATCCAGGACCGGCTTGCTTCTTGCCGTCTGGTTATCAGACGGGCTAGCGGAACGACGAAGTTTCCTGATTCTACGAACGCTAGACCAAAAGGCCTATGCCACCACATTAAAATGTGGTTGGACTTCACATAAACGTTTGCGAGGCTACCTAAAGAGAGAGAAATGTAAGCAACAGGCGGATCAGCTTGCTTTCATGGGGAACATTAATATGACCTTCTAATTTCCTGTTGAATTATGCAACCCAATTTGTTGGAGTGAACGATCTACAAGTCTGATTTATGTTTATGTGAAATTTTTCGCCGACATTTCGTCAACAACGTCAATCGTGCTGCACCTCGTGAGTGAATGCACGAGACCGCTGGATGATCAGATGCCTTTCGCATCTACTTCAATTTGACGTATGTGCATAAATCATGAGAGAATGTGAGTTGAATTTAATACGTTTGAATCAGATGATAGAAGAAACAATGAATTGAGCATACATTCGTAAACCGTTAGCTCTTTGGTCTGTCACACGTTTCTGATATTGAGAGAATTGGGATCTTGTAATATTCGGATGAAAACTAGGGAAATCCTGGTTTTATGTGATTGTATGCAGATCCAAAACTAGGAGACATGAAATGGCAATAGCCGACAAAAATACTGAACTCCAAAATGGATTCACCTGATCAACATCAACAATAGAGGCTTATTCAAGCCCGTGCATTGTAGTCTGGATAAAATCAATACCAATGCTGAAGCGATATTAGAATAGAATTATATTTATCGAGTAAAATGCTCGTATGCGAATGTGATGGTTTCCCTCAGATTGGCTTTCAACACTATTTTACGCTACAATATCTTATCTCAACTTATGCCGATGGATAGTTGATAAACTGGCTTCATTTTTATTTCTCTAATCGTCGCCAACACATTAAAGTCGACAACGAAATATCTTCTCTGTGTTATAAAGCACAGACCTTTCCTTCTCTGTTATTCTTCTACAGGTCGGTCTCTTAATGGAGATGCATTCGACAAATACGAAAAAGACGTTACTCGGTGTCTGTAAGACGTTTAAGAAGTCATAACAGCCCGGATAGACCATCACCGAGGTAGCCGAGTTTTATTCTAAGTATGGATTTCTGCAGAATTCATCAAAATATTTCACATGATATAAGATTTTCACACGTCAGCGATCACTTAATTTCATAATTTTCGCCTCGTGGGAAAGATCGCAATTTCTTAGCGTTATTTTCAACAGTAAGATAACTTAGACGGATGCCGTGTTCATGGAATACAGTCGCCTCTGTTTCAAACGTAGTTATTTCAGGTCTAAATCGCACCAGGACCTTCGTTAATGTTGTTTATTCTATAGTTTTCCACCGTTATTTTCACTAGTTTTTCTTATATTTTAACTGTTTCCAGGCCTTTCTTTCGTTTGCTGACTAGCAATTGGCCAAAAGAGTTTTGTTTTCCGCATAGCAACGAAAATAAAAAAAGAATATTATTACTTTTCCAATTGACTACGCGAATCATGTAGTAAATGAAACACGTTTTAATTTCTCGTCAGTTAGTGAATATCTACGGATAACTGGGATTCGGAGTTATATTTACTGTCAAGAATGGCTAATCCAGCGCTGCAGGTCTCCCACAGGTTGAGAAGAGAAAAAAGAGAGATCGTTTCGTGGGAGATTTTTTTAGCACCACTCCGCGTGACACCCTGATATTCTTGCATTTAACAACACCTATATGGTTAATCAGAACGCATTTGTTTTAAGAAAATCTATAAAGTTTAATAGCAAAAGTGCATTCATTGTTGCTGCAGGGAATATGGAAACTTATAAATAATATTTGTAATTGGTAAAACCACATGTTCATTAACGCTTTTCCTTTTCTGTTAATATTTTTCATAAACAACTTCGATTTACTCACATTCGATGTGTATGCTGTTAAAAAGTATCACTTCGTATTGAATTTCATTCGAAAACCCTTTTAAGTGATAGATGAAGTATACATATCGAGATTTCTAATCGAACCCAACATTTCGCAAGATAGAAAATCGAAACCCAGTGACCTCTGGAAAAGTCGAAGTCGATTGACGGGAACCTCTAGCTCAAAATCGAAATTCCTCGACGTTATTTTTAATGGTCGGTCATCATCGCGTGATCACGTGGATGCCGTCTTCAGGAGACTTGGTTTGAGATCTTGCCGTATTAAAACCTTTATCCATGCATTATAATTCCCCTTATTGCATATTGTTCCCCGAGTAATTTATCCCGGCCTTAAATGTTCTGACTTTTAAACCCTTCGTTGGCTTTTAAAAAAATCGTTTTCTAGTGGCCTGCCTATACTCTCCATTCAAGAGATCATCGTTCAACACCAATTTAATAGTTATTCACTATTCGCTGCTCGTATTTTAAGTGACCCTTCAAATACACTGTTTTTCAAGTTTATCCAAGTGTAAATCGCTTCGACCAATGAGAAAGCAATATCGTTCAAACCCCCCAAGAACGGCGGCATATCGCAATTCGGTCATTCCTTATTTTTACCGATTTTATTAGTTTCACTAGAGCAGGTAAAGCAGGAACAAAAGATGTAGTACTTGATTTATGCTAGTCTTGTTTTATGGTTCTCATTACCTCAATAAAACGCCTAAAATTATTATTATCATTGTGATTGGTTCATTCGGACCACAATTGACACGCGACACTTGCACCATGAATGCTTTTTATAAATCTATAAAAGCACCTCACACCACACAAATCGTATGAAAATGTTCCAGTTCGTTCTGTTCGTGAGTGCTTTGATAGTGACAGCTAGCGCATGCGAGTAAGTCGCTTAAGAAAGGTTCAATTCAATCACCCAGCAAGCTCAAATGCACATTTATTATCATCTATTTTGTAGCAATTATTGGTGAGTTACTAAATTACCACCCCCACTGTTTGTTATGCAAAGAATTTATTCGGATGTTTCAAGATTTCAATGATTTTGTTTTAACTTTAGCAAGGGTTGTGGACATTTTCCTGTGCCTCTGATAGTAGGGTAGGTTAAAATGGCTGTGTGTTTACATATATCGTATTGAGGATATAAAATTAAATTTCTCGAATTTAGGAATTGGGAATGGTAAGCATAATAATAAAAAATCGATGCTGCAAATCAATGGCGCGGAAAAACGTAATTGGATGCTATCAACTCATTTTATAGTGAACAATGGTATTTTTTTAAATGTAAAAATTTATATCGCAATAATAAATATAAAGTTTTAACGTTTTTTTTTAAAAAAAGCGGCGTCACAATCCCAACGTAATTCAATGAATATAAACCATGCTTATTTAAAACAATTTATGCTCTCATATTTTTCCTCTCATAGACATAAGTGGTAAGTTTCGAACTTATTCGATGCCGACAGACGTTTTAGAAATTATTAATTATCAACGCCGTTTTAGCCAAACATGTAACCCATATAGAAGGTAAGCTCAATTCGTCGATCAGTATAGATAAATCATAATTAATCAAACATTGTAATTTTATTAGTGGTTTGGCATGGTAAGACAACTAGGTTTCGCAGTTAGAATTGATTTATCCAATCTAACGCAAATTTATTAACCCAGCGCTATATGTTACGTGAGTTTTCAATTAAATTGCAACGCGAAATAGAAATTTATATATTTTTAATTCAAATGTCTTGAACTCGTAGGAGATCTGATTTTCTTCCGGAATGTACGTTTAATTACTCGTTGTCGTCTTTACAGAATTATTGTATGAAAGAGGAACATGCTATTGTTGTTTGATATTACATGAACTAGGAATAATCTTCGGATGATTAAAAAATTCAACCAATGAGGGCATATCTTTAGGAATCGAAATGATTACCGTAACATTTGGCGATATGTAAGAATGCTTTTGATTTTTTTTTGAAACAGACAACATGGCTTCAGCGCAAAAGATGTTGGATTTTCATTTTCCTAATAAATAATTACCGATTGCATTTGTCTTTGGGTGGTTAAACTGAAGCAGTGGTTTGAAATAAATAAACTTTTAACCTTCATGAAGCCAGACGGTTGGAGCCCCCAAGGTGGTCAGAATTCCTGAATGTTCGACTCTGTGTGAAAACAGTTTAACGCGGCTCTTCTAATTTCCGAAGAAGCCCTTTGAAAGTTTGCGTCATTTGCACACGTTACGTGGATGACCAATCATAAAGGTGTTTAATTTCCAATCCATATGAAATTGATGATTTAAAGCTTCGAAAACACAATCTGCCTTTTAAACGGTTTCTAAACTCGCATGGACGTCCCACAATTGAAAATTTGAATACTTTGGCCACTTCACTTAATTAATACTAAACTACAGCTAAAAGCTACAAGTTAGTCCCATTGTTTTCCATACTGTTATGATAGTATGAAGAACAAAAAAGCGTCAAACCCGAAAAGAATGTTTAAGAATGATTTTCGTTAGAGATTATGAATTAAAATGTATAAACATTTAATGCTGAATTATAAATTCCTGATTTAAGCTACAAATAAAACATGTTTGTGTTGAAACAGCATTGCCTAGAGGCCTCAAAGGCCTGCTTCTATTTTATTGCATAACTGAAACAGTAAAACAAATACGGACCGACTTAACATAGGACGACGAATTTGGCATGCAAATTGGTTCTGTTGAAGATATTTTGTTTGTATGTTATCCCACAAGTGTCAAATATCGTAGTTGTTAAAATGAAGATGATTTGACGATGGGGAAGCTTTTTTAAATTATTTGCTTCTTTCTTGATTAAATTTATAACTGTATAGGTCTGACCATTGTGAATCAAGCAATTATAGCGATGCAGGCCCAAATTGCTTAAAATTATGTAATATTCGGTTGCAAAGTCTTAAACGCTATTATGAATTCCAGTGAAACAAAGTTGTACTCTGGAAAGCGTTACAGAACATTCAAATGCTGTCGTGCATAAATATGTTTTCAAAATATGTTTAACGCATTTTCGCTGCTAGACAAAGAGATTAATCCCTATACATTTGTGAATTAAGCATATAACATGGTTCTGTTTGTGTGCTTTCTTAAATCAATTGATCGACATTGTCAATGCAATATCACTTCGTTTGCTTACCAGCCTCCAGTATATTAACCCATCCGGAGGGTTGCCTTTATTGACGGTGCTTGGATCCCCTGGAAACTTGCACTCTAGCGCGTCACCCAGCGCTACAGAAATGGCGAAACATGTAGCCAAACAGAAACCTCCAACTATCCTGGAACCGTTTCCCCGGAAATAACATTCTTTCTTTTGGAACGACTGATGATTGCGTTTATGCTTCAGTGCGATGAAGTTCCGTTCGCTCATTCCAAGTTGACGTAAGAATGAATAAAGAAAGCTCCCGCCCTACCTGACACTTGTATGAAGCATAAAATGCGAGGATTTATGCAGTTTCCTCTGGCGAGGTCTGTCACACAAAGAGTTTATCTCATTAGGATTCAACGACGACGAAATTTCCCAGTTTTTCACGGAGTCATCATTTGATGCAGAAGCACCTCATCTCCACCTCATCTGTTTCTGCGCGGATGGAACCGAAGGAGCCATTGAATTTCCCCAACGAGCAGTAGACCGATTTTAACGCTTTTCGGCTCAAGTCTTTCCTTGTAGGCAAGTTTCATGGCGGTTACATCAAATTTAGTGTTTCTGAGGGTCTATGATCTAGAAAAGGGGGCTATGAACAGATGACCTGTATTCCACAATATGTTTTCCCCAAACGACAACCATAGCACCAATTTACTAGGCGAGTGACCTTCCCTTAAAGTCGCGCGCATCGTTCACTTACGAAAAAGGATGAAAAATGAAAGCGATGACGAAGAAGTTGAAATAAAAAAACGATTTTTTGGCGAAAATGGGGCAAGCCCTTACAGCTGATAACTACTCCACTGATCCATAGGGTGGAAGGAGGGCGAATTTCGCTTTAGGATCTCATTGACATGCGCAAAATGCAACGAGGCCGATCTGCTTCGGCAGAGAATGGTTGGGAGAGCGAATAACATCCTCTATGTGGGAAGCCAGAGAGTAACGTAACTCTTAATGTCAAAGAAGGTTGTTATTACAGCAAATTCGAGGCAAGTTGATCACGTATCATTAGGCAACATATAACCAGCAATATTATATGGTGTTGTGTATGGGAAATCTGTTTATCTCTCAGTCACAAACCTTCAGTAAGTGTGGAACGGAATGCGTCAGTATTCCGTTGTAAAATTACACATTACGTATACATTTGGACATGTAAATTAAACTTAAAGCAATAATTAATGGTCCAACAAATCTTTACGCCTTCCCCAAAAAATCGACACCCCCGATGGCCTTTAGGTTTGGGCCGTTTTCGGAGACTCACTACGATTTCCTATTGGCTTGGACGAAAGTCCTTTGAATAATTCACCTCACCTTATCCAATTTCCATTGACCGTTTATCCTCGAAGCGAGCCTCCGCTGTGAATCTAGGTCGTTTTTTTCAGCGCCCTTGAGATCCAATTTGTTATATGCCAGCCAGAGTCAGCCTCCAGATTCGACTTCGTACGTGATGCGGTTACTGGTGTCAGGCTTGTCGTTCATCGGGCTCAAAACGCCCTCGCCAATTCGTCAACAGCGCCCTACAGACGTTACGAATGTACTCCTTGAGCATTCGGTGAAACTGGAATTGTCGCTGTTGCTTGTTTAGGAGTAGAATTTTAAATTCACCAAATACTATTTTCCATCATAATCTACCCATAAATTCCAAGTAATCTTTTCTTATTTTGTTTACCATAGCCAGAGTGCACCTAGGGTGAAAATAACAATTATTTTGCCTCTTTTTAGGCGGAAATAACAATTAAGCGTCGGGTGGCTCGTCAGGTCGGCCAGACGCTCGAACATCGCGACGTCGGGGAAGCCGAGTTCGTTTGAAAATGAGTACAGCTTTTGCCGCTGCGCAACGTGACACAGACGGTCCACGGCGAATCGAGGCTGCGAAGCAACACGACTTGAACATAAAGGCTGTTTTGCGAGTGGCGGCTGGTAGATACTGTCGGTCTTGGGAAAACAAACCGTTGCGCGGAAACCCCATTCACTAGCAACAGTGGAATCCAGCATGAAATATCGCGCGTTCTCGTATCTTTCTAGCCTGTGCAACAATAAAATGCCTCATTGTTGTTAATTGCTGTTCGAACGTTTTGCCGCTAATTACGGTCCCAGTAATAGACACTATCAAGAACACAACGCGCAATCCGCGAAATCCGTCCGAGGTTTGGATATCTCTTCAGAAAGTTTGAAACGATTTTCATACGAACAACAGAATACATAAAAAATTAAAGTATACATTTTTTCATCCGAAGAAAATATTACATCTCTTAATTTTAAAGAAGCATGCATTAATTTATCAGACTCGCAAACGACATTTGTCAAATTATTCGCGAACAGAATCTAATGCCTCTCCTAGTCATTTAAGTAGCCTGTCTATTTTTCTCTTCTATATTCATAACGACATGTCTAATTACCATGGATTATATAAGAGCCAAAACGACTTTTAATGGAAAAATATTTTTTGGTGCCACGTGAAACCCTTACAATTGACCAGAATTAAGCAAAAAAAATTTATGAAAAAATGAAAATAAAAATTTTCCGCCAATGGTAGGTCCCTTTAAGCTATCTTCACTTCTACATGCAGGTCACCAGATCTGACAACAATTCAGTCATCAATTTGGACTGTAACAACGAAATTGAATACTGCCTGACGAAAGATTGTACGTAGTTGATTTGTTAGGCACTAATATGAATATTGTCTGCCTCAGTAAATCGCTTTGCCGTCTTATTGGTTCAAGCTGACGACACGATTTCCATTCATGGAACAGTGGGCCTCCAAACGGATTCAATAGGATTTTTCATGGCGGCTAAAATTGTTAAAAGAATGAAAATGAGTCGCGTGTTTGCAGTGGCAACGGATAATTCGGGCAATGAAAGCGTTGACAACTTACCTTTATGATGAACATAATTTGTTTGTTTTAGATTAAGAACGAAATATAACAGTGGCGAGCGACGTTTTCTCGAAGGAGGGTTTTGTCAAACCGGGATAATTCGAAGTTAGTTGATTTAAAATAGTTAAATCGAGTCTTCTTTAGGTTACCTTTGCGCGTGAACTGGGCTTTAACACGGTTGTGTTTCAGTCCAGCCAATCAAATGCGACAACATGGTAAAGCAGGGGACTAGACAAGATGCAAGTTTTTGTATCGTTGTTATCAATGAAATACAATAACGACCCGATGATTGAAATTCAAATACGTTTAAAGGTAGTTGCAATTGTTGTTATGAATTAGTTATAAAAGTTTTAACAATGACCCGAGGGAGTGGCATTGTCTCATACGTGGAAAGGGATGCACAAGCAGCAGACGAATCAGAGCAAAAATTTCGTTCTTTCATTTAAAATACCAATTAGTAAGTCTACTTTATTTAACAGAGTAGTGTATGTTTTGCAGCTGCATAACCGACCTGGCGCTGTAGTACAGCACTGCCGGTCTGGACTGGCAGCTGATAATTGCTGCCTTTTAGTCCTTTGCACGTCTTCTGGCATCATTGATGACCGTCAACATAGATATTTTTAGACGAAATGTTCTGCAATTAATTAATGTCGAATAATTTATAATATAAAGTGTGTCCTGCATTCCAAAGTAATGTAGATTTGAAACTATAATATTTAGCTCAGAGTTTTGTTAACCGCGTTCATAGAATCAAAAGCCTGGCGCTAATTGTCACAGATCCTCACGATCAGACTCTAAAATGATTCGTAGGACCTTCTAAATGGAGAAGGTTCTATGAGATTCCTGTGTCCCCATCGGTGGGCTACGTTCTAGATCAGTGTTACTCAAACTTTTTCACTCGCGACACACTTGGGATATCTGAAAAGTTACGCGACACACCTTAAGTAAAAAAAAGGTTTTGTTTAAATTTTTTTTTCAACGTGTATATTTCTAATGCGATGGGTGGGCTTGCTTTCGAGAGCAAATAAGATTCAAACGGGGCTCTAATGTTCACAAACAAACACGCATTTCGTCGTCAAGTCGAAGGAGTCGCGCTCTCTTTTTTGATTTGCTTCAAGGAGAGCCAAAATTCGTCCAAACCTTTTTCGGCGAATCCCAGTCGATGGAATTTGTCATTTCTCAAATCGATCAGCTCTTCTTCCTCTTGACACGAAAGATTTGATGTCTGGTTGCTTCCAAACGGGTTGATCACCCAGTCATATTCGTCGATATTAAGTGATGGGAAATAATGGTGAATTGCTAATTGAAGGCTTATCAGTGTGGACATGATGTCATCAGCGACTGTGTTCTTTAACTGAGATTCGTTTACGGAAGGGAAGCATTCAAAAATACCCTTCGAAACTTTGCTTTTCCATAGCGTAAGTTTTTCATCAAACGATTTCAGTTTGCATGTCGATAAGATAATGTTTTCCGATGGTCCTTGGCCATCATGTTTACCGCCGGAAGTCGGTCCTTCATGCGGAAACGCGTAGGTTAACGTGAACAAATAGCTTATTTTTTATAAAATGTGTTTGTGACGTGTGTCTTTGACATTCACGGAATCCGACTGCGGAGCGACCGAAGATGGATGCGGAGAAGCCGAAAGATGCCTGCGGAGCTGCCGAGGATGTCTGTGGAGCGGGCAATAATGCTTTCGGAGCTGCCGAGGCAACCAGGGTATATTTGCGGTTCAGAAACCCGGAATCAACACGTAAAGTCCTAATGGAATTAATGTGCACATTGCTAGCAACCATATGTTCACATGTCGCGTATATATCAGGCTACATGATTTATACAAAAATACATTTTGCATAGTATAAATATACATTGTACATACATGCAAGTTATACGATTCCACACAAAATATTTAGCAAAACTAAAGAGACAATTTATATAGCGAAACTTGCCATTACCTGAAAGGTTTTTTCTGCTTCGCCAAATTGCTTTGAATGCCATTTAACTAACACATTTGGATCGCAAAAAAATGCTTTTAATCACAGCGCCTATAAGCTTAGATAAAGCGCGTGTTTTGAAAAGTAATAAATTTGCTTATATGAATATACATTGTACATACATACAAGTTATACGATTCCACACAAAATAAGCGTTAAATCTGCAAGAGCAACTCGAACTTAAAATGCTCTGTACATTTTGAATAGGAATCGCGTTCCTGTTATTAAAGGTTCGGATTAAAAATACGCAATGAAAGCAGTAGACCAAAGAAGTGCATATGGTCGGATCAGCTGGGTAAATTTTGAATTAGAGTCACGTTTGACTGCCTTCGGTTTGCATGATGAATCCACGGAAGATATTCTAGAACAATGGAAGTTGGTTTTTTCAACAGAGAATTCACATGCGCCTATATCGAAGGGGTTACCGACCACTTTGACAGTTACTACGAAATCCATTGGTGATTTTCTCGCTCACATTAAAGAACACATTATATGTACACTGAACCTGCGATTGTAAAACTGTGATCCTCGATTAAAAGACGTTACGCAAAGGCTTTTTACAAACACATAGAAATTAACTGTTTGATTATTGATAAAGGGCACTAGTAACACCTCAAGATGTACAAACAGATTTCCATAAGATCCAACAGATTATGAAAACAGTAATTATAGTCGTTTTATTGAGGTCAAAAGGACCAAAACATGAATCATAAAACAAGACAGCATAGAAATTACGACAGATTAAATTTCTCTTTTAGATCCTGCTTCACCTGCTCTGGTAAAACATAAAATCTGGACAAATAATGAATGACCGATTGCGATATGCCGCAATTCTTGTGGGTATTGTACGAAATAGCTATTGGTCGAAGAGATTTGCAATAAGATAAACCTTAAACGATGGGAATTGGAGGGGTCAGTTTTAATTTGAGCAGCGATTAGTGAACAACTATTTACGTGGCGTTGAACGACCAGCATAGGCAGGCCACTAGAAAACGGCAATATTTTAAAAAGTCTACAACGGTTAAAAAATTCAGAAAATTTTAGGTTGCGGATAATGACTAAGAAACAAAATACATTAATGGGAATTATATAGGCATGGAATAAGGTTTTAATACGGCTTGAGCTTAAATCAAGTCTCCTGAACCGTCGAACTACGAGACAGAGGCGACGATATTAACCAAAGACGGAATTCATTTAATCACTCCATAACAACCGACTGTCGAAAATTACGCACAGGGATTTATATTTTCAGCTCGAAGCGAAATAATGGAGTGAAGAGAATTCAGGAGTTACAAAATCGGTTTTCAAGGAAAATGAATTACAGATGCATTTTGATACCATTCTCCGAAGTTGAGAAGCTGTTGAGAATCACCATTCCTATTGCAGGAATGGCATAAAGTGACGTCATACGCGTATTTCATTAGTGTCACGTCGTTAGGGGACCGATAGGCTAGACGTTTAATAGTTAAAAAATGAATGGATGCAGCACTGCGCCTTGTAATACACCGCAATTATTTGGCAAGTAGGTGGAGGCTTCATTTCGGACTCTTACGTGTTTACGTTGATTAGAAAAATAGTTTTGAAGCCAATAAATCAACCATGATTCAACACCATCTTCGCATAGTTTAGAAAGAATGTCGTCGTTATCAGGTAGACTGTAATTCTCGCAATGGGTACACCGCTATGGCCCAATGAAGTAATTTGACCTCTCAAGCTTAAAAAACCAATCAAGACTTAAACTGCCGTGCATCGGGATCTAGGAACTGTATGCGTAAACGTTAGTCGTTTCTTTGATTATGTTTTGATTAAAAAATAATTCCAACGCTACTTCCGGCAATGAGCGATTAACTGTTTAGTAAATTCGAGTTTTATTTTGCACAAGGTGTTGTTAACCAATAAAAATGAATGAAATTTTAGAGTTCACCTCACGTGACTATAAGGTATAAAGGTTCGTGGATTGAAACGACCGTTTAAAACATGGATTCCTTTGTCTTTATTCGTCTGATCTTTGTTGCTCTCGCCGTTGAAATCTACCGGATCGCAGGTACGTGGGTTTTACGTTCATACTATCGTCGCTATTAAGAGTAATCATAATCCAAGGCATTTATTTTTAAAGTTCAAAGGAATCCTCTCGAATATCTGACTAATGTATTATTTTTTAGGCACATCTTTCGTCTCCTTGACGGCAACAAAGTACAAATCCTTGATGGCAGAGTGGAACTGGACTGAATCGACCTCAACGACGCAATACACCTTGACGCTTGGGGAAGGTTTCACTCAAGTTGACCAAAAACGAACATCGAAAACGCACTTCGTCTTCGAGAACCTCAAGTCGAATCAGGTCTATCACATTCAAGTCCAAAGCGATGCTGTACTCTTGGGAGACGCTACGGCCAAGACATTGCCATCGCGTAGGTCTTATGCAACTTTAACAGAATTGTTGAAGTTTTATTATTTATCTCTAAACATTCAAGCTACAATAAGAAAGCCGTGTTGTTGTATTTGATTTGGAAATAGATAAATGAAATGGGTACATTTGCGATAGTCTTAATGTTGAAAAATGCCTTGTTTGCGCCATATCTAAAATATTGCAATCGATTATAATGTACTTTATTTTACATCTTGGAAACCCAACACAGGTGAGTTCACTGCGTCCTTGCTTTCTGTTGGTCAAACGTCACTATTGGCCGAATGGAATTGGCCTGAAGCACCTCCACGCACAGAATACACGGCGGCACTGGGAAAAGGTTTCAAGATTCTTGAACACATCAAAACAAAAAATACCTCCAAAGTTTTCATTGGACTTAAAGAAGACACTGAATATAGCATTCGAGTATCCGGTGGATCGGTCGTTCTCGGAAACGCATTCGGAAGAACCGGCGAATCGAGTGAGCCACATTTTGATAGATCCGATAAAAAGATGCTTTTGGGAGCAGACATTGGTTAAATACAACTGAATCCGCTGAAAACCTACGCGGTGTTATCATGTAAAATACGGACACTAAACAAAGCGCAAACCAACGCGACGTATTTAATTTAAATGCTTCAGTTTGAATAAGAATGGTGCTCTTGTTATACGACGTTTTGAGAGACATTTAGAGTCGCCTCATAGACGACGAAGAGGATAATGAAGAATCGTAATTAATAACCATTTAATCTCCAAAAATCTATGAAAAAGGGGTCGATCGAACATGAAAGCAAATTTCAGAAAATGCAAATTTGTTTCAGCCGATAAACTAAGGATCAATGCAACATCTGGAAGCACTTCAATTTTTCTTAAATGGACGGTTGGGGCAACACCTCCCGTGGATAAATTTTATGTCAGAGTCACTAGAATCGACAGTACAAGTCAGACCTACGAAGTCGGTGCCTCCGACCGAGAATTCACCTGTCCAGATCTTACGCCCTGCACAACGTACTCAGTGTCCATGAGTACCGTAGACAGCGCCGGTGTCGAAGGGCAAGCGGTCACTTTGACAGTCACCACGAAATCCATTGGTACGTTTCATGGCTCATATGAATGCACGCACTATATGCACGGGATACCTGCTCTTGTTGAACTTTCAAATGCGTCTTTTGTAGAAGTCAAAGGAGAAATGAAACTCGCTGTCATCATTTTGGGAGCTGTTTGTGGCCTTCTAATTGTTATTTTACTTGTTGTGCTGGTTATATATCTTTGTCGGAACAAATTATGTTCCTCTAAAATCTAGAAAAGGAAGCCTTGATTAAATAAAATCGCCGTTTTCACTTACGTTGCTATTGTAATAAAAGTTAATTTTATGCTAGACGAGAACGAAATTGAATTGGAACTGCTATTCAGAAATCATTTCCTACACATACTGTTTTGCCTTTCAAACCATTGTTTCGATTTGCTTATACATTTTAGTGTCGAGTTTAAGGTAAATGGACTTTATTTATTTACGTCGCATAGCAACGCGTGTAGGGCGTTGGCATTACAGATTGTGGTAGTGGCTGAAACACAAGTACAAAAGTATATTTTTTATATTGATTTATACAACAGAGACAACCAATGACCCACGTACTGTTATGCTTTGTATCTGATTTTGAAGGGCAAACATATCTTGATCGGTTTTCTATCTGATGTTTCTTAGACCTTTATTTCTATTTTTTCTAAAGCAGCCTTAGGAATCCGCTAAAATAACTATATACTTACCTAGTTAACCTTTTCTATTTTGACAAGCACCAACGCCAACACATTTGGAAGCCACATTTCGAACAAGAGACTGATTTCAAGGTCGTTATTGGTTCAGAAACGCTGAAAACTGCACGCCGTACTAATCGTTAACACAATTAATCCAACTTTGTATTATAACAAGCCACCCAAACACTGTACGCCCCCTTTTCAAACAATAAGGGCTCACTACTGTCAACTAACACGTTTAAATGCTCAAGTTTATTCGCTCTCATAGAGTTTGTTCACCCAACTACTCTCCCGTCTTCTTATTAATGTTCAAGAAAAATGCAATGCTCATCAATATGCACAAATGTGTGGCGTTGTTCGAGATGTCAAATTTCATGGGAATTCGCTCCACGTGTTTAGAGGATAATTGCAAGTGCGTGCGCGTAAGTAATCGACCTTGAAGAGGCATATAGGAATCTTTCTTCGGCTTTTGTAGTATGGCTACAGCTAACGTTGCAATGAAACCTTTTATGGATGCGATAATGATCGAAACATATTATGCCATAAGAATTTATCATTTAAGATTTGACTCGTGATAGGCGCAAAACAAAGTATGATGGCTTTTGATTTTTCGAATTTAAATGTTTTAAAATACCTGTGCATTAATACATAAGTACCAGCCTTAAAGTGCCCGGCCCCAGGTATCCACTTAAATTTGTACTACTGCAAAGGACTGTGATAACGCATACGTATCGAGCAAACACTTAGATATAAGAACACCATTTGAAGTCTTTAATACATGACATAGATTAATTTGTTGAAAATAATTTGCTTTTTATGGCGTTCGTCAAAAAAATAAAGTGTAAAGTCGGACAGAGAAGCTTGAATCGTCTTAAATGCATTATATTGTCTTAATGTTTTACCGATATATGCACGAGTCATTTAAAAGCACGGGAATATATTACAAATTTCATTAACGTTACTCTTTAGGGATATATATCTGATGGGCGGTGAGGTATTTTTTCAAAATCCAATAAAGCCATTGAGTGGCAGCAAGAAACACTATGAATATATTAAGAATGAAAAAAACGTTCCCTTATAAGTGTTTTACGTTTTCGTGCGCTTTTGTAGTCTATTGGCAAACCCGATTTCTCTGTGCATTCACATAGGTTATTTAAAAGGAAGTGCATTCTGTACGCATGTGCGATTGGCGTAATATTCCACGAAATAAAATTAACGCATATTTAAAAAAATTATAATGGAAGTACATTGCGAAAAATCACAATGATAACTACATGAAACAAAATAACACAGCATGTCTATTCGGAATATGAATACATTGTTTTAATTTATGCTTATAATTCGGTAGCATTAACTATGAAAATTTTTCGGATAATTAAGCGTCCCTCTGATAAGCATATACACGACTTAAGAATATACAAGTTACTTACCATCGCCTAAATTTCCGTCTCCGCTCATGTAAATCGCTGTTTGACCAATGCGACGGACGCACTGTTTAATTCCCCCGAGAATTGCTGCTGCATATCGAAACTCTTTCATTCCTTCTCTGTCCCAATTTTGAGAAACGTAAAATAATCAACCTTGCAGTGTAGTGTCGTCTTTTATTCTTAAATCTGAAGTTCTTTTATACTGAATTAAACGATTATAAATATCATCATGTTTATCGCGATAATCTATTAAGAACACGGATGTATACTTTTGCACATTCAAGTAAAAATTATCGAAAACCTTTATTATTATTATTATTGATAAACTGCCCGTAGTGCCCAAATGCTTAAATCAAGTAAAGAGATTTCGAGATTACTCTGACAAATATGGGCTTCATGCCACAGAATACCAAATCAGACGCAACGAGAGATTTACAAATTCATAGATAGTCCAGTGTTATCCGGACGAAATAGCGATATGGTTGAATGTAAGGTTCCAGGCTTCCGTAAGTTTGAAACAATTTTCATACGAACAACATAATTTATGGACAAATGACCTAAGCATGTTTTCATCTAAAGAAAAATATCTGTTACCTAGTAATCTTAATTTTAATTTTATTATTATTATTTTAAAGACTCGCAAACGAAATTGGCTAAATTATTCACCAAAAGTATCCGATGCCTTCAATTCAAATATTTATGCTACCTTCAGAAGCGCATGTACAAATTTGGCGATATCTGAATTTCGATTAAAGTTGCCTGTCTATTTTTTTCTTCTTTATTTATAACGACATATCTAATTATTATAGAAAGCCAAAACATATATTAATGGAAAGGTCTCTTATTCCCACGTGAACCACTTAAAATTGACCATCATTAAGCAAAAAATAGAAAATCCCACGTAAATGAAAAGGATAAGCCGCGTGTAAACCTTTTTATCTTTTCTCTTTCACGGTTCGATAAAACGTGAGATTTCTTGTTATGCGTTTAATTGAACAAATCCGGTGAATGTGTCTTCTAATCCGTCTAATAAAACAATTTCGGTAAACGTGTCTTTGTCTCAGGCAAATCGAACGAATAAAGGGAAGGGGTGTTCTACTGCATGCAGTTGAATACTTCTTGTTGATGTCATGCTGCTGTTTTCTGTTCGGTCGACAGGGTCATTTCTTCAAGAAATGGTTGTTAGGGTAAGGTTAAGTGTAGCGCAATAATGATTGAAATTAAAATCGTTTAAAAGATAAAATTTTGTTGACTGTTTTTCACTATAATACACTTTTGCCAAATAAGTGGTTCTTATTTTTATTTTCGTTTAAATTGTTATTTTAATATACCTTATTTGAAAAAAAGGCACACATATTAAGTCTATGGGGTTGAATTTAATTTGCAATTGACTGAATTACCTTTTTTAGGCCAATTGAAGGCGACAAGTTGGTCTATCTGTTAACGCAGTGGAAGTGTTTGTGTTTTTGTTATCTATGAAAAATAAAAATGACCGAAGGGAGTGTGTTTGTCTCATTAGTTGGAAGAGATGCACAAGGATCAGCTGGTCCCTTTTCTGGTTATTTATCGTTATAAAAGACCCGTCAATGGACGTCATTGAACATTTTTTTAATGTATCGACGCAAGAACGCTTCTGTCGAGGAACCTTTTTTTAACACTGTTGCAATACCCAATCCGTCCCAACTGACTGCCATACAAGCGACGGGAATTTTCCCAAAAAAATCGATTAAGTCGTCTTCTTTCGCTCATGCTCGAATCAGTCCGGAGTTTCCTGACGCATTGACGACCACCCGTAAACGAAGTCGTCGAGTCATCCGCAAACCTGCACATCTAACCAACTGTGATTCTTAGTTTCCAGTCGGTCGACCTTTTTGTATCTCTTCCGCTGTCGACGAATAGTCTAAACCGGGGGCGCATGTAGTCACCTTAAAAACTCCCTTTTTTATCGGACATGAACGCAGATCCTGCAGGAACTCTGTGTGATTATTAGACAAAGAGAATAATGCCGATTCTATTTTTGTTTTTCGATCTCATTCGTAATCATATTTAGACGCGTATGTCATGATACTGAATTTAGTAAGTCTTCTGTGATTTATTAAGATCAATAAAGTCGCCTTTTAAATACTGAGTAGTAGCAGTGTCGCCCTGAAAAGAATAACTTAATAATGTGAAACAATTGTCTTGTGTCCAGCATCTCCATATTGAGGCCATTCAGTGAGTAATTAAGGTAGCCCACAGAATGGTAAACTACACGAAGTGCTTCTCACATTATTGATTAATAAATAGGTAAAATTCATTGACTTACAGACTAACATAAGTAAACCTCGTTGGGACTATTTATTAACTCTGGCCCCTCTTAAGTTATAAAACAATATCAAAAATGAGGTAATTTAGTGCTAATGGTTTCTCTAGCTTTGCTAGTTAAGACAACAAATTTAAATATTTAAGAAGTCTGAAAAACAGTTCTATATACAAGTACGCTTAGGGTTATCGGTTGATCTCCAGCCTCGGTCATCGTCATGTCTGTGTTCGTGGGTATCGGTTGCACCTGAGCCGAGGGTGGAAACGTATTGCCTGGAGTGGTCATTGCGAAAAAATGCCAAGACCCAGGAATCAAACCCGTTTTTTTGTTTTTACTTCGACGTGTGTAAAAAAAAGCGGACCTCAACTTTGGAATGCACATGGCAACTGATAACTCTGTTCCCATTTTAAGAAAGTCACCTTTTTGCTCCAGACAAAAATTGTGAATAGTTACTATCCGTCCCTCTAAAATGCCCGTTTACTCTCCTTTCCTTGCAGTGTTCCCTTATTCTTACAGCATCACGTCGTAAGGTGACCGAGGGCTTGATGTATAATAGTTAAAAAGGAATGGAGATAGCACTGCACCTTGTACCATACCGCAATTATTAAGCAAGGAGAATGAGGCTTCATTTCCGACTTTAACGTGTTCGCAAAGAATAATTAACCCAAGCCAATTAATGAACTATCCTTAAACGCCATCTTTTTATAGTTGAGAAAGGATGCGGCAGCGTGAGATGGTTTTAAAAGCAGAGGATAAGTTCAAAAAAGACGTCCCAGCTAGCCAAGATGACTAGACACAGAAACCCACCCCGTTCGGCATAAACTCTACAATCAATAAATTAAATGGTTTTTGTGTATCACTTTGACTACGTTTGTACAAAAAACGGCATTCAACTCTGGAATGCACCCGGCAACTGATAACTCTGTTCCCATTTAAAGACAGTCACCTTTTCGTTCCAGACAAAAAATGTCAATAGTTAGCTTACCCTTTGGTTTTGCTACCGTTAATTGACAACACGTTATAAGTCAAACAATAAATCAAAGTTAATGTTTTGTGTGGAGGTCATTGCCTATGTAGGTGTCCTTTCAAATTGAAACAGAAATAAGGCGTTATAACATAAGCATATACTGATATACCCCATAAATAACCGTTGTCCTAAAGAAGAAGTATATTATAACTTACGTTTTAGCAAGCTTCAAATTCTTATTGGTTTTGATGATTTTGTTTCATGTAATACTTTATTTTAACTGGACTGGGCCGGTTTGAAACCCGGAATGTTGAGATAGTCGATTACGAGAACGTGAGCTCTCTAATACCTTCTTCTTCTTATGTCGAGAAAATGATGAAGTCAATTACGCCTAAGATGAAACAGATTCTGCCTAAAAACGCCGTTACGTAGAAAACGTTGACGGACGAACGTCGACCGACTTCTCTGAGTATTGACATCAGAGTAACTGAAGCAAAAACAATGGCTGCGAAAATCTTAAAATTCGCGACGGGAATGAGCATGGTCATTCTCCTTTAAGAGCATCAGAACAGGACGCTGAACAAGGCCCAGTAACCGCTCATCTCTGCCGCTGCTATTGAACAAGAGCCGACATCTGACATCCTCGTACTTCCCAACTAACCGTGCCCTCCCAACTCCGCCCTTAAACCACGCGTCTCCCCTCAGCCCGGTTTTCACCCAATCGAACGAAACAGAGAAACACCGGGCTGCTTGGCTTCGCGCGATTCTCCTTAAAGAACCAAACTGCTTGCAGTCGCGCTGCTGCGATTTGTGACAAACACGTCTCATTCAGGTGTCCACACTGTCTAAACTCAGAGATGAGGCCGATACGACTGAGTGATCTGGTGTCGCTGTAGGACTTGTCGCAAAAACGGTACAAGTGGGGCTTCTTCGATAAATGCGTCGATTTGTGACCGTTACTGAAACAAAAAAATGCGTCTTAATCACGTTTCCACCAAAAGTAGATGCCTGCTTAAAAGAGCCCTTAACGACGACCCTTTCCTTCCCGAGGGCGGATTCTGTCACCGCTACTTGGAGCCGAAGATGTGCCAACGATGAGTTACAGACCCTAACAGCCCTGCGTTAAGAAGAGCAACTCCACCCGGACAGCCAATTAGTAGATTCGCGTGTTTGAGGAGGTCATTACTGCCAAAACAATAATTAATAGTGACGGTTTAACACGAAATTGCAGTTTCACCATCGCCGAATTACTAACATCCACGTTGCCCTACACACTTCTTTTATTGCACCGAAGCACTCTATGCTTTTTGGTGTTTGTCGGTGCCCAGTATTTTCAAAAAATGAACTTTGACGATCCCCCATGATTCGGCAGCTCAAATGACCAAAACTACGATGCGGGATGCGGGTACAATCGGTGACCTCAGTGGAATAAATTGATTCGAGGAAGATGGGCTTATAAATCGACCTCTCCTCTCCTCTAGTCGAAAGGTGCCTCCTGAGTGTCAAACAGTGACGCGCAGTCATTGGCGATCACCGCCCTTCGACTTGAACGTCTCAAGGACACCCGGTTGGAGAAGCTGGCCCCCCTCATCCTCAAGCAGCCGGCGTCACCACCACGAAATTCCCATTCCTTCTTCTCCTCCCACCACAATCCATTTGTCCCCTTCAGACTCAGACACTCAACCGGGCTATCCGAAGCCGTGCCTAGTTTCGTAAAAAAGACTGAATCAGGGTTGAAAAAAAGTCAATCAAATCTGATTTGTCGAATGCAGGCTTTGAACATCGCCTGTCTTTTCGGGGTTTTGCTGTTTTTAAAAAAACAAATGCGGATCCACGACGGACAAACGAGGTGGCGCGTACCTCAAAGCGAGTACAATCAGCGAGGACAAGGTGATATTTGAGTTTATCGTTGACTGAGAGACCTGTCGAAATCCGGTTCGTGGCAGGAACCAACGAACAGGAACCCAAGAGGCGTTCTTAATTTTGCACACGACCTTGTAGAACGAACGCTACCCTGAAAACAGAGCGATGAGGAGGAGGAACCACATCTGCGAAAAAAGGTGCCACTGAAGACCAACCATTCAGCAAAAAAACAATTGACAATTGGTCCTATTGAAATTGCGGTTTTGCGTTTGTCGGTGGGTGGGAATAAAGACGACTAAAACATGGAACTGTTAAGCATGTGCGGGACGTTGGCAATGATTAGACCTTCGCGAGACGAGTCTTGTCCAAAGGAGCCCCCCGAACCCCAGAGAAAAAGCTGTCCCACCCTATCCAAGTAACCAATCCGCGAGACTCGTGACTACTAACCGTGTATACTACTTGCCGTGGTTCCCGAAGGACTGCTTATTCGGCTGCGCATACACAGACACACCGACACACAGCCGCCCGAGTTTTGTGGCAGTTGCAATCATGCGACGACGAAACGCTTCTACAAAGCGTCGCAGACCTGGTAGAGGGGGCCGTACGTTAATAAGGAAAAGGAGGGGGAGGCTTCTAAACAATAAGGGGAGAGGGGGTCGAGGGTGGGGGGTTTATAAGGATGAGACTTACAAATTATCCAGGCGCTTTAAAGGTTTGTTGCAGTAAGGACGGATGTACTTGTGCTATTCGCTGTAATTCGCTTGTGATTCGCGATAACGCTAGAAATGCTGAAGACCTTAAGGAGAAAAAAAGAAAGTCGAAAAAGCGGCAGCTGCGAATACTTCTGATTGGTTGAAAATGGGGGGGGGCAGGGGTTAAAGCGTCAACAGAAGGACTCTGATTAGTAAGCTCCATCTGATTGGTAAGTGGAGCTTATTTATTAAATTGGATATTGCCCGTTTCTAAAGATTTTACCTCAGACTGCAAGTGACAAGACGGGACCGTTTTTAACGGGTTTTACCCAAACGATGTGACAGCCAATCGACAACCCTTGTTCATTTGCTGAATTGCTGCTGTTTTTGACCCCACGTTTTGTAAGGTCATCCTTGGTGACTCAAAGCGGTCCTTGGCACCGCAGTAATTAAATTGGATTCCCAACAATCTAGTGGAAACAGGTTGTGCGCTCGGTGGTTCGGACATTCTGGTTACTCACTTACTTACTCACTCATTGGCCGTTTGAGGTGCCAAGCGCCCATTCTCAACCCTTGACTTTCCAACACGCCACTCCATTTATGTTTGGATTCGTCAAAAACAGAACCGAAGATGAAGCGGGTCATTAACGGCGTACTCACAGAGGCACTACTGTCACGAGGACCACACACTTATCATGTAAATACAGTGTATGTTAACGTCGCGACGCGGATGCGAGGGATGAAGCGATTAATTATGAAAATTCGGATGAAAAGAGACTACACATGTTTGTTATGTCGAGAGAAAGAGGGACAGCAAGGGAAGATGAGGGGACTGTCGTTTTGAAGTTCTTCCTTCAACCAGACTGCTAAAGTTTTGCGACAATTTGCGAAACAAAAATCTTCGATCCAACGACTCTATACAAGCCGTATTTTATTCAATAGATTGGTTGGAATGTTGCCTGATTTCAGTTGTTCACAAACACCTTCGAAACCCGCGAAAGTGCGCGTTAGTTTGTGAGTTTGCGGAGAAGGCTCCAGACCCCCGTCAATCATGAGTCTGTCGAGTTTGTCGCGGTCTAAATTATAAATGATGAAAATGGTTCAGTTTATGCATAAGACGCAAAAGCTCCGTTCGTTCCAACGAGAATGTCGACAACAGGACGTCGAACGGTTCCTTCTTCGCGCGTCAATACGGAAGAAGTGAAGTCAACGGCGGTGTAAATCCGCGAATTGACGACCAAAATGGCGATTCTTATAGCAGAGCATCAGAACATGATGCTGGACAAGGAGGAATCGCGGCTTATCGTTACCCCTGCTTCTGAACAAGTGCCGATGCCCAATACCCCTGTTCATTCCCCTCGACCATACCCTATCGATCCCGTAACTCTCTGCCCATCCACCACGACTATAATCCCTCCCTCCCGTGAACGATCCCTCATTTCAACGGCGGTGACAGCACTGTCGAGATAAACTTTACCCATTTAGAGGGACCCACATTCTTTGCCCAAACTCTTACCGAGAAACAATTTAACATCGAAATCCCCCGATTGGTGACGGAAGAAAATATCCGGCGCTTTGGCGAAGCGCAGATCAAGAAATCAATCGCCAGCAAGATGGAGTCAGCTCTCCTCCTTCTATGCGACGGCGTCTTAGGAACGGCTAGACGGGTGCGGTGGACAGCAACAAATGGGGCCACGACCAGCGATACTGCCTAGCGAGGCCAGAACCCAGGCCGTGTGAGTTTTCCCGTTGTCCTACACCTGTTTATTAAGTAGGTCCAAGACTAACAGATCCTACGGTCATTAAAATCGGGATTTCAAGGCAGGATTCGACGGACTTAAAGTAGAAAGCTCTGGTAAGGAGCCAGAGGAAGCATCCACCTTCACAGGTGAGAAAGGCACTACGTGGTTGCCCGACGTCGGTCCTGTACGTTTCCAGAAGAAGTCCGTCAAGGTCGTACGAGCCATCTTGCACGGCCAAAACGGACACTGCGATTCCGTTATAATGCACGAGGTAGTAGCTCCGCCTGCCACGTGGAATGTCCGGGTGCAAGTCCCGGAAACCGATGACTCGCGGAAGGGTCGCCCTCTGGGAAGGGGACGAAAGAGAGGGCGACGGGGTTCAGCTGAGGAGGAAGGTGGGTTCCAGGATACAGATAATAATACCATTGCCATAAATAAGTTGGAAATCAAAAAGGATTTTTATTTATTATTTATTGAGACAAGCAAACGGGTATAGTGAAAGGTAAAACAGATGACTAATGATGATTGAATCTCTTAGTCCATAAGTTGGATGTCTTTGGTAATTAAATGTTATAATAATCTGGGTCATCTGGCTCTTCACAGCCGGGTCTCTTTGTACATCTTTTCTCTTGTGTATCGGATCTGATGAATTCGACAGGGTCATCTTGTGGCCCAGTCTCGTCTTCTTCTTATTGAATTTTGATGCACGTGTCAATATATTTTCGGCATATTTGTCCAATGAGCGTTTATGCTCCGTCGAAATGAAGGAGCTATACGGGACAACATTAGATTGTTTGTCCAGACCCCTTAAACTTGCCAACAGATAATTTAACATAGGAAACGTTTTGATTGAAAAATGAGATACCATATTTGCAGAGA
Organism: Proteocephalus fallax; assembly: GCA_028672205.1. Lineage (NCBI taxonomy): Eukaryota > Metazoa > Platyhelminthes > Cestoda > Proteocephalidea > Proteocephalidae > Proteocephalus > Proteocephalus fallax. The sequence continues at coordinate 7,483 of JAPUBX010002076.1, read as the reverse complement.
TTAGTTGTTGATAACGATAGAAGGGATCGTCGGACAAAAGCTGAGCCACAGCTGATCTCAAGATTAAATAGTGGGTTGCTTCCGATATCGGCACTTGGCTGATCAATGTTAGGTCTGAAGAGAAACCCAACAATTTTGCAGTCTCGGTTGCACCAATTAATACAGAGAATTGTCGAAACTCTGTTCTAATGGATGGGAAGTTCCAGAAGGATGCTGCATCTTTTGGCAAATCATTATCTAGCACCACTGATAAGAAATCATCAGTCTCAACTCTGTGGACAATATCGAATGAGCCAGGCAGGCTTTTGACGGAGTAATGATGGTGGGATACAGCCAGCATCGAGACAATGTTGATTATGAGGGGATGACGAACATTAAAGAGAGAACGGAAATGTATATACAATTGGGATAACAAGTCAACGACAGTAGGTCTCGAGGCTGCAGGCAAAAAACGTGTTGTGAGGGTAGTTATTGGTCTCCAATCCTTGGATAGCCTTTCCGTATCAGTTGGCTTCTTTGTCCATCGGAGAAGAAGACCGAATACACCCCATAGTTCCTCTGCCTATTTTGCAAATCCATCTATGACAGCGTCGTTATTTTTGGTTGTATCAGGCCATTCATCATCGGTGAGGTTTGGGACCAATCTTGCATGATATTTTGCAGCAATATGGGGAGAACCTATGCGAGGCGATCCAATACACAGTAAAGGCCTAATAGCCTGGATGAAAGATATGCATTCCTCTTGACTTGAGACATCATGGTTAGCTTCAAATGTTGATAATCGTGCAAGACTGTCAAAAATATTTTTGGCACTTGGAGTTGCTTTGGGGTAATTGGCTTTCCTTATTTTGGCAGGATTTCAGGTTTTTCTACCTTAATGAATTTGTTTAATAAATATAAAACACACACAAATGCATTCATAAAAAAATAACTTCATTTAAAAAAGTGTACGCATTCTTACTTTATAACATTTTTTCATTAAACGGGAATCCGCAAGTAACCGGATGCATAAGAGGCTATCCCCAAAGGAAGGATACTGGAGAGACAACACGCATACAATCGATCACGAAGTACCCTTCTCGTCTGTAGAGCTTGAGCTAGACAAAAGAGGGTCTTTAGAACGAGTATTATGAGTCTTGTTTCCCGGATTCGACATGTGGCAAACAAAGGGAGACTGAAGAGTCAAATGTGCTAAACATATGATATAGAAACGAAATACTTGTCGAGTGAACAACAAGGAGGGTATAGTTAATCGTCAGTATGGGGATACGCGGTATAATTGTGTTCGCGTGGCGTGGAGATGGGAGAGTTATTAGCAGGAAGGGCTTCTTGACGAAGGTCTGCAACTCTGACACTACGTAATGGCGCCGGGCGTGGGTTATGAGCGGAAGTTAATGGGAACGCGCGTGTCCCTCCAATTAAGAAACTTCAGGTTGAAGATTGTGTCATTGGCTAATCAATCAGACGGTGTTACATTACCCCCCTCCAGAGGGAGCACTGTCCTCAGTGCTCGTGGTAGCGACAATCTCCTCATGATCGTCTGGGGGAAGGTCGGATTCCGGCACGAATGGGGTAGCGTTGGTTTCCGCTGTAGCTAGTTTTCCTCTGAAAGGGGTTACGTTATTGTGGTAAACAGTCACAAGGTGGGCCTGGGGATGTTCAGATGCACGGATGACGTATAGGTTGGGTTGCAAGACCCGTTCGATGCGGTAGGGTTCTGTGCTCCAAGGAGGATGAAACTTCTTAGGAACACCGGGTGGGGGCACAGGTCGGTGTCTCCGATTTGGTAGGCAACAGGTCAGCAGTTGCGGACATAGATGGTCTTCTGGCGGTCATCTGCCCGTTCGAGGTGTACACGAGCCAGGTTGTGGGTGTTACGGAGGTCTTCCTGTAGTTTAAGGATGGTGTCTGGTTGCTAAAACTGAGGGCGGGCGGAGCCGTGTTAAATATTTCGGCTGGGATTTGCATTTCGCGACCTGTAACCATTTTAAAGGGTGAGAATCCGGTTGACGAATGAATGATGGACCGGTATGCTAGAAGGCTGCGGCCTAGGCGACAGTTCCAATCGTGGGGGTGGTTGTTATGGACGAAACTCTTGAGAAATTCGAGGAGTGTCAAATTAGTCCTCTCGACTTGGCCGTTGCCCTTTGGGTGAACGGGGGTTGTGGACGCCTAGCAAGCTGTAGAAGTGACTGAAAACGGCGCTCTCTAAGTTCGGTCCTTGGTCGCTGTGGATACTGTCGGGGACTCCGTGTTGGGCGACACGACGGTTCAAGAATGTGAAGGCGACCGTCTCCGCTTCTTGGTTCGGGAGTGCTTCGGCTTCGGCCGCTTTGGTAAAGTAGCCCACGAGGATGCACCGGTTGCCGCGCTCTCTCAGCTGGAGGGGGCCGACGATGACAATACCAATGCGTTCTCCAGGAGATCCGGCAGTCATTGGTTGGAGCGGAGCAATTGGGTTCGTATTTGGGCCCTTAAAACTGGCACACGGGGTGCAGGTTCTACAGAACGTGTTTACGGCATCTCTGATATTTGGCCACCAGTAGCGACGAGTAATCGCATTTTCCATCTTGCGTTCTCCTAGATGACCGAGTTGTTCGTGGACATCAAGGATCACCTGATTGACTAGAGAGCCGGGGACTTCTACTCGTTCGGGTTGGGAGAGTTCGTGTTGGCAAATGATGAAATCATTCTGAATCGAAAGGCGAGACCATTCGTGCCAGAGGCGTTTTGCTGCCGGGCTGGCGAGGCTGATTTCAGTTGCTGAAGGTTTCCTGTTGTTACAGTAGACACGGTCATAGATTGTAAAGGTGTCAGGGTCACCCATTAACCTCTTTCAATCCTAAACCCCAAGCTATAACAATTGTTACTTGCACAATGTTTCCCAAACACGAGGAATTGTTTAGAGTGGTGAGTCCACACCCACTTAAATGGCGGATCAGTAATCGTGAATGAGTCACGATTGATTTCTGACAACCGCTCTCTAGCTTTGAGTGTCAATCAATAACTCAACACACCTTTCACATTTAGATGGCGGCCCGTCTGGTTCAGCGAAATCTTAGAGTCTATCTGAAAATGTCCCAAGCCCAAATCCCCGTAAGTTCTGTGATGGCCCCCACAAATGCCAACTGCGTGTCGGAAAGGCCCAGTTGAAGCTCTATCAGTTGCAAACAATTTGCTGGAATCGCACCCGATCAGCCTCCTTCGTGAAACAATCTCTTCCCTACTAAATTGCGATTGATAAACGTGGTTGCCACATGTCAGCGATACCGTTAAGTTACATTTATTCGAACACAGGTGTCTGCTAAAAAGTGCTAAAGTTAGCGGAATCTCAACTGCCGAAATACATCGCACATTTTTAGAGCGCGTGGGTGAGGTAATGGCATTTCGGGATAACCATGGAGCATGCTTCATGAACTGCCTTGCCAGTGGCTGAAACACGAGAGCAAATTTAATGCCAAAACGCAACTTGATATCGTTTCCATAAAATCAACTATTTTTATCTTCTTTCAACGTTACGTAGTTGCGACCATTTCCCGGTGTATAGTTGGAGATCTACCACACCCACGACTTCTTCCAAAGCGATACTCCAGTTGTCGTTATTTTGACCGGGGGTGAATACAGTTGCAACGGCATTTGGAACCTCTCGACCCTCCTCAACAGCGCCTATACGGATCGGCCCGGTGGCATCGAGGCCTGCACCCAGATGAAACTGGTTCACCGCGCAAAGTCTCGGGGCTACGGCGTCGCTTTGATCAATCTCAATTCTGTCATGGACAGCCACCCGATCCCGCAGAAAAAGAGCGAGGATTCTGCGGAGGCCCAGGAGGCTGCCGACGTGGTCTACCTCGACGCGGTTAGGGACGCGTTCGGGTGCGAATACGAGCTGGACTTTGGTGTTCGCAATGCACCCGACGGCGTTGCCAGGGCCCAGCTGAAGCGCGCGGTCGAATCGGAGGCTGCGCTGAAGGCCAACCGACCCGGACGCCTCTTGCGAATCGAACCACGATCGGATTCCATCTTCAAGGAGGCGCGTGCTCTCGCGCGACAAAAGATGTTTTACAAACGACCGATGGTACTACTACTTCTACTACTTCCACTACTACTTCTACTACTACTACTACTACTACTACTACTACTACTACTACTACTACTACTACTACTACTACTACTACTACTACTACTACTACAACTACTACTACTTCTACTACTACTACTACTACTACTACTACTACTACTACTACTACTACTACTACTACTACTACTACTACTACTACTACTACTACTACTACTACTACTACTACTACTACTACTACTACTACTACTACTACTACTACTACTACTACTACTACTACTACTACTACTACTACTACTACTACCACTACTACTACTACTACTACTACTACTACTACTACTACTACTACTACTACTTCTACTACTACTTCTACTACTACCACTACTACTACTACTACTACTACTTCTACTACTACGACCAATCAAAGGACCACAGTTCGGCAACTGACGTCGACATTTGCAGGCATTAAGTCCACGCCTCTGTATAAAAAAACCGTCTGATAAAAAATTATTTGTCCCAGGGAACGGCAAATCATCGCATCACCATACGCTGGGTATTTTGACCATTTAATGTCTTTCCTATAGCGTCTTTGTGCCGCCGATAACTTGATCATCTCTTCTTGTCTGTTAGATTTTTTCACAATGCCAATTCCAATTCCCACCAACGGGAACAGCAATGTGAGTACCATTTGTTACTTTTTCCACGTGTTCAAAACAATAAGTGGCTCCTTTATAATCCACGGCAGTCGACCACGGCAGCAACCCGGGTAAGTCTGCTCGTCTTGCTCTGCCTCCAAAAAAGATGGTCCTATTTAAGATGGTTGTCAAGTCCGTCTTACTAAACCTTTCTTTCTCCCCAAGGCTCAGTGAACGTTTGGGAGCTGAACCGTAAGCGGGCTTTTTTGTCGCTCTCTACGCAGACTTGGATCTGTAGCTGTTGGACAGTTCCTAGGACAAACACCCAACGCTTTTAGGTGTCATGGCGAACAAACATGGCCGATCCAGTGCTTGCATGAGCCACAGGAATAGTGTGAGGGGTCATCTGTAGGGTGTGTGCTGAGAGCGCATTTGGGGAATTATTATTGACAGTTGCTATGTGTGCATCTTTTACGTCAATGTGTGGCGTAAGTGCTTGAGATTGCTGAACTTCTATTTCATTGAGGAGGACTCTACTTCGAGGTCTGACATTGCAACAGAAATAGGGAAATAGGCCTCCGATCTTTATAGATAATACCAGCACATCGATTACATTGGCTAATTCTGTTGGACTCAGGTTTTTTCCCATCTTCTTCAAGACAAACTGTTGACGAAGTCCTGAAATCGATAAGGTGAGTTTTGAATCCATGATTATAAGTCGTTTCTGATTATCTTTCTCGGATATGATTTGGCGACGAATGTTACTCCAAAGAATAAGAAGTTGCTGGAATTTAGTTTAAAATGAACATGTATCAGTTGTATTCAGTCAGCCAATTGGACGATTGATGCCGAGGTGCAGACAATACTTGGTAATATCAACAAACCTGCGCTTTCGTGGTGCTTTCTTTCCTAATTCGAGTCGACGAATACCCGGCGTCCAGCCGGATGATGAGACTGTGAAATCTGACGACAGTTGTCACATTGGAGAGCGATCATGAGGAATTGTTGACGTAGATTTATTTGAATGACAGGCTGCTCGTAAAGCTGGTCTCGTCCAAAATAAAGTGGATAGAAAATCACGGAATATTTGACTGCGCAATCTCGAGTTTACCGATCGACCAAGTTATTTTGTTTACTTGTCGTAGAGCCTCGTCGAAATCAACTAGAGAACCTGTCATGTAAGTTGTGAAATTTTCACATCTTGCGTCTGCCGTTGCTTATTACTAATAAGTAATATATAATTTGTCATTTCTAGTCCCCTACTGCCATCAAAATCTCCAGTGGAACACTTCTGGTCGTACGTTTGTCAGGGACGCGTTTATTCGTCATGACGTCACCTTCTGTTCTCGTGTTTTACAGGTCGTATTGTGATATCCCGGCCAGCACGCCTTACAAAGAGTAAGTCTATTTACCTAAACTATTAAGTATTGATTCAATCTGGCTTAATCGGAGATTCGCATGGGCTGCGTCTACTCCCAATAATGTTTCAAGGCCGTTACCCGAGTGTCACACAAAAGGTCAAACCCGATGGATTTGCATTGATTGTGCGTTTTGTTGTTTTCATTAAGACGTCTTAAATGCTTTTTCTTTACCCGCCACCAGATTTGCGGTAGATTCTTGTAATTCAGGTTTCATGTTGCCTGTCATGCTCTGTTGATTATAGACTGGAAGTCGATGAACACAGCCGTCGAACTCCACACCTCGTTCGCACAAGAACCGGGTAATCGCCACCACCCACGTGCCACCTCGATTTTAACAGCTTCTGCTATTTGCCGAAATTGTCTTAAGCTCGGTCTCCTTGCATCAACCCCTGGTTAAACCGAAAAAGACGACCTTTAAAAACGCCTCTACGGTCGTCTTCCGACTACAGAGCGGTCTTATGCACCAGATTACATGAGAACCGTTGAACGATCCCGGTGCTCAATGAAGAAAACTATAAATAATTAAGTTTCGAAGTTGTCAAGTTTGCCACTGACCTTAGTTGTCTTAAGGATGCAGTGTTGTTGTTTGTCTTATTGTCGGATTAAACAAAAGGATTTCTTGAATTTGTTTCCTTTTTCCAGATTACTTGCTGTTGATTCGGAGTTGTCTACAATCTGGGGCACGCTTTATCTCCCCCAACCCTCAACCTTAACCTTAAACACCGCCACCCCGTGTTAAGGAATACATTGCAGGAGAACCCAACGGAAGAAAATGCAATGGTACTTCGATTGTAAGCAATAAGCAGTCTTGTGGTCTCTTCGTAGGATAAATATTTAAATATTGGGGTTACACTTACACGGCAAGAATTATAAAACATGGAGATTTTTCTGAAGAATTGCATTCGAGCCGATTTTCAAACAAAATTTCCGATTAACGGTGTCATTGGCATAGGATCTAAATGAAACACGTTATGAAGATTTAATTTGAAAAACATAGTTTAAAACATGTACATACGTCAAAGCTCCTCGGTATGACAAAATATTTGGCAGTGATTCCTTGCCTCCCTTAAACTACAAACATAAAGCAAACAGGTTTTGATGACACGAAATAAATTTGTAACAACAAAGAAAACAATAGGAATTTGAGTCTCGAAAATATCACTAATATCGAACGGTGAGAGAGAACTGATAAAACATACTACGCGAGGCTGAGAAACCGTCGGCTCATTTATTCCCCAGTCCTCCGACACGTGCCCACGGTAGGTCTAATCCTACCACCTAAAATTCAATAAAGATAGTAGGAATATCCTTTTCATTGACGCTCCGTATTTTTATAGGAAAGGTGAAAAATA